>OZ038491.1:91369940-91437440 GCA_964036315.1 Acanthosepion esculentum
GGCAAGTACATAACAGTATCATGGCAGTTTAAACATATTTGGGTAGTAAACAAATGTGGTTAAGTTTCTACAGAAAATGAACACTCCTTGTTTGGAAGATGAAGTTACAAACATGTCCATAACATGTCATACCAATAATTATTTTCTTTATAATGCAGTGTATTCTTCCGCTGGATTTATTGGAAAGAGAAACTAATATTAAATAAGAGAGAGAGAGAGAGAGAGAGAGAGAGAGAGAGAGAGAGAGAGAGAGAGAGAGAGAGAGAGAGAGAGAGAGAGAGAGAGAGAGAGAGAGAAGAGAGAGAGAGGGGGGGAAATGAAATGTATCAACAAATGAATAGGTTGCAAACTCTTTAACTAAGAAATGTTATCTTTCATTGAAGATTCTTAAATTTAAGAATCGAAGAATCTGCCACCCAAATAAAGATGCCTCCCATTTCTAATAGCTTATGGAAACTAAAAGTGGGAAAATGTGTTAAATTTGTGAAAAATAAAATACATGTTTAATTGCCTGCCATTGTCGAACAGTGACTAATGAAATAATTTTACTTTACCATGGATTAGTTTTTCTTGTGTATCAAACGAGTTTGAAATTTACTGTGTGTGTATTTCACAATAATGTTAATGAAATGCCAAGAACATTATAAATATATAACAGGAGAATAATGTGCACCTGAGAACTTTCTTTCTATGGCTAAAAATGATAAATAGGAATATTGTATTATATCATTCAGCATTTAAGTTCCTGTTTTGACTAGAGGAATGAGAATCAAACTGATCACCAGATAGGAAGAGTCATACGGAGACTTAATGTAAATTAAAAATAAGGGTGATAAGACCTTTTAAGATCATGGTTATATGTGGATTTGTAGGGATAAGAGTTAAGGCATTTTGATCATGTCAGTAACATTAGAACTGGGATTAGATTAGTCAAAAAATGAGTGGGCAGACTCGAAAGATTGTGACACATATATATATATATATATATATATATATATATATATATATATATATATATATATGAAGAAATATAGTCTTAAAATATGCTATATTTATGGGATAAAGTGCTCAATATCAGAGATAGAGCATGTGTAAATATAAAAGTGAACATAGAAGTCAACACTTAGAGGCGACCGTCTGTTTCATGCTAGGTGCAATCGTCAGCCTGACGTTTGCATCTAGCATGAAACAGACTGTCGCCTCTAAGTGTTGACTTCTATGTTCACTTTTATATTTTTATATATATATATATATATATATATATATATATATATTGGCAACATATTTTCATATAAGAATGTCTGATTAAACAATTTAGACATTTGTATTTATTCATTTTATTTTTCAAAGTACTCTCGATATATTCACAATAACATCACGAGGGCTATGATGGCTAGTGCAGTTAGTCGTGTTGCAAAAGTAAATATTTGTCTTCGTGGTTAAACCGTTAATGATTCTAGTTATGCACAAATACCTCTATACTTCACCAAGAATGTAACAACCAGAAACTGCAAATTCTCAAAGGCATCTTTATTAAAAAATTAACACCAACACTTAACAAAATTAATTATAAATATAGTACAAATATTCTGAAATGCTTATAGTATGTAGTTCTTTTAGAAAAATCTACGTTAAAACTAAACAGGTCTTTTAAAAACTAGTAAACTATAACCTATCTCAAGAATTCAATTTTTAACTAAAATACCCCCTTACGCACATACCTTCATTATAACCTTTACAACAAGATAAATTTAAAAAATCACCGTTTGTGACTTTGCACATGATTGAAAAGAAAGGATTGATTTAGCACAATTTTTTGCACAATTAAAGAAATGTAAAAGACTTTTTAAACAGGAATATGAAAAATGTCCACCGTAGCTACATTTACAAATGAGAATATGCAGCCACAGTCAATAATAATAATAATAATAATGTAGCTTTTCGTTGGAGATTCAATGTAGAACATCTTAAAAGGAAGCAGTAGTGATAACAGTAAAAGCAGTTGTTACAAGGGTGGAAAGACAAAATAAAAGAGAAATGAATGACATGTGGAATTCTCAATCTAATGAGAGAGAGATAGAGAGAGAGATCGAGAGATCGGGAAGGACACAGGCGTAACCAATCAGTGATGTAGCAACCCGGGAACAAAGCTCTTCACCAGGATCTGTAACACCCAAAGAATAATTGTTATGAGAAACCAAAATATGCTGCAACGTTGGAATGACTACATAGGATAAGTCATCCAAGTGATGAGAGAAAATATATTATGCCTAAAAGCATAGATGAACCTTAAAATCTAAAGGATTATATGATATAAGTATAGTGGCGGCGAAGATGAAGAGCAAAAAATCACTTGGTCCGGTGATGCTGACAGCCTTAGGATTAGGAAATTGATAAGCTTACTGAAATAATAAAGTAAATAATTTGATAAATTTTCCTAACGTTGCCTAACGTTGCCTAAGAATGCAAGCTTCGCCGGACAATCAGCTTTATGTAATATATTAATAAAATTTATAATTATGATAATAATGACTCTAATTTCAATTTGGAAATGGAGTAAGATATTGTGGTTTTGTACAAGATGCTGGAACAAGAAATGCTATCTTCATGGTCGGAATGATGTCCGAAAGATGATTAGAAATTCAAGGAGATCTACTCCTGTGTTAGATATGTTACAAAAAATATTTAATAAAGTACAACTGAAAGTTTTTCTTAACATGTTAGAAGTATGTTCTGCTTGGTGATACTAATAATAATCGGCCATCTTTATTGGAAACTACTTGAATGCCAATAGACATCGAATTTTGGGAGTACACCGAATAAATAGAGGATTATGGCAAAGATGCGTCTTCACATTAAATTTCTTTAATTGGTATAGAAAATTGAAAGTCTTAATATTTATTATAAGCAGGAGTAAAAATAACAGAGTATATTCATGCAGATGAGTCTGCATGAATAGAGCATTCAGAATAACAATTAAAGAACTATGAATGGAGGAAATTTAGAATGGACTAACATAAATGCATAAAATAAATAAAATAGAAGTCTTCGGAATTTCATTATATATTAGGGAGGTCAGAATTAAATAAAGAAATTTAACTGTATAGGAAAATGTGACATAGAAATTCAAAGACGCATAGTAACAGCGAAGAAAACATTTTTGGAAATTGAATAAGACATCGGAAAATAATGTTAGAAACGAAGAAGAATGCTGAAATACTGAGGGAAAGCTAAGCCTCCCAAATAGAAGTCAAATCTGGAAATTTCGTCAAAAATGAAAACAAAAATATTTGAGTCAGCCGAGATGAGATTCTTTTGAAGAATGTTAGGAATATTATAGATAGAATATCTGATAAATGAGTAAGTTATAAAGAGTAAAGGAACAAAGAAACAAACATGTCAAGCTTTTGGGACACATACTGAGAAAGAGTGTTTGACGAATTTAACACACTCAGGACAATGTAGAAGGAGTAGAGGAAAGCGGCGAGTAACCTAATCGACAAATTTATACAAATGAATAAACGAATAAAGAGAATTGATAGCCCACAAAAGTGATTGCGTGCTAGCAGTTCTATAAAGCAATCTTCTGTGCCAAGCAATCTTCAAATTCAAACTTAACCTCTTCTCCATAATTGAACAAAGTACGGCGTTTTGACGTGATTAAATATGAGATTCGTATACTTACCGAACTGTATAGCTGTATTATCAATTGTTAAAGATTTGCAGCATTAATCATTGCTTTACTTCTATTGTTGTTGAGAAAATGATAATTAATGTAATTCTAGTTTTGCTGAAAATTCTCCAAATATTTTAATGCTGAAGAATTGTAAAAGCTAATGAAAGCACAAAACTAAATTTACCATAAGAAAAATCATGGTGGGTGATGAATTATTTTCAACCCTAAAGCTTCTTTTCCACAAATGAACCGTTGCAAGCCTACCGCTACTCTATCGCTATTTCCAAGATAAAATGTTCTGACGACCTACATTCTTACTTCAGCTCTTTACAGCCAGAAACCGCCATGCCAAGTACACAGGATCAAATCATCTTCATTCCCTTCGTATTCAAACTCAAACTGCATTTCTCCGGCCTCTGATACTTTGTGAAACAGACTCTCGATAGGATGCTTGCTTAATCAATACAGTCTTAATTTCCTCAAGTCTAGGTTCATGTTATCTAATCCTTCTTCCTTCTTTTACGTTCATAAAACACAGCTCATTCGATAAGCCCTTACCTTATATTAGGCGAATGTTCAGTAAAAATAAACACAAATACTACTGGCAAGTAGTGTTGGGGAGGGTGACCGATTCTACTTTAAAATTTATCAATCAGTCATTGATGACACCATTTAAAAAGTACTGACACGGATTAACTGATAGAAAAAGATAAATAAGTACTAAACTGTTAAGTAATGTTTGTCGTACTCTATGGCAGTGAATGCTGGACAATTTCCTCTAAGGATGAAGAAAAGACTTGAAGCAAAAGAAATGTTATTTTACAGAAAGATACTGAGGATTATCTGGATCGAACATGTGAACAACAACGAGGTTTTAGCGAAAATGGAAACAAAAAGAAAACTTATACTTAAAATCAAGAAGAGCCAGTTTAAATGTCTAGGGCACACAGTGAGGAAGGAGGGTTTTTTTAATGACTGACCCTACGATGCAAACAGGCTATTAAAAATTTATATGCGATAGAATATTCGAAATGAAAGCTTTTTTTCAGCTGACTGTAATTTATAACTTGTAGTGGATTTGTTTTTTCCACATTTCAGGCATTCAAGTCTGCGGTCTTCTTAAAAATCACGGCCATAAAGAGGGTAACCTGGAATCCTGATGTTTTAATTAATCACCTTCATATTTTCACACACTTGGAACATTCTAGCAATTATTCTGATGTTTAATCATTGAAGTACTGTCTACTGCAGCATTCCTTCTTTAAAATACTTTAAAGGACTGGAAACAGAAAAAATGCGGATGAAGGAAGATCTGGTGAATAGAGTTTCTTCAAAGCATCCATTATTTCAAGTCATATGTATACGTGCAATGTACCAATAAAAGATTTTTCTCCAGCTTCCTTCGCCATTTTTCTTGTAACGCATCCTTTAATCGGCTCTTAACTGAAAATAGTCAAATCTGTACCTGTATGAAGTGTGACTAAAAGCAAAAAAGGAACGATAATTTTGAAAATGTATGCTTCCTTCGGGATTTCAAAATCGATTTGTTAATTTGAACGAGGAAAAATATAATGTTAACAGGTACGGAATGTGTGTACGTGCGATTAATCACTGGAGTTCGTTCGGTTATCTAAATCTTCGAGTAACAAATGCGCTCCTATCGAGAATTGAGGTTGAAAGGACAGTGTCGAACAAAGCTCCCTGACACCTATTTCCGAAGAAAACAAACGCGGGAAGGAAAGAAAAGGAAGAAATAGAGAAATAATACTATCCTGAGAATTATCGGTCGGCGCCAGTTGATCTTACTGTGAAATTCTTAGCCGGGTAAAACCAGAGTCCATACTGCGTATCGGTTAGTGGGGAGGACGAAGAGTCTAATATTGTAAAAATATTTCCCAAGAGGTGTGAATCGTACCCCACCACGCACTCTGCCCTTCTCCAGAAAAAAGTTAATTTTTATATAAACAGCTAATAGCAGTCACCGAAAAAGATAGCGGGAGAGGGTAGAGGTGACATTTTCGTCGAGAACAGAACCGAGTTCTGGTTCGAGTTGAGTTAAGCAGCCGCTGCTTAACTCAACTCGAACCAGAACGACTGTTGCTGCAGATTGTTATTTTAAGGCTGTTTCGCTCGTGAATGAACTTACCATAATTTTGGAAGTTTGACAAAACTTTATTTTTTTCTTTCTCGTGGATTCAGAACGGGAACTCATATAAAAGATTTTAATTATTAAGAATTTGTAAAACTTTCTCCAAGCATTTTATTAACTCATGAAATTTTAAGAAGATTGTTGCTGTAACGTCTAGCTTAAGGAAAATAAAACTTCAGAATTACCCTTATTCGGTCTTTTTATTAGCAAATCCGGTGTTGTGTCATTCTTTATTGATTTCAACATCTGAGGAAACCTCAGACGACATTCGTAGACGATCCATTAAAATTTACCATGCGCCGCGATTTGGTTACTTTTAGTAGCAAACTGCGACACACAACGTACTTAATTCCTTGTGATCCAGCAGACCCAACTTCGGCAATGAGATCTCTTCGGCCAGGGAACAAGGGACAGTTCTGCCTCATGCTAGTAACCAGATTGCAGTTGGTGAAGTGACGAGATGGTATTTAGCGACTTGACCAAGGCTATATCTGGGACCGGGTCGGCTTAAGGTCACAAAACACCTTACTTATACAAAAAAAAAAAAAGATACAGATTTTATATCATGCACTCATGGGAGTGTACTTCCGCAGGATAAAGTGGGATCTTTAGTCTTGAATGTCGCCCAGTCTAGAAGAGTGACAACAATGAGTTAAAAAATATTGAGAATGCAACAGGAAGCCACGCCAATATATTCGCCAATAAGTCGTTTCGCGTGCTTAATTTTCATTCTTGACCAACAGTGTTTCACATTATTTTCCATTTCATGTATTATCAATGTATAAAATAAACAAACCGAAAACCGCCTTCTCAGGTTGATTAAGGCGGATATAATGGGATGTTATGCTTGAGATCATATGTACAGAAGTGGTATGCTCATGGCTGGTGTTATGATGCTAGCTCAGACACATTATTTTTTTAAGGAACGCGGGGAACCATGATTCAAGAAGTCATAGGTCTTCAGAAAAATATCCTTTTCATGCTCAACAATGCTGCATTATTTTGAACGAAAAGTAGTTGCTGATTATATGTATAAACTACAGATCAAAGACTTATTTGATGAGGTGGCCGGTTTGTTCATCCAACCGTAACCGGAGAGGAAAGAGAAAGTTTGATATTGGCTGTATTGGCTGACAATAAAGACTCACTTTTCTGGTTGCTGTGCAATCTATTTCATACGTGCAAATACAAACATGCATAGAACCAATACGGGAACGACTTCTAAACCTACTTTCAGAACATGGAGTATACATTTCACATTAATGATGTCTTTATAACTTTGTTGTCATTACAAAGGTAGATGTTTGAAATAAGAAAAATGCATTTTCAAGTTTAAGATATCTGTCTTTGCAAACTTGGTTCACTTTTCGTAATTAAAACAATTAATTTAGACGTAATTTCTAGAGATTTTGGTAACCTGATTAATATTGTTGAACTTAGGAAATCCTTTAAATTTCATAAAACTGTTTTTGTACATTAAGATTCCTATGTAATCCATTATATTTTATGCGCATTATGCGAAAAATCCAGCATATTAATAGTGAACAGATTTCTGCAAATGCCCCAAATCTTTGTTAAAAAGTATGTATGTATGTATGTATGTATGTATCTATCTATCTATCTATCTATCTATCTATCTATCTATATATATATATATATATATTTATATATATATATATATATATATATATATATATTTGGTACATCCGGAGATTCGCTAAAAATGTGCAAACATGATGAAAATATGCCCAAAATCTAATAAAAAAACAAATGTTTAGCGTCAAAATGCTTGTATTATTACTAAGGGGATAGACCAACATATATTTTAATGTAAAATTATATTTTTAATCCTTTTTTTACAAAACCTTTGTTTAAAACTCTTGTTTTATTCGTCAATATGGGACCATAAACATTTTACGGGAAATATGATAGTCTTTCGGTAGTGAACTTGATTAATTTTATTAAATTTCGAAAATTCTTTTTTGTAGTGCTTAATGTTTATATTAGTATAGCAATTCAATGGTAAAGCTTACAGCAATTCGTCGCCTTTCAGTATTTTAAAAAGTATTTAAATATTTTGTGTGTGCATAAATGCACCGATTTTTGCAAATATGGACGTCGATACACGACATTATGAGAAAATAAGAACGGTAACTATATTAAATCTAAAACTTAATGGTCTTCGTGACTAGGACTATAAAGCATCTTCGTAAGTAAACACCAAAGTACCTACAATTCAATAATGTTGAAAATAAGAATTCTTAAAAATAAAATATTTAAATTTTTTCAGATTACTGGGTTGTTAAAAAAATTATAACAAAGGCGGTATCTTGCACTCGTCATGCAATCATCTATCGCCATCCTGATATGAGACGAATTTAAGTAAGAAAAATAATTATGATATCATAATTAAAATAAAAATAAGTAATATCTGTTTTAATTCAGATTAATTAAACTTTAATTGAGCTAATTCTTTTCAGATAACGTTTCAGAAAAGGTTTTAAATAAAGAGATATTTTCATTATAGAAGATTTTACAGATTTTACTGATAATCAGAAAAAATCATTGCAATCAATTTCAATTGGGTCTAAGATACAGCTAAGTATTTCGTTTGTTGGAAATATGAAAATTAATCAGTTAGCATAGATCTAAAACTAAAATAGAAGCCTAACGGAAATTTGTCACTATTTGAAATGCATTTTACAACTTCGGTCTCGCTTATTAGGTATAAAATAGATAGATAGATAGATAGATAGATAGATAGATAGATAGATAGATTGGAGATCGCAACTTCTTTCTACTTGTGATGCTTGTTCTGTTATCCATTTCCTCAGCGTCACTAAGTAGGTTACGCGCCTCCTCCTATTGCCTTTGTTAGGACCTGTGAATATTCGTATTCCACTATTTATTTGTTTGAAATGAGAACTGGAACACTGAGTAAGAATTGCTTAATGGATTAGAAAAATAATCTTCCTTTAAATCTTATAAATCATTCATTATTGCAGAATAAATAAAATCACAAATCACATATTGATAAACTTTGAAGAACATCACGTAATCATCAATTCTGTATTGTTTTAACCAAAGATAGGACATAGAATATGTATAGCATATTCACTCCTGAATATATATATATATATATATATATATATATATATATATATATATATATATATATATATATATATATATATATATATATATATATATATATATTGAGTGAGAGAGAGAGAGAAGAGATATGAGAGATTTAGTCAGGAAGAAATAAGGTTCAAGTTTGAAAGCAAACAAATTACATCTCGGGAGTTCTGGTTTATTTTTAAACATATTTTGAATAGAGGCAAAGCATACTATTAAATATGACCCTGAGGTCATCCCATCCTCGTCAGACAAGGCGAAGTTCTTTGCCGCGATCATTGCCTCGATTTCAACTTTAGATGACAAAGGTAATCCTCTTCCCGACTTCCTATTTCTCACCGAGTACATTCTCAGTAATATTTTAATTACAGCCCGGGAACTCTCAAAACTGATCAAAACTCTTAACCCTAAAAAGGCCAACCGTCCAGACAGAACCTCGGTGGTTGTCCTAAAGAATATTAACCCAAAATTATCCTTAATCTTAGCGGAATTATTTAACCGCTTCTTGAAGGAGAAATCCTTCTCAAGTCTGTGGAAGGTATCATAGTATAGATTCATAAGTATCGTCATTGTCATTAGTAAAATCTTTGAAGCTATAATTAAGAAGAAGGTTGTTAATCACTTCAAAAGAAACAAGCTCTTGAGCGATAAGCAACACGGATTTCCATCTGCCCAGTCCACTGCTGATATCCTAACTGCAATTACTCCCAGAATTAGTGAGGCACTTGACAACAAATACATACTGCTCATGTTCTCTAGCTATTAAATCAGTAGAAGGGCCTTCTGTTATAAAGTCCTCCATGACGGCTAGGTCCTTGAATGTAGTTGTTAATGGCCGGTCCTCCTAGTCCCAGGGCGTCCCCAATATTCGTCTGTCGGTCCAACCCTCTTCCTAATCTATATAAATGATCTGCCTAAGAGTAGCGAGCTCTGACAACTCACTGGCAGAAAAAAAACTGGTTGGTCACATTCGATGCCTCGAAAACCAAAATACTTACCTTCCACCATCGTCAATCGGACCTAGAAATTTTACCGATCGTAATGAACGGCTGTTCTCTTATGGAGAGAACCTATTGGGATTTAACTCAATCCAAAGCTCAAGTGGAATTCGTACATATGATTCATCGTTAAAAATGCAGGGAAAATGGTCAATTTCCTCTACCGCACCAGCAAGTATCTGACTCCTCCTCCCAGATCCAACCGAAAATGGAATACTGATGCCACGCGTAAGCTACACAATTTTCACTTTCCATTCTCGATAGAGTCCAATATCATCTCCGTGTCCTTTCAGGTTACAAATTATTTCCCACTTTGCAACCTCTTTTTCAAAGACACGACGTCGCAAGCCTCTCGCTGCTCTATCGCTATTTCCACGTGTGTGTTCAGACGAATTACTCCTCAGTTCTACCAGTCATACCCATCACGGTTAAGACCCTCCATACCACGCACATTGTAGCGAACTACCCACATTTCCTTGAGTATCCCCTTAATGAGATGTGAGGTCCACTCAAGCAGCTTCTTTCCATGAACCACTGCCATGTCAAACTGACTCTCAAGAGTTTGCTTCCCGACCATTACAACCTTAACCTGCTCTAGTTTGGACCGTTATCTTCCTCACACATTCACATAAACTGTGCCCCTTACTCTGAAACTCCCTACATCAAGTGATCCTCGGGCTTTGTAAAGGGTGAGCACTACTGTAAACAAATCAATAGCCTTCAACGTTACGACATATATGTACGTACAACACACGTACATTACTGAAATTAATTGTGTGGAGTGATGTCTAAGAAGCTCGTCCCACAGATCATTAAGAGTAAGTAATGAGTTAGGTCTTCAACATGTGGCTGTAGGCCAAAACTAAACTAAGATAAGTAAAGTCTTATATATTTACATTTCATTAATTATCAACTTCGATTCCAGATATTTGTGTGGGACATGGTGATTTCCGAATTTTTTCCCCATTTCCTGTGGCCTGAAGACTTTCTCGAGTCGTTGTTGTATTTCAGAATTATGTCGAAACCGGAACAGGACAAACAGTCGATGAAAGCCTGAGGATACATAAAAAACAACGTAGAAAACATACCACAAACACGATACATTTATTATGAAGAAAAACACATAAAATTGTTAAAGGAATTTTAAATGTCAAAATATGTTTGGCAAAGAAGCAAGCAAACGTTTTTGCTTCATTGTAGCTGATAAGTACATTCAAAATATCTACTAATGTTTGTAACCATTCATACTTTGAACAAATGTTAATAAATTGGTGACAAAAGAGATTTGTACACAAATGTAAGAGACTAGTCAGCATTATATTCTGTAGTTTGTTTGTATAAAAGCACAACGCAAAGGTAAATCCCCTGATCTTCTGTCAAAACAATATCTCTCTCTCTCTCTATACCAAAATGTAAAATAATTTATTTTAGGCCCCGACATGAGCGAGTTGACCCTTGTGCCGATTCTGTGTGCTGCCTTGATAGAACAAATCCTATAATCCAGTTCTCTTTATCAGAAACTCCACCCATTCGACATTAGGAAGGTTTGACTCTATCTTTCGAGTGACTTGATTTTAGGGAACGCTGAACATCGAAGAAGAATTTGCTTACATGAAAATGCAAATCCTTTGTACCCGACTTTAGAGATATCGGCTTGAGTTAAAAGGCGCACATGCGCGCGCGCGCACACACACACACACACATATATACACACACACACACACACACACTTTCATCTCCGCACACGCGGGTCTAAAGCAAGTTTGTCTTAATACATGCAAAATAGAACGGATATAAAACAAAGTAACCAGAGGAATAACAAAGAGGTGAAAGAAGAGGAATCAGAACAATTTGGTTAAAGCAGAAAAAAGATGATGATGATGATGATGATGATGATGATGATGATGATGATGATGATGATGATAGAGAAAAAGACAAAAAAGAGAAAGTGATAAATGTTATGAGAAAGGAAAGGTAAAAGGTTAAAATATATCGAAAAATACTAACAGAATGAAAAGAAAAACGGAATGATTGAAACAAAATAACACCACAGAATCATGTTTACACGATGTCTTGATGAAGAATAATGTCTAGAAAAAACGAAGAGTTCAGGTAATATAACAAAATATACAACAAAAAAATGTCACAATAAGTTTAGATAACATTATTTATAAGTGAATATTAAAAAAGGAAGGGTAATAAAAATGAGAAAGAAAGGGTTGCATTTCCCAACTAATTGCTACTAATACTATAAGTAATAAGTTTTATATTATCCTAAATGGAGAATTGTATATTCTAAAAGTATTCATGGGATAACTAAAACGTACTTATAAAGCAGAACCTTTTATGGCTGATGCTAGCCTCCGGGAGAGCAACACTTTTCGCCTTCTTAGTTTAATCTTTTCTACTGACATGAAGTGGATTGATTTTAATGAATTAACTTCTAGGTCTACTGCTAGGATGGATGGTTCATTGTGTCGTATAAGACAATTTCTTTCGTCAATTTTAAAACTAGCATTCGTCCTTGCATTGAATATTGCTGCCATATCTGAATTGATGTTTCTGCAATGCTCTATATATTGACATTCTTGACAAAATTCAACGAAGGATTTGTAATGTAATCGATCCCGACCTGGTACCTCAACTTCTGTTACTTTCTCACCGACGTGACGTGGCTTCCCTTTGCCTCTTCTACAAATATTTTCATGGCAATTGTTCTGATATGGCTTCCGCCTTGGTGCCTCGACTGTATGGATTTAAGCGTGCTACAGGATTGCCAACTAGATTTCACAGATATACTGTTGAATTAGCTAAATGCAACCGTCAGTTTCATTTTAATAGTTTATTTTCTCGCACTTCTCCCCTGTGAAATTCCTTTCTTATTTCTTTCATCTCTGTCACCTACAAGCTTCAAACATTTAAATGTATCGCCAATCGCAATCATCATCTGGCTTTCTGATTTATGTTCATCTATTGTCCTTCTCATTCTCTTTCACTCTCAGTAACCCCTTGCATCTTAGTACTTTTATTGTCTTGCTTGGGGGTAAAATGATTTCAAATAATATAATAGCAGTATATATTTTCACAAAGCTACATATTAACAGATATGAATGCCATTCCAAGAGAACTACGTGTTTCGTTAGCTGATAATACAAATGGAAATATTTCTAAAATCGTAGGGATTAGTGAAGAAATAAAGCAATCTTTGAAATCATTGGGAATAATAATAATAATAATAATAATAATAATAATAATAATAATAATAATAATGAAGGAATTTTATACGAACATCCTCTAAACCGTCTAAATGCAGTCGTAGCAATGAAACTTTAGCATTTCACATTATACCGCATCATACTGGTACAAAATGAACTTCTCAATTTACTTAACGTCTGCATGAAAGATATAATGCTATCATAACCTTTAACAACTTTAATAGTAAAATTCAATGTGAAAACTTACAGATCAACAGTGGAACACTTTATGATTTCTCTATGTCGCACTTCTGTAATGTGTGATTCCTTCTTTTAAACGAATTAAATAACATATTATTTGTAAGTCATATTCAGTAGGTTTAGTAATATTGTGTTCTAAATGAATGATTTGTAAGAGAGCCAAAACTGATAATGAGCTAGAAGTTATTTGAGGAACAGTGAAGAAATTTATCGGGAAATTTGGTTCGAACAGGTGTTAATGCAACCTTTAGAAGAGGGACATTTGTGCTTACAACAGCTATAAAACAGTAATCATTAGTAGAGGAAGATGTGTAGACATGTCTCGGAAGCAATCGAGAACAATGGAACCCAGCACGCAGCATCCCAAAGAAAAAATAACAATGAATGTTTTAAACAACAATGAATGATAAACAGCAAAATGAAAACTACTTTTTTATGTGTATTAATTAACTTTGAAATTATCAGATCCTCAGCAAAAAGTTATAGTTAAATATTCTATTATTGCTATAATTTATAATCATGTGGAAACACAGAGAACAGATCGAAAGACCAGAAAACACCAAGCATATATAAAACATATAATAAGAAAATAGGACAGCTGGAGGAAGAGGACTAATCAAACTAGAAGATACGTCCAATATCCAGTATATATGTCTTGAATGAGATATCGTGAACAAAGAAATCATTAGATGTTAGAATCTGTTTGCTACTATGAAATCCTAATTTCAATAATTAAATAAAGTGAAAGTATCAAACTTAATCTGAAAGTAAATGATGGAAAAGAAAAAGAAATACTAACAGAATAGACCAAATTAAAAATTAAAAATAAAAATTAAAGTCTTAACCAAAGGAAAAATCAAATAGAAAGAAAACTCTAACATTTCCAATATACAGTGCGATGACAATTCCATGATATTGATAAACATCTCACCTATTAGCGGTTGCGGACCTATAGATTAAAACCAGAAATAGAGGAGTATATTGTCGCAACGGAAGATCAAAGCCTATTCGGATGATCTTACCAGGCACGGATTTTAAGGAATGAAGTAGATTCAAAGCGTTCTTTCTGTACGCTCCGTGAGTGGACTATTGATCATATAATACTTAGTTGATGTGTTTTTAAATGACATTAAAAAGCAGGCACGATAAAATAATGCAACGTTCATTTGAAAAGTGATGCCAAAATTATAACCTAAATCAACCAGAAAAATGGTATGAGCATCCTTAACGTCTGAAAGGATACCAGGAATGGTGCGGAAAATACTAGATACATGGATTGAATATGAAATTCATTATTTAATAATAATAATGATAATGCTGGTTATAGACCAGATATTGTTATAAAATACTTTAAAGAACATACATGCTAGTTTATCGGCATGATATCGCCCGATAAAATCACTTCAACGAAATAATTTCTTACACTCTCCAAACAGAGGTATATGGAAGATGCAAGAATGTGGCATTTGAAAACAAAAACTGGATTTCTAGTAGTAGTAGGAACACTAGGAATGATTAAAAAGAATGCTGATACGCATATTAAAAATCATGGTAGACATAAATCCTATTTAGAGATGAAAACAAAATGTTTGCAATAAGAATTGGATATAAACGTGGAAGATGAATAAATAAAAAATATGAACCCCCCCCCCCAAAAAAAAAAAACCAACAGATTACAAAGAAAGAAAATCTTAAGCAACATGAGGAGAATGGCGAAACGATAAAACTGTATGAGCAAAACATATTCTTCGAAGCAAAGTTATAGATGTAGACCAAATGTACGCGCATCAAGTGCTTTGTATTTTTGTATTTATGGAAACGAATCTGAAATTGAGAGAAATAACTTGGCCGCAGAAGCTCAAAAGTTATTCTGAACTTTCCTTCTGCAAGTTCTCCACTGCCTTAACCGGGTATTGAACTCACACTCTTTGGGCCCTGTCACTGGATATAACCAACACCTTTATCCACTGTGCCATGTGTCCTTGACAGGACCCAAAGTGTGTGAGTTCAATACCCGGTTAAGACAGTGGAGAACTTGCAGAGGGAAAATTAACAGGAGATAACTGATAATTGACATGCATTAAACATGGATAATGGAACTAGAACGGTCTACCCCGGTGAGCGAAATAAAGGGTTCAGTTCGACATTCCAACCACCGGAAGAAGGCCGGAGCGTACAACGGCCGAAACGTTGCAATAAATATGGCGACAAAGATGAGGACAATTGTCCGAATAATGTAAATAATGTACATAATACCTCATCTCAGAAATATAGACAGATCGTAAATATATTGTTTCATAAATAAACGGAGAGTCTTCAGATATGTGTATCCACTAAAAATAACATTGAAATTTTAAAATCTGTCGGATTAATAAATAAATAGCCATCTCTTCTTTAGACATTGCTTTGTTGACTTTAATAGATATGAATGTTTCAAGAGTCTAAGAAGGATTTGCGTCTATAAAACACTATTTATAGTCATACGATAATTATAGTCTTATAGTTAAAAACAAAAATATTGATATATGCATGTTTCTTTCTAAAACACGCACATTCTACACATAATTCGAAGAAATACTCTACGTCACAATATGAAAATTAGTGAGAAAAAAAGAAAGAAAAAAGCATACAATGCCTCCAAATTATTGGAATGAGCCTTATCTACTCCATATATTAATCAAGTGGAAATTCGTAGTTTTCATTAAATTAGATATTTATGCGAATATAATGCTATATTAAGCAAAAAATATCAATTATTTTTCTTGTTTCTTCAGGATGTTGGTAATTATGGCTCTCCGCAATATCTTGTCCTTTATTTCTCTTTTTAAACTTTATTTTTTTGTTATCTCTCCTAAACCTTTTTCTACAACCCACTTATACGAATTCGTTAGGTAGATTATGAGCTGTTTTCTTCTGTCTCTCGTGCCTTCAATGTGTACAATATCAAGGAGCCTAGATCAATATGTAAAATACTAAAAAAATAATTTATTATGGGATTTTGCATTAATAGTATATTTTTTTGTTGTTTACATTTTGTGTAGAAATATCTGAGTAGCTTTTTTTCTTTCATAAGAGATCCTGAATCCCCCAAAGTCATGAAAATCGTAATTATATATATATATCTCGTATGAAGATTGGAATATACTAATATGTCGGATGTTTAATAAAAATTTATATTGCGAAAATATTGACACGTTTAAAAATATCCGAGATTTTAACATTATCTATAATGCAAAAAGTGATTTTGCCAATGAATATTCATTTGCTTTGTACTACTTATTGATCTTCTCTGTTTGCCACAATTAATTACTACCGAGTTGATTGGTAGGTAACATAACACAAACAGAAATGATATTCCTCATTCAAATATTTTGTAATGTCTTCACCTGCTTTTCTATTGATTATTCTTTGCCCGATTCATCAACGTTATTAATTAACGAAATATTTTTAATGCATTACCTACGATCGCGATAACAACAAACGACAATATGGAAAATATGCCACGTGTAATGATGACTTTTATTAAATTCTTGATGGATTTAAAATTTAAATAAGTTGTAAAATAGCGTTAAAAATTATCCCGTAATGAAAAAATTAATTTCAGCTTTTTTAATTCCAGATTTTTCTATTGCAACAAAAATGAAATAAATAAATTTATTTTCAAAAAAATTATAAAAAGAGAAAATAGGAAAACATAAATTCCGCTTTTAGCCTGCCTTCATAGTCCTTTGAACAGTCTACATCTGTGATATGAAGATTATTCACGCACAATTTAAGAAAGTGATAGTTTTGAAATTCATTGATTATATTTTCTCTAAGGATTTTATGATCTATTATTGAAACTATATTTGAATTCACATATATAAATCAACATTGTATACATTGTAGAAAAATATTCATGAGTTAAAATGAAAATGTTTATGAACTATTTCGAAGTCTTGTTGGTTATTGAACAGAATAGCGTTTTCGTAACGTCAAACTATTAATACAATTTTAGTTTAATTAATTTTCAAATCTATGAAAGAAATCGAATAGAAATTCAGGATAGTGTGAAACCATTATTTATTCCATGCTGCTGTTCTATGTATAACATTTTTGCCCACCATCAAATATTACAATCGACGGGTGAAATAACTACATTTTGTTTTACCTCGTAGGTAGTTGCTCCGTTAGTTGTCAGAAGAATACACAGTGTTAATCTTCTTTCATATCAATTCACATTCATTGCTCTAGTTAATATTAAACTTTGAAAGCGTTGTGATATCAAACAATTGTGAGCTGTCATATTCTCTGATAATGTATATTTTTATTTTACTAACATATATATTTATTTGTAATTCGAGGAAATTTTACACCTTCTTTACACCTTCTTTTACACCTTCATACAATTTTATATATTAGAAGAATAAGTAAAGTTTTTTAAATGCTTTTGCCTAAGTTATTTTTTATGTTACTAGGTTAATACATGGTTAAATTGCGCTTACTTCCTAAAATGTAATTCATTTAAAAAATATAATTCAACAATAAAAAACATCATTCACAATTTGATAAATGATTAAATAGAGAGACAGTAAGAACGTTCATGCTATCTTTGTGGTTGTGTTGATGTCGTGTGCTTTTATTCTTTTGCATTGTTAGGAGTTAAATTCGCCCTAAACTTTCCATAAATAAATATTACAACAGAATATAAGATCAAAGGAAGTTTGGCTGCTATTTATTTTATTTTGCTTTAGAAAAATCATTGTCGATAAAGAAACAACCCAAGTTTTTTTTTATTATTGAAGATATTGTTGTATTTGTTGTTGGAATGCTAGTGATTTTGTTGTTATTGTTGATTCCATTTTACGTTGTTGCAATCAAGCATCAATAAAACATTAAAAAGAAAAGAACACTTCAAATATCTTGGAGTAATGGAGGCAGATTCGATTAAATAGAATTAAAGAAAGAAAACGCAAGAATATCTCAGAATAACAAGAAATATTCGATTCAATATCAGAAGATGAATGCTATAAACATAAGAGCAATATTCACCTGAAAATATACGAGACCTTCTCAAATTGAATAAAACACAGACCGAAGGTTCTGAATCCGAACACGAGGAAACTAAGGACTATACACAGCGTTTGGCATCATGGAAAAATATAATGATAGAATTAAAAGCGAAGTTATAGAACTGGAGGTTGAATAAACTTGAATCAATTTTTCAATACAGATGTGCTCTACACAAGACACCGGAAAAGTGTACAAGAAGGATAAATTTTAGATGAGGAAACTTTAAATGACAAAAGTCACAAATGGGAAGAAATATCATGAATATTTCAAGAGACAAACAAAATCATTTGTAGAAGAAACGAGATGAGCATGATTGTGCAGCGGGCACGTGAATAGAAAAATTGGAATATTTAATAATAAAAAAAAACAGATATATGTATAGTAAAATAAATCATGTCATAGTAAATAGAAATAATTCGAAGGTAACCATAGCGAAATTACCAAGTATTTACATGTGTGCACAAAATGAATTCAGAAGATTTCAAACTTTTAAAGCCAAATCGATAGAAAGCATAGGCTGAAGAGAGAGAGAGAGAGAGAGAGAGAGAGAGAGAGAGAGAGAGAGAGAGAGAGAGAGAGAGAAGATAATAACATAAATGTAATAAATTCATTCATACAGTGTGGATGAAGTTTAAGATGTTTCGTATAATCGCTTTGGTTGAAAGGTTTATTTCCATTTTCGAATTCTCTTTAAATATTTCCATAAACTGTTTAATTTGGTATTTGTCATCCATGCACCCGCAAAACAACGCTTAGCCGATCAGCCATAGACTATAAAATTTCTAAAGATTTCCTTTTGCTACCATGACCATAATAGTATTCATTTCTTTTAACTCCTTGTTGGTTTAGACGCGTTCAACACAGGTCATGGTACAATGATTAGCAAGCTTGTCTCGCCACAAAAATGACGACAGAGTACTGAGTTCGATCCTCCTCATTGGTTGTTCCATGCTTTCGTCCTTGTGTTTCCTGTATAACTCATATCCTGGAACAGGCGGTATTGTCTTGCTGAAAGATGTCATTACAATCGTAGATGACTGTTGAAATGTTGATATTGAGGCAAATTATCTCCCACATAGAATCGAAAGGAACGTTTTCTCAGACCATCACACTGCAAATCCTCCAGCTGACTGTTTTCGAAGATGGTATTTGTAACATCGCTTCCCCAGGAAAATGACACGCGTACAATGTATCTTATTCAGGAGAAAGTATAACTTCGGTTCAAACGATACTATTTCATTGATACAAGGTCTATATCTTATACTCCTGTATTTATTTAATAAATATTTGGTGATGACATTGATTAGAATGGAAACCATGATTACCTTCTGTCAATGTAGTCTCATTCACAACAATGATAGATGTAATTGAAATTTCTGGGGCATATAACAAGGAAAGAATCATGGCAAATTTGACACTCACAGGCCATATTGAGGATAAGAATGAAAGCAGCGCTTAATCTACCTATAGAGCTTGCGTAAATGTCCAGCAGAAGAAGCATTAGGAGATATAGAAACAAAAAAAACTTTACTATAAGTGCTATATAAGACAGGACACTGTGAAAAGCCATAGCGCTAATGTCCTGAAGGGTCAGGCCGTTTTTGAACTATCATCTTGTCACATTGTTCTTCACTCTATACTCGTCAGTGTAAAATTGAATTAATTTTCTTATACATAATTCTACATCTGAAAGGCTAATAAATATCAGCTTGGGTTAGATAGTTATAAATGCAGCATTCCACCAAACAATAAAAAATCAACAGATTTCGATTGGTTTCTTTTCACCAAAATGATCACAGACGCAATAAAAATATTCCACCTTCGATAGCGAATTGCTAGCTGCCGACCTGGTATTCTTGCATTTTAAACATTAGATCGAAGGCAGGAATGCTATATTATTAACGAACCAAAAACATCTTTGTAATGTATCCGAGTCAAATTTCACAGACAACAACGTCACCTCTATATTATAAGTGGATATGTCAGTGATATTTAACATATAAAAGATAATCAGAATAGAGTAGCTGATTGCTTATCTCAACCCTTAATGCAGTTATTATTGATTTCTGTGATTTACAGGAAATAGTAAAACACTAAGCTACTTATGAAGAAATTAAACACTTTCATTATTAGCTGAAGCCATACACTATGAACAAGCATTAAACTCCTCTATGCGACGTGCCATTAGCCTTTCCATGACCTCTTGTCCCGTATGAGCTCAGAAAATCAGTGTGCATAATCTATCACGCACTAGAATATCAGTTCCATAAAAATGATACGATCGAGGTACTATTGAAACAATATGTGTTCCCAACCAGGATATAGGGCCACTGATCGTGGACTTATTAGAAACCAAGCGGTAGTTTCGAAGTACTAGATTGGCAGCAAGGTCTCACTACTTAACAAGTTGAAATATGCTAACATTTTCTTCAATCGCACTTCTCGTTTAAGGAAATCTCTCCCGGCTTGTTGCATTCAAGCCAACTTTGATCTTCAGAAATTTCAATGCAATGTCAATAGTTATCTTCTGTCTTCTTAATTCCTGTTCTTTTATTGTTCTATCTCCTTAATAATGTTTTTCTTTCTCTCATCTTATCTCACAATCAGTAACTCTCTATATATACATATGTATATGTCTGTCTATCTATCTATCTATCTATCTATCTATCTATCTATCTATCTATCTATCTATCTATCTATCTCTCTCTCTCCATATATATATATATATATATATATATATATATATATATATATATATATATATATATATCTTGTTGATATTCACCATTCCTAAATGTTCGTAGCTTCAGTCTGTTAGTAATCCAAATTATACAAAATCAAAATATAGATATCGTTTTAGTATGAGCCTCTTATATTATCAATAAAATATTTTTACCGTCATCATAATAGTTTCAGAATTCATAGCATATCTATTTATCTATCTATCTATCTATCTATCTATCTATCTATCTATCTATCTGTCTATCTATCTATCTATCTATCTACACACACACACACACACACACACATATATATATATAATTAGAAGATAAGAAAGTAATTCAAATAGCCATTTCAACCTTATTTTATAAGGATTTAAATTGTAATATGAATGTATGTATATATATATATATATATATATATATATATATATATATATATATATATATATATATATATATTATGTGGAGTTATAACGTAGAGGCGGTGCATATAAATAGGCAATTATTAAGATGCATCTAAGACGGAGATCATAATCAAAGACCTTTTCTTATATTTACCAGAGATTACATATACTTGGAAAATTATTTTGAAATTGATGATCTTTTACTTGTGTTATTCTTTGGAAATGGCATGTACTGAAATTAACTTGCACATGAATTTAAAGTTTGTCTAAAAAAGTAATGTTTTAATCCTACTTGAAACCAAGAGAAAACCACAATGCATAAATAACTTGTAAGATGATGAGATGAGGCTTCGAACGAAATAAGATATCGAAATTGCTTCGATAAAACTTAGAAATTAATCAAATTTTCATTTCAGTGAGCAATGGTTTGAACAATTTTCTTACCAGTGCCAGTCATATAAACATGATATTAAAAGAAATAGAAATGCAAATGTAAAGAACATTATCTACTAAAAATAATTGAGAATGCTTTACGCATAACTTTACTGATAATGTTAAACGAATTAAGGTTTTTGTCTGAAGTAATTACATTACGACAGTCACAAATTCACTTCAGTTCTTAGGTTATTTCATTGAAACGAAATTCATTCTTACATTTTGAAAACCTATGATGAAGCGGCATTGCCGATAACTATTTTTCCAAATCATTCATTTTGATTTGAAAACTAAACACATATTCTAGAGTTTTACCTTCAATCTTTGTGAGAGTAAATGTTCAGATCAGGAGTTTTTTAAACATATCAGCAAGTGTCAATACTTTGATGCATCCGCGTGTTCATAATTTCACGATTTGAGTATTTTTATTTAAAGCTTAAATATGTTCCATTTTTGAAGGAAATCTTTCTTCTGTAGAATTTTTTCACAGACTATTAATCTCAATTTAAAATGACAACCTTCATTTTATTTTTTATTACTTCTCTATAACTAAACATTCTTAGCCCACGTATTCTCTTCCTTCTAACTTTCCTTCACTTGAACACCCTTTATATTTGTTTCATTTGGTTTGTTATACTTATCTTCTACAGACAATCCATCGATCAAAATACCCTCGTAAATTCTGGTCTGACACATTTCTCGACTTCACACTAGTTTCTCTGTCTCTTTATAGACGTTTACAAACAAAGAATTAATTTCACTTCAGCAGCCTTTTACCAAACAGAATCTAAGCATCCTCCCTAACATCTATTAGTGAGACGTCCCAAGATTTAAGTAAAAATTATATAAACATAATAAAGAACTTCCTTATGCAACACATTCTATGTAATCATTTTGCATTTAAACTATCTTGATAGAAGAGTTATTGTCCATTTCATTCTCCATGGGTTTAAATTCAGAGAAGTCCTTCTTCTAAACTAGTTGCCATTAGATTAGATGGTCCAGTCTGCATAATTGTTCAGCTTATAGATGCGGTGCTTAGCGATGGATTGATGCATTTGTCAAAGGCGTTAATATGAGAAGGAATGTACCTGATGAGACAGGAACTTTAATGAGGCTTTGTTATTCCACGTTCCTCGCATTCACTCTGTAAAGATACAGTGTCAAATCGCTTAGTATTTTTTTGAATACTAAGCATTTTGACGCTTAACATGTTTCGCGTTTTTAATACTGATTTTAGTTTTTTTTTTCAAACAAAATTGTTCTAATGAACTAGTCTCTTTTCTTTTTACGGCTTTTCAAAACTGGGTATAAGATGCAGTCCACGTGGGGGGAAATAATACCCCATTGGGGCACGTTCATTTCTCATGGTTTCTGTCTTGACTTTTTGTAATCTTTCGTACACACGCTTGTTACTCACACACACACGCACACACACAAACACACACACACGCACACACACAAACACACACACACACGCACACACACATACAAGCACATTCTTATTATAGCTATTTTCACTTTTTTTCCTTTTCGTCCCATGTAATTCTTTTGTTAATATATGTATTGCTGTTTTTATGTTGTTTTGTTATTCTTTTTTACTTGGCCAACAATCTTGTTTGTGGGATAAATTTTCCAGGAGCCCATAAATATTTACTCTCCAAAGTGTTTGATTCCCGTAACATAATGGTGACTAAATATTTACCCAAACATACCAGCAATCTTGCAACAACATATTCAACACGCCTTTATGCAATTCAGTTATATTTAAAGACAACTTCAAACAAAATTTAAGTGCCATGGATATTTAGAACATTTCAGATCTATAAAGAAGTATATTGCTGCCGTCATTTCCTCATGTTCTCAACTAACGTTAACAGTAAATACATTTTGAAGGAAATGATTCCATTGAATTGCATTGTTTTTTTATTTTAAGAGGAATTAATCTATATGAGTAAGATTTCCTATATTTGGAGGTTAGACAAGTTAAAACATTAAATACAAAGTTATCCCAAAGACAGAAAAATAATTATCAACAAAGCGATGATCTACACTGTATTTTCAACATGCGTATTGACGAATAATGTTTTTAATTTATTTCTTTCCTATATTGGCAATTAGCTCTAGTCGCTAACGAATTTTCTATTAAGAAACGGTTTATCATTTTGGCTTAAGTTTTAATATGTACTTAATCTAGCTGAAACAAGTAGAGTTTAAAAGTTGTACGCCTTTAAGAGATCTGCAGCTCTTTGTAAGTATTAAAAAAAGGATACAAAAGTTAGTTATAGTTACTGCAAGAACATGCAAAAATTAAATAATAATAAGTTTGTATGTAGTCCCTATGGCTTACTTAATGCAGATATGTAAATATTTTTAACGTAATTTTATGCCTTCAACCAGAGATAATTTTATACTTTCAGGGTAAACCTATGTTTTTTAGATATTTAGTTTGTAGATAATAAAACAGCAATAATCTTCCGATCAGAGGTCTTGCTGCGGGATTTAGTTTATCGTAATAGTCAGGACTATAGGATTAAAGAAGAATGTCATATGAAGGTGAATGTAAAAAATGTTTATCAGGTTTTGCTATTAAGAGATTTGGATATAACCAGGAAAAGATATGCTTATGAATAGTAGCGACAGAAAATGAGTGCAAGTAAAGGTATTATAATCGTAGAATGAGTTTAAGAAATAATACGACTACATTATCTAATTATTATTGTAAGAGTAATTTTGGATCAATTAAAAAAATAGCTTCCACGTATAAGAGCAGATCTAGCAAATGTAAACGATGTAGTACCGTGAGTTATTAGTCAAGTGCAATAATACTAATAATTATTTCATGTGCTATTTCCCGCGCGTTTGAATCTTTTGCACCTGTTTACTTTGTTTCTGGCTTTTTAACAATATTTTTTAGTTCTAGCCAAAGGCATTAAGGCTATTGATGCCCAGACTTTTCATGAATACGTGTTATGATTAAATGCCAAAAGAAAATGACCTTATTAATATTTTCAAGTAAAATTAATCCCACTATCAAGCTGAATATTCATAATGAACAGAAGATATGCCCCGGAGCTGCTATCCCTATAATATAAGTATACGGGTTGATCTTTCAAAACCAAGAATTAATGAATGCTTTAAGTGTTATAATGATCTTAGGGCGTATTGCAAAGAGAACACATATCGTTCTAATAACTCTCAGAGCTTCTAATTCATTTAGTCTAAAGTGCTAATAACTTCAATAGAATGCTATAAACCAAATTAAGGTAAGTCAGCATTCGTTGTCTATTAAGTATACCTGCTAAAGATGTCTTCATAATAATAATAATAATAATAATAATAATAACGATATTAATAATGATGATGATGATGATGATGAATATTGCCTGCTGCTTTTACTTTTTCCCGAATCTTGGAAGATTTAATCTGTAATCCTTCGAGTCTAATCGAAAACCTTAATCCGATTTGTCACTTGATGTATGAATTACTCCCAGAAATGGCTTATGCTTTATGAAATCACAATCAAAGAACCCATCTAAAAATGTAAATTTTAAATTGGCGTTCATATTCTTAGCACTTACCATATATATATATATATATATATATATATATATATATATATATATATATATATATATATGCAGAGAAAGAGAGAGAGAGAGAGAAACAATGCACGCGAGAGAGTAGGACTGATAGCAAAATATATTTTTACACATGTATTTTTGAATGCCCTTCCATCTCTATGTTTTTTAAATTCATCAATTAATATACGTATGTAGGGAAGCAGTTTCCTAATATTAAAATCATATTAAATGTCTTTATTTTTCTTCACTTCTCTTGTCTATTTGTATCTTGTATTATTATTTCTCAAGCAGTTCCACGGTTGTTCAACGTGCTATAAAGTGGCAGATATGCAACACAACAATATCCTAACACAATGGCTAGAGATGACAAAATGCCGACAGAAGCTATGCAGAAGGCGAAGTTAACGTGCTAATTTCGTAATCACCACTGCATTTGATTGGGAGGAACATAGTTTCGAAACCAAAAATGAAGTTGTTTCGACAGTGAAGTACAAAATTTACAGCGTTCTTTAACTGTCGGTTCTAATAATAGAAATAATTTTCTTACAATTTATGAATTACAGATTTTATTTTACAGAGGAAAGAGGCAAACTACCTACTTACCTACCTAGCTAACGAGCTTGGGTAAATGGATGGCAGCACAAAGAACTGCGAGGGATGGTGACAGAACAAATCTTTAGAACTACAAAATGTAGGAAGATGTGGAGAGGCATGATCACTAACCCAACAGGCTTGTGTAAATGAATGGCAGAACACCGACTGTGAGGGATAGCGAAAGGACAGGCATTACTAAGAACTACAAAGGATAGGAAGTTGTAGAGAGTAATGACTGTCCAGGTCCTGAATGTACACAGCACACTGAAGAAGATGCCTGAAATAGTGATCAGGTACAACATTTCACTTAGTGACTGGCTCATTCAGCATCCATGTATAATTATATATATACATATATATATATATATACATAAATATATATATATATATATATATATATATATATATATATATATATATATATATATATATATATATATATATATATATATATATATATATATATATATATATAGCCCTATTCTGTCAGTAACACTTGCTTGAATTCTTGGTCAGTTACAGTCTCTTATTGATTTTTAATGCACAACACACAGATTGAATGTCCAAAATTATTAACACAAGTTGTAAACTAAAGAACAAAAATTAGTTGTTAAATTCCAATTTCAAGGTGACATGTTATTATGACAATGTCCACTTCTTGCTCTCTGAATGACACTCACAGATTGCTTTGAAGGGATAACATAATATCATCTCTTCTTTTTTATTATTAGTAATTTAATATATTAATTCTGCATGAATACAAACATTCACCAAATGTGGGTGACTGCAAATTCTTCTGTGAGGGCAACCTTAACGAGTCCTTTCTAATCTCTGAGCACATCTCTGAAATAGATATTCTGAACATGTCTTCTAAAGGGACACAGATAATTATGAAGTTATCAATGACTAGATTGGATTAGGAGTTTATCTGATAATGACAATCATTTAAATTTTATGAATTTTATGATGCAACTCTACAATTCCAATTCCTTAATCAGTGAATCAAAAATGAGACATAAAAAATAGTGTTTTATTTGGTAAGTTTAAGATAGTAGAAATTTCTCTTTCTAAAAAATTCTATTTCTATTAAATCACCAGCAGACTTTCCCATTTCTATATAGTGGAATATACTAGCGATTTTAGGTGGACTATATTGGCAATGATGAAAAGTGTTACACACACACAAAACATGGGCATCTATTTCAAATATGAAGTGTGTGCTGTAATAATAATGTTTGAAGTAATTAATGAGGGTTTCAATAATTTGACATTCACAGCATCTATTGAAGTCAAGAGGGACAGAGGAAAGACTTTAAGATTTTAATGTAAAAAAAAAAGAATTAATATGGTCAACGTCATTGTAAAATAATACTTCTGCTCGTATAGCGCTTTATTAAGCGTAGGATAGAACACACGCTATTCAGTTGCCATTAATCTAGTGAAACAAGCTTGCTAACCATTACACCACGTCTGAAACGTTTTTGTAAGCGTAGTTCAAGGCCGAAAGTCTGGAACATCCCCCCGAAAATGTGAAGCTCCCAAGTGCAGCTTGTTTCTGTCAATATTTAGTTTCTATTATTCGCCTTGAACGTTCATAATTCTGGATTCAAATTCATTGTTTGATGAAATAGGTTGATGTATGTAATTATCTCATTGAGATGGGTTTTTTTATATGATGCACTAAGAGACGAGGAGATAGATATCAAGAAAGCTACACGGAGCTACTTTATGTAAGATTTCACAAAGACAAATTTCACTGTGTTAAGAACCATGAGAATTAGTACTTGCTTGTATCCATCTTAATCTTGGACGTAAACCTTGACCTTGAGTCAGTTACCAAGCAGACCCAGAATCGATAAATATTCAATAAATCAATTCGAAACCGTCTTTCTCTATTTGTGGCTTCTCGTTTATAACTTGGACTCTCCCTGACACATGGCGCATTAGTACCTGAAAAGAAAATCATTCTTTTAAAACTCATCTCTATTTACACAAATCTTGTCAGAACGGTACTTGTCAATTCGTATCACTGAGCAATACTTCACCTTAACTCCAGTCACAGCTTAAAGTATTCTTCATTCTATTTCACCGCCTTTTATACTTTTTATTTTCTTTGACAAATACTTCAATTATGTCGTTGTTAAAGATGATTAATCTTTTCATTCAACAACTATAACCTAATATGTATTTTTTTACAATTATTTAAGCAAAATAAACAACAATAAGACGACATTCTGATTAGTATTTTTCATGCTATTTCTGATCTCAATCTTTATTTCTCTCAACAAATATTGATTTATTTTCTGCTACAGCTCAGTTTAAGTTAACGTGTATCTAAGAATTTATGAACAAATTCTGATTCTTTTTTTATTGTTATTGCGAGGTTAATTATAGAAATATCGTATACATGTAAAAGAAATGAAGTAAAGTTGTAAATAATTACCGAGAGAAATATGGGTTGGACAGTTTCCGCACATCAGAATTCATCATTTGACCAGATTTCTACGTTGGAATAAATCGCCTAAATGCCACATTTCTGAGTCTCTATGCTAATCGCCTCTCAGAAATTAAGGCTGCCCCCCGCTTGGGGAAATTCAGTTTATAATTAGAAAAGACATAACAAGTTTCTTGTTATAAATTGATATGTAGCAAACATTAAAAACCTGATATTTTTGGAAAAGATGTTTGGTCATATACTTGTTTAGTCATTTTTAATAATTCTACAAGAACATGTGATATATTTTCAAAATTCTTGAAAAGATTAGCATTTAAGATTACGTTTAAACAATATTTCTCATTAAAATTTATTTTAAAAGAAAACCTATTGATTACGCTTAACGATATTTTATTTGAATCATTAGTAGTTAAATGTATGCAAATTTAGTAAATGTTTACGTTTTTTTAAACTATTTTGAAATAATTCAACTCAGCAAAATAGAAGATTGTACGCAAATGGGCACAAATGAATAGGATATAACAACTGCAACAATACGGTGGAAACAGGATCAAAATACAGGAAAGAGGGCAGCAAACATATGGAAGAGTGGAGAACGCTACAAGGAAATCGAGAAAAAGAATGATTCTATGTAGAAATTAAGAGGGAAACCACCCCAGGGAAAGTTTATCGCGTATCATTATATCCCAGAATAAGGGCATATGAACAAACGACTTAAAAGGGAAGATTTAGGAATAAACACTAGATACCACCTCTGTAGAGATATTTAGATAGATAACGAGAGAGAGAGAGAGAGAGAGAGACAGACAGACAGACAGACAGACAGACAGACAGACAGAGGATTATTTCAAAGTATTATTAAAAATATTATTTCAAAATAACAATACTGAATAACCACAGATTATTATAATTTCAAACAGAGAATATGTCAATAATATTACATAGACTAGACTGATCTTAATGCGTGGAACTTTTCCTTCTTTGTGAATTACAAGTCAATGGATATCTATGACAGGATCTATAACGCGTGTAAACTGATTAAGTCGCTTCGCAAAATTAGCAATTCAGCGAAACAAATTTAAAAATACTTGCTGTAAAGTAAAGTACTGTTTTCCAAAGAAACGACCACTTTTAATTATTGGATTTTTCTCTGGAAAAAAATTTCGTTTTTGTCTAGTGAAAGCTTAATGAACACCTGTGTTGCAACTTAACCTTATTAGAATTGATGCATATTGAAAAATATATAATATTTTTTCATTTCCTTTCTAATTAAATTATTTTGTGAAATGGAATGTACTTTAACCTTTTAGAACACATTTTAAGATATAGAACTGCTCAACACACACACACACGCATATATATATATATATATATATATAATAATAATAAAAATATACGTAAAAACACGCAAATATATTCACTTTTGTATATATGTATGTGTGCATAGAATGATTCAAATTTACGAAAATATGTATAATTAATACGTGTGAATATATATATATATATATATATATATATATATATATATATATATGTATATATATATATATATATATATATATATATATATATATATGTATATATACACGTATGTATGTGTGTACGTGTGTGTGTATTCAAGTTATAAAATTATATAAAATGAAACAAACGTTTGCAAATGTACATGTACACATGCTACAGTGCGTATATACGTATAAAGTGATGTTTTCGCACATCTATCTATCTATCTATCTATCTATCTATCTATCTATCTATTTTTCTATCTGTTTAGAATGTGTGATAATTCTCGGCCCGACCTGAGCAAAATAACTTTTACCACGACAGGTGTGTTTATTCAGTCAGCATTTCTACAGTGAGCTGCACCGAGAATTTTTCAGCACCGTCTTATAAAAAAAACAAAAACAAAAACAAAAAAACAAATAAAAAATAAAATAAAATAAACAAAGAAAGAAAGAAAAGAAAGAAAATCATTATTAGAAAAGAAAATTATTTCCAAAGCATACTTTTTTATACAATGTAACATATTAGATATTCTTCAATTACACGAAGCCAAATATATATGAAAATTAGTTTTGTCTGACGTCGTAGCATTTGATCGAAAATGGATGCAAAAACACAAATAAGTGCGCACATACCTAATTATTGACCGATACAATAATTCTATTGGCCGTTGGCGGTAATGAACATAATGACCGATTCATTTGATTTCACAAGCTCAAAATCAGTTAAAAATGTGACTGATCTAAATATACAAAAGAAATAGAAAATTGCCGAATCCTGAAGAAGGGTGCCGATTTTGGTCTGGGAACATTAGCCTTAATGTTAGTGGATAGTAGATATTCTTATTACATTTTCAGTCTTCGGCCATCTTGTGAATTAGCAACACTCACACATTTATAACGTCTGTGTGCAATTTAGATTATATGGCATGCTGCGATAAGGTTCCGTGTACGAGCTCAGTACAACTGGTGTCATGCGACAGATAAACTAGTGCAACATTTATTTTATTAGAGCCCCTTAAGATGGTCGAAGTTTAGGCTTCAAGAGGCTGAATTATTTCAAACAAATATACCGCATATTGGGTGTTACGCATTAGTAATGCTGCGATAGTAGCATCAGTGTCAAAATGAGCATTGCTACACTCCGGTTTCGGAGAACCATGTTGTACAGTCTCTCGATAAGATGGACTTATTATAAAAGCTGCAGTAGCAGACAGCATGATATCAGCAGGGCACATAACAGAAATGTGGGCACAGTATTGTCAAGTCTGGTCGTTGGGAAAAGATTATTTGCATCACGTCTTCTGTCGTTCACGCCGATAATGTTGTCGCTAGTGTGTGAAATGAGTGATCGAATATGTAGGGATATGTAGTGTTCAGTGCCACGATATTTCTTGGGATTAATAGTGGAGTAGTTTACCGTTGTCTTCTTCACGGTGTTTTATGCAGCCACCGCATCTAGTTAGTTCGTCAGTTCTTCTGCACAACAGTGGTGATATACCGGAAGTTCTCAGTAGATTTATTTTCATAGCACTGCCTAAGAAATCAGGCGCAAACGAATGTGAACTCGACCGAACAATCAGTCTAATGAGCTACATAACAAAACTCACCATCTGTATTCTGATGAATAGAGCGTGCAGCAAAATCAGGGCATAGATAGAACAAGGACAGTGAGGGTTCGTTAAAGACACCGGAACAAGGAACGCGATATTCATGCTCAGAATGTTATTAGAAAGAGCAATGCAAATACAGAAGGACGTGCACGTATCTTTGATAGACTACGCAAAGGCGTTCGATAAAGTTTGCCGCAAAGATATGTTGGAATTGCTCAGCACCCTTGGTATATTTGGGAAAGATATTAGAATAATCAAGAACCTATACTGGTTGCAAACGGACTGCATGCAGATAGAGAATGAGTTCACCAGTTCAAAAATAGAAAGGGGCGAAAGGCAAGGATGTGTCTTCTCACTGGACTTATTCAACCTATACAGCGAGGTAATTTTGAGAGAACTGGAAATCCTACCAGAATTCATCAATGGCGGCCACAATCTTAACAACGTAAGATACGCACATGACACAGTGCTGATAGCAGATACTGAAAGGAAATTACAAAACCTCCTACAGAAGGTAGCGAAGGAGATTGAGAAGAAGAGACTAAGCATAAACTACAGGAAGACAGAATGCATGGCCATCAGTAAAAAGATGAGCCCGAAATGCAAATTACAACTCGGGGACGCTAAAATCAAGCAGGTGCAGAAATTTAAATATCTGCGAAGTGTTCTCACAGAGGATGGTAAGTGCGATGCGGAGATCCGACGATGTATTGGGATGGCCAAAGACGCATTCCAAAAGCTAGGCAGAGTATTACGAGACAGGAGGATTTCGTTGGTAACAAAGAAAAGAACACTGAACTGCTATGTGATATATATCCTCCTTTATGGCAGCGAATATTGGACGGTCTCCTCAAAGATGAACAAGAGACTCGAGGCAAAATATATATGGTTCTTCAGAACGATGCTAAGGATACTATGTATCGAACATGTGAGCAATGATGCGGTTTTGGAGAGGATGCAAACAAGGATGAAGTTTATACTTAACACCAGGAAAAACAAGCTGAATTTTCTGGGCACGTAATGAGAAAAGAAGACTTGGAGAATATGATACTCATAGAGGGGAAATGAGGCAAGGGAAAGCAACGTATGACATACCTAGCTAGGTTTAAGCAAGTGGATGACAGTAGAGGATGTGGGAGAAGTAGCAATGGGTCAAAACATATTGGGAACTACAAGGGATAGGGGTAAGTGGAGAGCCATGATCGCCTACGTCCTGAAGGGATACGCCACATAAAAGAAGAAAAGGTGTTTAGTGAGGAAAGCAAGTGTATTCCTGTTTTCGAACGTCTATTTTTCAACTATTTTAAACCCTAATGCTGTAATGCTGTCAGTATCACAGCCAAAAACATCTCAGCATTTCTGCAACGCAATATTTCAAATTTAAACATATCATATAAGTATATTCTATTTCTGACGACATGTCTCGAACGGATACACAGAGTTTACAACACCAGAAGACGAACATTTTATAAAACATATATACATTAAAGGACGCCATACTTGGTGCTGCAAAATATTTGATGTAGATTTAATAGTCTCATTTTGATTGATTTTGATGTGATAATTAATATGTAAAGGAATTACGTTAAGTTTCGATAACCTGCCAGTAATTGTTATGTTTAGATGAAATGTAAGAATTTACTACTGCTTATTTGTATTTTTATTATTGGTATTAGAAAGGTAATTTACCAAAGAACGTGTGAATTCATAAACAACATTATTTTTAAATAGAGTGAGATTGGGATCCACGAAACACTGGTGATGATTAAGTCCCCTGTTTTAAACCTTTTATAGTAAATGATAAATTTACGGTATCTATTACAAACATTAAATTATGCTTTCAAAGGCATTTTTAAGAAAATAGTTGGTTCAAATCATGTAAGTTACTTGTTTCGATTTGTATTGATATCAAAGTGGTTGTTCTTAATTTTTAATAAAATAATTTACACTAATTTTGTTTGCTGATTGACTACGCTCTATGATTTGTTTAGAAGGGCCAGCAGAATCATGCTACATGAACCCAGAAAACAGCATTATGGTTCCTGCCCCACAAGCAACGCATACCAGCAGCCGGAAACTACTGCTTATTCTCCAGAATCCAATTAGCGAGATCACGAGGTCAGGTGATGCACTGTGACCGATGTCGTAATTTTCTGATTATCCACTGTGCTCGCTAAGACGGTAGTAAGGCATTCTAATATGTATTCAAGCCAAACTTGAAGTTTATAGATTGAGGGATATTAGATGACTTCACAATTACAAAAATGTAATTACTCGGCAGTCTGAAACTCCGGATCTCAGAGTAAAACTGTTAGAGGTTTGTTCATTCCCATGATGTCAATGTATGTCACTTAATATTACATTTACATAATGACAATCCATAATTTCTACTTTTGGTATGTTTCACCGATAAAATTGACCTCGTCGTCATATTTGATTTCAGCTTTATAAAGTAACGATTTGTACATACATTTACCGTTTAATGGGCAGGGTCTCCTTTTTCTGCAACTGCAATTCTTAGTTGCGGGAATGCTGTTGTTCTATGTGGGCTCGACTGAAAGCCATTGGGAATCGCGCTTCTAACACCACCAAATGATATTAGGCAATATCAAATATAGTAACAGTACTTCCCTCTGTACATTTTTCTGGAAGCTAGAAAGCGAGAAATAAAACCCAAATATCACTGGGAATTAATACCGAAATCTAAGCCCTTCAGCGGGAAAGGCAACAATGTCATTTTGAAAAATATTAAAAATCCTAATATCTTAAACAAAAGAAGTGAGTTGATTAGAACATACCTACCTAGAAACAAATTTCTACTCAAATATGTTGACCCAGATTAATATAGTCCAGCCGGACCCGGCGTCCACATATACTAGTATTGATATTATTTTAATTAATATTTTTACTTTTTGCTACTTTTACTATACAACTATTGTTAATATTAGACCGTAACGCATTTAACTTTTTTGCTAATCCATTATTTCCATTATCCTATCATTACGATTATACGTAACTAATATGTAACTATTATTATTGTTGTTTTTACCTTTCCTTTTATGCTTAGTATTACTATTAGAAACATTTATTTATTTACTTATCTATTTTCATTTATAATTGTAATTTAATTATTTACATATTTTTATGTTCCTATATATATATATATATTTATATGGCTCTTTTTTTGGGGGGGGCACCTCGGCGTGGTCTAATGGCTAGCAAGCTTGTCTTGCTATGAAAATTACGACTAAGTAGTGAGTTCGATCCTCACTGGGTGCTCCCACTTTCGGCCTTGTGTCACATCTAAGCTATGCTTGGAAAATCACTATATATGGGTCTTTTTATTTTACTTTATTTTATATTATTTTATTTTCAGTGATATCTATTCTTTTATTGGTACTTTAATTTGAATGTAATGTATTATTAAATGTAATATATGGTTTTAATGTACTTTATCAAGGCATATATTATTATTATTGATATCACAACTTTTAGTTAGTTTAGTAATATTAATATTAATTACTTTATTGATTTTCATGGAAAAATAGATTCCCCTGTATTTTCTAACGTCTCTATTACATCTGCGTCTTTTTAAATTAGCATTTTCATTTATAATTTTAATTTAATTATTTACATATTTTATGTTCCTATATATATACTGCCAACCTTATTTTCAAACTTAAATGTTAATATGTGTCTAAATTCAAATTCAAAATTAAGCCACATTCCATTTAAATAATTTAACAGGAATAATATTTCACCCATTGATAAAGTATCCCGCGATAACCATAAATTTTGTAAAACCTGTGTTAACCCAAAATAAAAATACAATTAAAAATACTGGTACTTGATAATTGCTTCGGCATGAAACTCAGAGTTGTGCAATCAATGTAAATTATTTTGTATATTCCTTAATGTATATTCCTTGATATATATATATATATATATATATATATATATATATATATATATATATATATATATATTTATATTTTTTCCCCTACATGTAAATATTTATTAACAAATAAATTTGAGATTCATAAATATAATTTTTCTGTCGATGATTTGTCATATAAACCACACATTAGTCTTTCAGTTAACCTTGACCAGGGGTTTGTTTTTATCCAAATCGAGGACAAGGCGAAAAAACAAACCTTTAATATTGTTTGCTCATTCCTAAAGCTTCGTTGATAACAGCGGCTATTATTCAAAATTGTGGTCAGAATTTGCTCATGATACATAAACCTCTCAATCTTGGATTCTGGAATGTAAGAAATTTCGCGGACAAAAATTCAAATCAAATTCAGAAAGGAGAACAGCCATCATTTGTAACACCCTAATTAGGCATAACATAGACATGTCTGCTCTTAGTGAAACACACCTTTCTGATACCTCCCAAACAGAGGAAGTTGGACATGAGTTACACTACTGGTCTTGTAAGGGGAATGATGAACCACGCCAATCTGGTTTTGTGTTCATTATAAGACCTAAACTTGTTATAGCATTGTAATCTCTTCCAAACACATCACTAATTTTACTATAACTCTCACCATTGAACTCACCAAAAGCACTTCTGTTTTTATGTCCCAACTTTGTATTTCCCCGAAGTCAAGAATTGAGGCAGCCTATGATCATTTTAGAAATGCAACTTCCAAAGATATGCCATCCAAAACATATAATACGACAGTCCCATGAAACATCGGATCACATGCCAGATTCCAATAAAGTAACCTAAAATATTATTGACTGCAGAATCTCAGAATTTTGTGTTAGATAGTTTGTGACAGAACTTAGACTATACAACTCCTACCGATTACAGACTATTGTAACAAAACTGATAATGCCAACAAAATAACTCACTTCCTCTCACATAAGAGGAAAACCTTTTCGTGAGACGCGTTTCGTCCTTTAGCATTTTATTAGACTCAGTTTATATTTACACTGATGCGACTACACATGAGTAAGAGGGACGCTGTTAATTTGAAATTAAAAAGATTTTTTATAAGGTTTTGGTATATAATCTAATCAATTTCATTTGAATTCATTTGGACTTTTTTCTTTTTGTTTCCGTCATCTTTATCATCAAATATCCCACATTGACATTACAGAAAATCTGACAAGAATGACAAGTATCTGACAAGAGTGTTGTAAGAACCTCGACGCAAATTTACTGTGGATAAACTAGCAATGAAAGCACTTTATAAACATTTTCGTCTTAGTGAATTGTTTACACTAGAATATCACCCTAGAATACCCAAACTTTACCGTCTCCCTAAAGCCACAAAATGGGTATTCCAATGCACCCCCTTATTTCAAGAATAGACAATGCTCCCTACAAACTGGCAAAAGCCATAAAAAATGTTAACCCCTCTCCTTGGAAGAAGCAGTCCATCACATATAAAAACTTCAGGCAACCTAGTTGCAAAACTAATGTAGAAATATATGGCAGACAAACCCATGGCCAGTCTAGATATAAAATCTAACGTGAAAAATGCTTAAATCTCTTAAAATGGCAGCCAACACAACCAATGATAAAATGCTCCCGACCAATAACTAAAATAATAAAAATCTACCGCCTCCTCACCAATCAATTCTATTTCACATATAATAATAATTTATATATATATATATATATATATATATATATATATATATATATATATATATATATATATATATATATATATATATATATATATATATATATATATATATATGTATGATTACCAGTGGGATCGCCTCTAAGGGGAATGATGGAATGTATTTTCTTAGAATTTCTCGAATGCTGTCCTTTCTAAAATATTTCACCCAAAAATTAAACTTACTTCCGCTATATTGATGATGCTCTATTAATATATTCCCGCGATACTTATTTACCTAGTAGATGAACTAAACAAAGTCGAACATGCAATAGAATTTACATACGAAATGGAAGAAAACAATGCTTTACCTTTCCTACATAAAATGATACACAGCATTGACAGCAGCTTAAAACTTCGTGTCCACCGAAAATCAACTAATAAAAATGATCTAATATATTTCTATTTCCATTATAACAACAAAATAAAATCCGGAATAATCACAGGATTCTACTTAAGAGGACTCAGAATTTGCAGCCCTCAACATTAACACGAAGAGAAGAAATATAATGAAGATACGTTCAAGCTTCTCCAATAACCTAACTAGTTAATATTCGATGCGAAACAAAAGGCTCATAAAATATTCCAAAATAGAAAAGACAAACATAACGAATCAAAAAATATATTGTTCTACCCACTAATAATATATTGAAGAAACATCAATAAGTTTAAATAAAAGATTTTATGGCGATTTTCTAAACGTAGTTTAGATGTATCTCGAACACACTTCTTAGTCGTAACTGTTATATCGAGACTAACTTGCGAACCATTTACACTACTACGAAGTGCCGAAATTAAAAGATTATATGAACACGAAAAGGGTAACACCTTAAATGCATTTCCGTAACGAGACTGACAATTTTGACATAAGCAATTCTATTCTAATAAAAAAAAGAAAACAATTCAATAAGAATAACATCTTTAGAAAGTTCTTTAATTGCTACTTCATCCACAATAAATTTGCGTCCAGATTCTTACAATGTTTCACTATTCTTGGCAGATCTTCTTTTATTCCAATGTGGGATATTTAATAAGAAAGTTGCTGAAAACAAAAAGAAAAATAATCTAAATGAAATTTACTACATTATATACCGAAAACACATAAAAATTATGTTTTCTAAAGTTAAAATTCCCAGCATCTCTCGTTCGCATGTGTAATCGCATCAACGTAATGAAATCTAGCAGATGAAGTCCGAAAGGATGAAAGGCGACGCACGAAAACCTTTTCCCCTTTGTCATATATCTTTCCTCTAAAACTGTTCTTGATATATACAAATTTATATATTCTTATCCTATATATATATATATATATATATATATATATATATATATATATATATATATATATATATATCAGTGGCAACAGCGGGTGTCAGGCAGGCTTGTCGTGATCAGCCCGAGTTAGTGCGTCGTTTCCATTCTTGATTTAAGCTGGATCCGAAATTAATTGTTTTAACTCCTTGCCTCAAAATATTTCGTTGATATTCTTCATAATAAAAAAGAAGAAATCAAAGAAAGTAAGTAAAAAAAGAATGACATATAATTAACGTGGCTTGTCTGGCAGGCCAGATCTGAGGCCTAGGGATATACTTAATAGGCAATGTATTTCTTGCTTTAATTTTGTAATCTTTTAAAAATCTCTAATGACTTGTATGACCTGTTTTTAAAAGAATTCATTTTTATTTTAACTTATTGTTTTCAAATGTCCATTTTAAATAATTTATTCCGTACAGCAAATTGCATCATTAAAAAAGGCAAAATAATTAGCTCGACTAAAAGTCAGCGAAAATCAAACATAGCAGCCATAACTCGTCGACTGGAGGGTTGGTGTGAGGAGTGTGACTGGGGCAGTGTTGAGGAAATATGATAGCAGTCAGCAGTACTGATCATAAACGTACAATAAATTAAACTAAAAGTTCACAGACTGAGAGATACATAAACATACTAACGCATAGTCATATATACAAATACACACTTGAGATAAATAAACACTTTATTTAAAAAAACGTATCTGACTAAATATTTCTTGAAATTGTATATTTATATTTTCACTAAATAGTTATGCTAATAATATTGATTACCTAGATTCGCCACTGATATATATATATATATATATATATATATATATATATATATATATATATATATAACGAAAAGCATCCTTAACCCGTCGACTGGAGGGTTAGGTTGAGTAGTGTGTCTGTGGTAGTATCGAGGTAATATGATAGCAGTCAGCAGTACTTATCATAAACGTACAATAAATTAAACTAAGAATTCACAGACTAGGAGATACATAAACATACTAACGCATAGACATATATAAAAACACACACTTGAGATAAATAAACACTTTATTTAAATAACATATATGGCTAGAGATTTTTAAACATTGTATATTTTTAGTTGGGGTAAAAAGTTATACTAATAGTATTGATGACCTAGATTCGCCACAGACATATATATATATATATATATATATATATATATATATATATATATATATATATATATATATATATATATATAACGAAAAGTATGCTGAGCGTATGAATGTGAATGTCATCTGCGGGTGGGAATGATTTTTTCTGCAATAAGAAGCCAATCTTTGATGTGAACTGGAAAAGAAGAGTTTCTGTTCTAGCTTTTGTCCAGATATTTTATACACTAACTCGCTTCACAGCAAAAAGAATATGTATAAAAATCTTTTTACCAACACAGAGTGCAAATATTACTTGTGTGCGAGCCTTTTAATGATTTATTTCTTTTCTATTTTGCAATAGTTGCTTGATGTTTTCAGCATTTTCAACAACATCTCTAAATTCATCTTTCTGCACACATCCAAAAAGCACTGATGATAGTTATCTGGAACAGAAAATATGTTTACAAGGCATTCATTCACTTATGCGGTTATCAGATAAATAAAATAGAATAATGAAATAAATAACAGTTCTTCATTAATTTCTTATTTTGCTTCAAAGCACCTCTTTACTCACATTCGCTGCATCCATCGGTAAAACTTTGTCACTTCAAATTTATTTTTTATCTGGAAAGAGATTTCTCAATATTTATTGTTATATAGATAACTAGCAGCATGGCCCGGCGTTGCCCGTGCTTAATTAAAAAATCTTACGATTTTCACTTGACTTAAAATATTTCTGCCCTTCCTTGCCTTTAAAGGAGTGCCCTTTTCCGTGCTGATGTTGCTACATGCCTTAATTCTTGCGATTTTCTTCTAAGCTCTATGCTAAACATTAAATCGGTTACGAAAGAGAACTAAACAAAATGAACACAAAACGATCAGCTTTAAAAAAGGACTCGTAATTGGAAAAACCGAATGAAAAAAGAATGTTAACCACGAATACTTTTTCACACCCAACACAGGTCTGCGGAATCAGAATCAACGTTGAGTTTAAGCAAGCGAATGAGCCAATTGGAGTAAAGTGCCATGCAGGTTGAAATTTTTCCCACGAATGCAGCTATCGATTTTTTTGCATGCTAGCATGCTAGTTATCATTCGTGTCAGTCAGCTGTTGGCTTTCACGCTGGCCAAAAGAATCTTCCTGCCTATTCGTGGCAGCTCACTCTGGTCAGTAGAAAATGGCCGCAAACTACATGAAAACTGCCGTAGAAGCACGAAAAAATCGATTATTTCAACTATCGATGGGAGTTGGTAAATGCAAAGTCGGTCTTGGCCTTTCGCTAACTTGGAACATGTGCCTTCCTACCAACTTGGAGCATGTAAATTTTGGTGCAAATCCGTCGAAAATTGCGGCCGTGCATTCGTTACATACACACACACACATCCTGCCTTTTATAGATAGAGATTGGACTCACAGCAGTTCAGCATCATTTTCTTATGACATTTTTGTATTTGTCAATAATTTGCTTTATTTCAGTAAGGCATTTTTCCTATGCCTCTTCTCGTACGGATTTCTTATTACGCTACTCAGATAGTTATGCTTTTGTAGCTGGGTCGTTCTGATGCTCCCAATAGGTAGCTCGCACAGTGAATAATTTCTGTTTTCTTACAGTTAATAGTCCTTTCTTCTTGCTTTCCTTTACTTTTATTGTCTTAGCATAATTTTAGTTTTCCTCCCGAGTCTTTCATTAAGGTTTTATATCTTACATTGTTTTGATGATACCTAGAATTAATAAATCCTGGTAGATCTTAGAATCGGTTCGCTATATAGGTCAAAGAAAATCTGATAAGAAAAGAAGCATTCCCTTTCTATTTTTTGTATATTCACTAAACCGGTTCTTAATCTACATGCAGGTTGTGACACATGGATCCCTCGAATATCTTTTCAGTGTAAATCAGGCTTTTCTAGTAATTTAAGTAGCTCATCACGTATCTCGTTAAATTATTTCGTATAGTCTATGGAACATAAGTACAACATAGCCTCACTGTTTCTGCCCTACTTCCAGACGAGTTCTTCTAGACTCGTCTAGTTATTTAGCTCATCAAAGTAATTGCTCATTAATGTTGGCGTTCATTTTTAGCTGGTTTTACTGGCAGCGATATGGAAATAGTTTAACTGAGGTCTACTGATATTTTGCGACCGTTACATTTCATTTTTTATTTCAGTAACATAATCGACAACAAACGTAACTAAAGGTGAGAGTAACAGTTTTACAATCTCCTCTGCTCCTTGCTTTGTTTCTCTTCATCTTTCTCAGTTCAATCTTACATCTGATTTTAACACTTCCAAGTTTTCTCATGTTTTTGGTTATGCATTTTACGTTTCTCATTTCTTTTGTCATGCATAAGCTCCGAATTGTATTCGCTTCATCTCTTTACTAGCTTTTTTTTGTTAGACGTTTCATATTTTAAGTGATATGTATCCTGATGAAGAGCATGTGATTTTTCTATTGCTTTTCTCTCTCTCTCTCTCTCTCTCTCTCTGTATGACTACTACGACTATATTCTTTTTGCTGAACCTTTGACGGTTAAAAATACAATTTTGTTTTGTACACGTTCAATTCATGTTACTTATATAGAGCTTTCGATAAAAATAGTTCATTATCTGTTTATTTGTCTATAGAGCACATTTTTACTCTTGAAAATTACAAGACTAGACTTTTAACAACCAGTCGCACAGTTTACACAGTATTGTGATATCAACCATTTACAGTGTATTATGATATCAACCATTTAGGATACAACCGTAAATGGTGAGATTTTATCCGGCAAAACAGATAAAAAATGATAGAAGTGATTAAATTATAGACCAACATGTTTTAAAAACGAACGTTTTTGTATACCGTATGATTACATGCCACAATTATTTAGAAAATATATGGTGTCTGCAGGGAGTATGACATAGTTACATCGGAGGAACTTCAGTATGATGCAATTTACACAAATATCAAAAAGTAGTAGTCCTATTATTTATCTAGAATTAAATTCACCTTGGATATTTGAAAATATGGTAATGATATCTATTCAAGGAATTTCTTGTCCTTGCGAACAGAAAAATTGTAATGTGCTCTTTAGGCAAATATATATATATATATATATATATATATATATATATATATATATATATATATATATATATAGATAGATAGATAGATAGATCTTGAGCAAAAAGATATCAACAAGATTTCATTATTACTTAAAATAATATTTATCAGTGTTTCAACTGATTTCGCCGATTAAGCATTTATTGATTTCTTTATGATTTTAATCGACTGGCCATCACTTTAAGTATATTTTCGCCTTACGTAAATATCCTTATATATGCAACGTCTGATATATGAAACCCCTTCGTGTTTGTGTGTTTATTCTCTTTGCCCAAATATTGGAAAGTATCTCGATGACATTTGGTATGAGCAAACTAACATAATAAAAGTAGATGCAATTATTTAACGGGGTGTATTTGCAAAAGCTCATCAGGTAAAACATTCAAAATGCTACTGTCAACTTTTGAAAAAAGTACACATGTAAATAATAATTAAAATGAGTGAAACATTTCTTAGGATAGATGCTAAGTCATCTCTGTGAAGAAATATAGCATTGTGTGATATTTTGTTTAGCTTTCAATGAGTATTCGTTTTACTTATATTTCCATAATTTTGCATCTGCATGATTAGCGGCAATTCACGATAAAAAAAATAATCGGTACTTTATTTTTCTTCCTCATCATAATGCCGAGAGCAACGAATTGATAGAAATCGGGAATTTGCCGTTGGACAATTGTCAACCATTTTTTAAAAAAAATGAAATAAAAACTTTTTGGTACAAATAAATGAAAGTTGAAAATAACAAAGAACGACTGGATTTTCCAAATGTTCTGCATTAAATTTTATTGTTGGTTGCTGCTGATTTAGAAAAAAGATCGATCGAAAGTAAAGTAGGTTTAAATTTTATCATCTTTGAGTGAAGAAGACAACACATTTAACATACTCAGCAACTGTTCCTTATATCGTTTCCGATTTGCATACAAATACTACAGAGCTTGTATCTACGCAGCTGTATTTTTGTACGTGCACGCAACACATTGTCCATGAAGTCAAGTTATTGCAGTTGTGTGGAATTGTGCAGTTGTCGCAGAAAATAAACTCGCAAATGAAAATAGAAGAAAAAGAGATTAAAGAAACTTCATCTAATATCGTGGCGTTTGGAAAATTGTAAATTCCACGGCATTATGCTTGAAAGAAGGCTCTTCTATTGCAAAAATAAAGAGAGTTCAAATTCGCCGGACTCTACATTATTGTTCTGAATTTCAGTTATTTATTTGTAATGTCTGTGCAATTAAATTAATAGCTATGACTCTTAAATATTTTATAGACGGCTATTCTAAAAGTAACATGCTAAGAAAATCCAGACTTGATTATGGTTTTCCAAATTTTACTTTTATATTTTCCTTATTATGACAAGATAGTATCTTCACGCACCCGATAATACATTACAGTAAACCATAAAATGGAATTAAAATAAAGAGGAAAATTAGTTAATTTCGAATAACTGATTCCTTTTCTCTTTTCTCATAATAATCATGGATATCTGAGGCATAATACTAACTAGCTAATACAAACAAGACAAAAGTAAGTAAAATTTGATTCAGGGAAATAAATATATTTTATTTCTGGGTCCTCGAAATACTTGAAATTAACTTTCTTCTAACTAGTAAAAGAACGTATGACTGATTCGTGTCTAGTGAAAACAGACGATTTTGAAAATTTATTAATGAGTTTTTGGTCTTCAATTCCGATCAGGTCCTGCATAAATTCATAAAATTAAAAACTTAAGATGGAATGTTTATTTTAAATACGATTCTACTATAAATTCTCCGAGGAAATAAAAAGAAGTCATCTATATTCTTAACTATACACGTTGGTCGCGTAGAACAGAGAAGCCTATTTATAAAAATCGTTGAAAAGATATATTTACGTCTCTTTTTATATAATCAATTTTCTCCTGCCAAATCCTCATAAAAAACGCTTTTAGCCGTGTAAGCACTAGATCGGGCAGTGTTAGCAAAGAAGACATTCATCAGAATTTCAAATTACTCTCCAGTTCGGCTGTGAAATCAATGATGCAGCGGCTCCAGACAAGATGGCGTTCCGACATTAGCAGTTCAACCAACACCAGAGCTGGCGATTCCAGAGGAGGAGGTGTTCGGACAATGGGGAATACAATCAAATTCACTGTCACAACAAAGTGCGGTAAAACAAATCTGCGTATAATTTTGGCGTCAGAGAGGTAAAAATGAGATACGCGAGTATTTTCACATCTACCTATTTCCGCAACTGAAATTTGTAATTGAAATACTGATTTTTAACTTAGATGGACTGAGAACTTTTCAAATGTCCTCGTAATAGACATTTTAAAATATAAAAAACTACATTCTTCTCTTTATGGTTTAACTGTAAAAAAAAGAAAAAAAAACGCCAAACCAAATTCTATCTTTACGAAATAAATCAAGAAAACCTGATTAAGCAGTCTTTTTTACCCTCATAAGCATTCTGAATAGCGTCATTCTATTATTTTCATGTAAACAAGTCTGTAGCCTGAACCCAAAAGACAAGCCCGTTTTCAAAACAAAGAGATCATGGAGACGTTGTTATAGAATTATATAAAGACATTGTTGCAGGATTACACTACTGTATTTTTTACATTTCGGTAAAGGTACTTTGAAAGGTTGAAATAAACATCGAAAAAGACGTAATTAATTTTTAGTAGTTCTTTTCATGTAACAGCTTAATTTAGAAATAAAAAGTAATATTCTCCACTGAGGAAATCATTTCATTCTTTATTAGTATAAATTTCAGCACCAATTTGCATATTTGTGACGAATTGACAGGAAAATATTCTTTACAATCATCGTTCACTTAAAATGTAATCTTTTAAATCTTAAATATATATTTACTGTGTTCTTAATAAGAAAAATATCTTATGTAGACATTGCATTCGTTTAATAGACCTGATGGTAAAATACATATGAAAATAGTTTTAACTGCGTTATCTCATAGAACTCAAACTATAATAAGTTGACATGCAAAGTTAACATAGATAACATCTGAAATGACTATATATACAATGGATTCTGTAATTTGTTTTTCCAGTTCACTGTTTTATTTGCATATGAACGTACCTGAAATGTAACTTTCCTTTTAATGTTTTTATTGCATTATTTTAGCGACGAAGTTTTAGTTTTCATTTAATCTCATTCAAGTTATGAAATGGAATGAAGAAAAAATAACTGATACAGAAAAATACTGATTTATAATTAAACCTTGAATATCCTTATTATTACATCCACAATACTAAGAGAAAGCCATATAAAATATATGACTAAAAAAGGTAACATTATTAACAACAATAAACTAGATTAAAACAGGCACATAATACTACCTATTAACTCCATAAAAAGCACTATCAAAACTAATTTATCCAATCTAAACAGCATCAAAATAATTACAACCACATTCAAAACTATTATGGATTTGATCAGAACCCAAAATACCGACAACAATAATAATTCTGAAGCAGGTATACATAAAATGAATATCCTGAATTGCTTCTTACATTACATTGGGAAACTTTCAAAAAATAAAAAATATATATATGAACACAAGTGGGATATTACACACAACAATTTATCAAATAAATTAGTTATGCATAGAGATAAATTCAACCGCAATTTTGATCTAAATAATTCCACATTTATTACAAGAGAAAGTAACTTATTCGAAGGAAAATTCTCACGAGTGTCGCTGTTGATTCATATCCAAATATAAATCTGCGCCCGAATATTTCCAGTATCTCCATTCCTGAAGGATTTACTACTTTCCAAAGTCAACATATATAACTATAAATATGATGAAAATTAAGAGAAAACAGATAATTTCATAAACTCATGTTATTTAAATTATATAACATAAAGTAATCACAAAGTAAAATAATTTAAATACTAATTTTCATTAGAAAATTCACGAAATCATTTCCTCAATTCATTGAAGTCTGTCACTTTGCGTCTTTCATAGCTTGCCTGACTTTTTGTCTAACCTCATGAATATTAATGAGCGTTCTTAAATGTAATTGCTTTGAAAAACCAATAATATTTTTACCTGTGTATATAAATATATGTTACCAAATAAAATCCTTGCATTTCGCTTGATCAGAGGACGAAACGCATCAGCTAAGATAGGTTTACCTTTTTTCTTTATCAATATTTTCCTTTTACGAATATACTCTTTCTGAAATTTTTACACTAATAAATATATAAAACTAGTACATGTCGACGGATGTCCTAAATGATAGCATCTGTAAATGTGTCAATTAGAACTGCAATAACAATGTTCTTAGGTTATTTATGGTATTTTAATAAGTGCAATGATAAATTTGGAACAAAAGTCTTATATTTTGTTTCAAAATAATTTCAAGTAATAAAATAGGAAAATACCTAATATGAAAGAATGATAATCCATATATTAGAACGAAAAGGGCAAAATTTTCAATTTAAATAAATAGATGGGACTATAAACTCTTATAATAAGTAATCTCAAGGGAAATAGAAACATACGTTACACGTTGTAACCAGTGAAATTTGTTTTCTGTTTTTGTGCTATTTTATTGCAGCTGTCAACGATAAACTGTGAGACTTCACGAGATAGCCAGCACTCATCTGCAGGTGCGGAATTATGGAAAGTCTTTCATGAAATTGGCATTTCACATAATGCAGGCTGACAAAATCATGAACCACTCAAACTGAACTAAGTCGCTTGATTGTTTATCCTTCATAAATCTACCTAATTACTAAGAAAAAGTTGTCTGGAAACATTTTGAAATTAACAGATATCTTAAATAGTTGTAATACTCAGAAATCAAAATGTGCCTGAGAAAAGTACCGCTATTTGATTTCATATATACACTATGTTCACCTGGTGCAAATGTAAAGAATTTTTTTAAAAATTACTAGGTATCAAATATTATCTTCGTATTAGAAAGATGTAATATTTTTCGAGCATATTTTTGATAAAATATATTATTACTGTATAATTGTAACGTCACTATTCAATACTGTAGTCCATCATTAATGAAAGACTTCGGTTTCGATTCTGCAAAGAATTGTTTATATTTTAAAATTGGTGAAACCCTAGTTGAGACAAGGAGTAACAGATTAGAATCTGAAGGGTGATTGTTTAGAAAATATGCTTAACGGAGAAGAATTTTACGTTCAAAGTGAACGTCAACAAACTACAGAGATTGGTTGCGTATACGAAGAAATATTATGCCGAATTAAGATGTCGAATAAAGATAAAATAATTTTATTATTTCTAAATTTTTATAACTTTTACGAACATAGGACACTGAAGGTAAAAGGCCGAAGGCCCAAAAGTCCTCCACAGGAGCTAGCCTAAAGTCCGCCCGAAGGCAGACTTTAGGCTAGCTCCTGTGGAGGGTATACTATTGTTTAATGTCGTACATCACCGACATTGCCTGTTAGTTTTATTGTAATCCTTCAGTTTCTATAATCTTCTTTCTGCAAATATCCAAGACGCCCAATCTCTTTTCTTAATTTATCTATCTGGTTAAGAAGTCGTCTTTATGGTCAAATATTTGTTTTCTCTGTTCTTTACACCTCTTAGATGTTCAGCTGCGTATTCAGCCGATTTCAATAAATTGTTATATTAGTAGACATTATTAACATCCACATCGGGAATGATTTTCTGAACTTGTGATTTTTACTTTCAGCGTCGTCTTGTCAACGAACTTAATATCCATTCGCTGCTTCATTATTCTTTTGATAATTCCTCTTGTATCAGTCTCAAAACGATTATTTCTGCTTCACCTAATTCGTCTCATATCAGTTTTTCCTCAATATGTTCAAGGTTATTGCCCCAATTATCTTCCGCACCACGTTCACTGATTCCATTCACACAATTTTTCATGTAATCCACACTTACAGTTTCGTTCTTAGTAGCGATTCTTTCAACTGTAACTTGTTCCACTCTTACCAATTTAGTTCTAAATCAATTTCCCTTCTTAGTTCGTTCACTTTAATCTAAGAAATTTAGTCATTGGTTTATTAAAAATTGCATGCTCTACCGGCTTTTTGTCTAAATCATTCCAGATATTGTGCATTATTTGCTAATCACTCTCTTCTATGGATCGCTTATTATGTAACATGTCACAACGACCACATTCAATTCTTCTGTCCAGCTACCTCTCTACCTCTGTGTGTTGTGACGAGTTCGCGTGCTGATGACTTGAGAATCACTCTTTTCCCACTGCTGAACGAATAGCCTTCAGATTTCAGACACATTATTCTGTTTTGTGTATTATATTAATTTGCTCTCATATTAAATATGGTTTCAGGTTCTATTTTCTAAATGTTTTTCGTCGAGGTACTCTGTCTAGATGGGTTGACCTAAAGAAAATTAAAAAAAAAACATCTACCTATAAAGTTAAGGGCAATAATACTTTGCTGGATATCACTGTATTGCTCTATAAGCCTTAATTAAAAGAAAACATAAAATGATAATTTATTTCTGATGCCCGCTTTCTATCATAGCCTCTGAAACATATTTTGAGTTAAAAAGCAATATTTCCTTGTTGCTTAAGAGAAAACGCCTGATTATTATTATTATTATTAATAATATTATAATTGTTGTTGTTGTCATTGTGGTCTTATTTCTTTTGGTTTCTAGTGTATGTTCATTTCTTTCTGGGTCCAAACCCGAGACCTAAGGTCAGAAATGACATCATAGTATTTTCCACTGTGCAGTTTAAAAAATTCGCACATATTTTACATAGAAAAAATGGTTCGTAATGTGTGGGCTGTACATGTGAGTACAATTTTTTGAATTTATTTAAGGCATGGAATATCAGGGATTCCTTCAATGAATCTATTGGAATCTTTTCCAACTACAATTGGGATTGATAATGTCCTCATGCGCCACATTTTCGAGATTTCTACTTCAAGATCCTTGCATTTTGATATTTTTTTTTGAAGATCTTTAAAGATACATCGAACTCTGCAGGGACTGCCATGCCAATAAGTAGGCACAAGTTAGCTTTGCTGTCCCGATGCCAGGGCGATTAGCTTTGATTGTTCTGTCTGTGTGTATTGTAAAGTCCCAAAAAATTGTTACAGTTCCTATCTCCGTAACCGAGTCTGGGTAGTGTCATATCAATTTCGTGCAGTTTCCTTTCCATAAAAGTTGCAGATTTTCCAATGCAGATATTGGTCCACTCTGTCATGCCGAGATTTATTTTCAGTTGGTGCCAATACCGTGCAACCTGATTATTATTATTATTGTTGTTGTTGTTGTTTGCTGTTGTCATTAAAGTCAAATGATAACAGTTATTTTTACATGTTCCAATATTGTTCAGACTTTTGCTTTTGTCATAAAGAGAAATAATGTTATAAAATATAAATGAATTGTCATTAGTTTTAATATTGTTTTTATTAATATTGTTAATTTCCATGAATCTTTATCTGGCAATGAACCTCAATAAAATCATAATGTTGATCTCGGTAATGGGGGAAATAAGAAAATGATAACTTTTCGTTTTCAAGAAGCTGCTGTTCTATTTTATTCTGTGTTTGCATTTATTTATTTTTAATCACTTACTTACAATTCGTTTTAAGTGCAAAGAAGATAATTCTCGCAATTTTTAGCAGTAAATGATTTGCAATTTAACCATTCTATGCAGGCAACCAGATTCATTCATTTGATTTGTACAGATTCCTGTCAAGCAATTACTGTCTCTCTTAGTTCCGATCAAATCCTGTCAGTTGAGCACAGTCGAATCAATACCCACCATGATCATAATCAATAATCTGTTATTTGATTAAAAACATTTTGCTACATTTTCGGATTCTTCGGGTGTAAAGCGACCTTGAGATTATCAAACAATCGATTAGCCTGAATCAGAATTTGGCAAAAGGTTTATTTAATTCAAAATCCACCTGAAAAATGCACATAAATGTTACCTCTCTTCCAACGCATAGTGAAGATTTTGTAATGAAATCTCAACCAATTTTTTAGGTTACAACTTCAAACGAAGCTACGTATTTTAACAATTCAATTCATTAATGTTTGAAGATTTAGTCTGTTCCAGAGATGATTACAGATTATCAAAACTTATGCTAATATATACGAGATACCTGCTAAAAAAAAGTATTTACAAACACATAAGAAAGAACATTTTAAATTTTGTTCCTATGTGAAAAAAGTATAACATCGCTAATAAATTGGATACTAGTAACAAAAATATCAGTCTTGAGAAAAAATAAAACATTTTAAAGCTTGTTCTGATTTTTTTTAAAAAGATTTCCTTGGATATAAATCAAATTCATCTGTACGTCAACAGATATTAATAAATATTTTACTAAATTTCAAACGAAGGTTATTAAAATCAGTGTGTTTGGGTGAGGGATTTAAAGAATGTGCGGAATTACAGCTATTTCAAAATATACAAATTGAAAAATTGATATATATATATATATATATATATATTTTCAATATATATAACATATCTAATTTATCTTTCACGACGATTAACTAATATACATATATAGACGCAAAAATTGTTGTTTACCGTCATAGAAGTAAGAGCGAATATTTAACTTTGATTTACAAAAGATAGCATTTTAACAAATGCAATAATAATATTTCGAGAACTACTGTAGATCAGGGAGTTTGGAAAACATCTTAATAGTCATAAATCCTTCTTACCTCTATGTAAGAAAATTGATTTTTAGTTACGACAGTTTATAATTTATGTATCTTTCAAACTAAATGTCACGAGAATACGACAGAAAGCATAGAAATTCAAAATATGCAATATCTCCCATAAGCTTTTATAATCTACAATAAATGTATTAAAAGTAGAAATGAAGATGTGATTACTTCCAAATATTCCTAGTTAACATGAAAAAATACGCTCATTTCGAATGTACAGTTAAAAATATGGTTTAATTAAAATATTACTTGATCTTTGATTTTTTGTTTAATTTGCAGAATTATTGAAATCAATTTAGAAAGCCTCAAAATCTATATGCTGTAGTATATATTCATATAGAAAGTGTCCCAAAAGCTAGCTAAGGATTGAAACATAAAATATCCATATTTTTTTAGTATTCAAATGTAGTTTTATACAGGATGAAAATTCAAACATAGGAAAGATATTCTCATTTAATTATGAAAAGATATATGGCATAAATATCCTTCATTTTCGACTTTCGACACAGACGCGCTCTTTCGATAGGATTCTCCATAACAGTGGTTAGTAATTCCAGCTACAGTACTCGAATTATTGCACATATATTATCCTTGAGTTGTTGAATTGTTTGGAATTTATTGATGTATAAACGTGGTCTTCCATATCATGTAAAGTGGCTTACTGAACTATATCGCCTAAAACGTTGAATTAAGCTGACGATCCATGAAATCCGATGTTGATTTTCTGGCAGTATTCTCTTTGGATGGGAATGATGAATTGACTCAATCGAAAATACAATTTCGCCATTTTGGTTCTTTGTTCAGTTGTGAATTTTGCCATGGGTAATTTCCTCATGTTAATCTAAGTTCTAAAAAAAAAATGAAACATGTTATGACATTTTTATATCGCTAAGTGACTTTTGGGTGACCCTGTGTATATGTTGTGTGTTTGTGTGTATGACTGGTATGTTGTAAAAAAGAGTTTAATTATTCAAATTATTTTTAATTTTTTGAAAGAACCTTTTCTGATATTTCGTTTCAATCTTTACAGTCACAGTCCACTCGATCTTCTTTATGCGTCTCCCCCTCCATTGTAGTTGTAAACAACGTCTGCCTCTTCTACCATCACTCTTATTCCCCCCTCTTCCATCCATTCAAAGAATGTCACTAGGCCTGTGACTCTTATGCAACTCACTTACATATATACTGCTATTTTAAAACTTTCCAATTTCCCCATAATGGGTCCTAGAAATTGTAACTCTCTCGGATTTTATGTATGAGTGTTCGTTCTTTTAGTTTCCATTTCCTTAAGATTTCCTTCGGTGCTCACGAGCTGAAAACATAATCCTTGTCGCTTTCAGGCTCTTTTACATTTGAAATGAAAATGTTCAAAATTCACTGCCATGTCGTCAGAGAAATGTGACATAGCTGATCATCCCTCTTTTTTTTTTGTTTCTAACAAAATATTTCTATCGGTTAATACTTTCTTTATTTCTGGAAGGCATCTTTCCCTATTTCGATGAACAACAGATTCCATTTCAACGTTATAGTTAATTGCTAGAAAGTTCTCTTTTTCCTTTGCTACGTTATCTAGTTTCGCACAGTTTTTTTATTTTGAGTCCTCCCCACACAACACAGTGTTTTCTATGTAGTTTATATTGTTAAAAGTGTGTCTGCAGAATATCAATTCCTATAGATTTTCTAATTCTTTTACAGGCACCTCGGTGTACAAGTCAAGAAAACTTGTCAAACTTCATTTTATTTTGGTGGGGGTGGTAATGCCTTTCTGAATGCAGGCGGTTTATTCCGAGTAAATGTTGCACATCAGTTTAATATCTCTCACATAATAGTCAAGTTTTCCTAGCAGTTCAACATGCCTTTGAAGAGCCTGTATTTTATTCAGTTACTTCTTTTATAATTTTATTCATGTCTCTTACGTCTGCGTTCGGCAAGTTTTTTTTTTATCTGGGCACACTCGTTGAAACATGTAAATTTGAACTGCTTTTGCATTTCTTTCCCATGTTTTTCTTTGCATGCTATATTTTCTTAGCATGCTTATACATTGTACCATTGTTTTCTGTTTCTTTTTAATTCTCTCAAATATTTTCTGTCACCCGCTTCTCTTCTCTATGTTTCTTTGGAGTGATCTCGATTGCCGATGTCACTAGCGATTCTCTTATGGCGTTCCACACGAAATGTCCAGTATCATCCAACCTAATATATTTGCTATTAACTCTGTTAGCAAATCTGTTTGCCAATTGAGGCTTCCGCTATTCCGCTATTCTGTTGTTCTGTTAGTAATTCACTGATTTCTATTTCCTTAATTTTAGTTTGCATATGGCGGTGTGGTGTACCATCAGTCCATGAATAAATTTGCAGAACAATATTTTCGAAAGTTGTATCGATTGTTAGGTAGTCAATCTCTGTTTTTGTGTCCCATGCTGGGATTTTCCATGTCCGCAAGCGTCTTGAGTGTACTGGTATCTAGGTTATGTTTATTATTTAGTTGTTGACCGTGCAACGTTAGACCCATTTTCCTTCGCGTTCATTGTGTCATCCAAGTTCATATTTGTCTATTTCACTGCCGCATTTCCTGTCCTACTTTTCCATGATGAATTATTTCAATTCGTACTGACTTTCTGCAATATACAATGTGTTACAAAACTTAAATGGATGAATAGATAAAATGAAACATCTCCAGGAAAAACAATCATCGAATTCTATTTTTTGTCCAAATATATGTTATTCATGTGTATATCTGATAAATTTAGTTTTTAAAATTATATTTAAATTAAATTAATATCAAACATGAGAAATATCACCTTCTTAAAACTGGATTATACTGGTAAATACGGCGTCTAGTGTAATCGATGTTCAACAGATGATTTTACGATACCCATTAAAGTTTTATCGAATGTAACTGGATATTAACCAATAAACACTGATTCCGAAGATGATATACTGAACCATGTTACATATTAGCATTCATTTTAACTCTTGATAGTTTTGTAATAACATTAGTTTAAAGGCGTAGAGTTAATTTAATATTAGATGTTATATAATGAATACAATTATAACAATTACAGTTAAGTGATGAGAATCAATTAACTAAAATGCTTTTGATATTAAATCATCCTGTGTACGATTACTACATTTCCCATCAAATGTAAAGAATTAAACTGGAGAGAAGTTCTCTGAGATTTAAGTGTGGTGAGTTCATTTTAGAGAAATAACAATATCTAAATGCTAATTCACTTTAGCGCAGAGAAATAATACAAAAACGTGAGGTAAAATAAAACTTCATGAATAAAAATTATTGATGTTCTGAATCTAACAACTACAATTAAAGATTGCTTATTTAAAGCGACAATACCAGAGCAGACTAAATTCATTATTAATGTCTGTTAAACTGAATGGACATAGTATTCAATAACAAGCAATGTGTTAAGCAAGAAGAGAAAACGAAATAGTAAATATAATAATAATGCTTTAGGCAAATTTTCTATTTGCATTAATGTTATTTGAACACTATTAACATTGACAAATGAACAGTATTAAAAAGAAAATAATATAATGCTCAGTGATAGGCGAATTATGAAGTTATTGTGAAATTTGTAGGAAATAAGTTTTCTTACATAGTCAATGTGAGTTCATGGAAAATGTTCTATTATTAAGTAAATAATGTAGGGATTATTTCAACAGATGAAATGCAAATGCATAAAGGAATTTGAAACAATTTACCTCCGACAGAGGACTAAGCTTATAATCCTTCAGTTGGAACACCGAAATTTTACTTATATTGGAGATTAAGAAACATTAAACGCACTTGGGTGGAAATACTTGTCTTATTGACAATGATATGGTTTCAAATATCAGCCTCATTACTTTAAAGTTGGTTATAATTGTAGAGATACTCATTTTCAAACTTATGTCTAATTGGATTTTTTATTATATATAGGTATATTCGTTTGCAGGTAGTTACTCTCCGATGATATGACGACAACTATTATACAATGCAAATTTAGTGAGTGGTTAGAAGTTGATGACACAGTCGTATATTTAGTCCTCCAGAAATTGCCGGTGGCATTGTCTCCTGCTACACTTTTCAGAGCATAGCCTTAATTCCAGTCGTTGGAGGACAATAGGGTAAAGCTACATGATGGACAGATACGTCTGGAACCAGATCCAGTTAATTATTTTTATCGACTTAGAGTCCCGATGGAAATTCAGTTTGACTAACGCTTAACAATATAGAAAATGTAATCAGCAAGTCAAGCTCAGATTCCTCTAAGTTTCGAATCCTTTAGCAATCTAACTCTTGCAAAAATAGCACGAATCTCATACATGCTATAGTCTTAAGAGTAGAACAGACTAATTGATTTGCTAGCATTCGTTGGCAACAAACCGGAGAGAAGGAAAACGCTGAAATCAAAACAAGAGAGAGAGAGTGAGTGAGAGAGAGAGAGAGTACCCAGAAGGCATTTGATGTTATTAAGAATAATATAAAAAAGAATAGTTTACACAAATTGAAAGCAGGAAGCTGTAGAGATCCACGATCGCCTACACCTTGACGAGACATATCAGTAAGAGAGAGAAACCAAGTTTATAAATTTATATTGTTATCTATATACCTATATGTGCTTTTAGATATACATATATGTATAAATACCCACGAACAGACCTCCATATATATATATATATATATATATATATATATATATATATATATATATATATATAACGTAATATTAGGCAACAAGAATTCGTACAATCATGCTTTATGAAAATATGCATAAAGAAAAATTAAAGTGCATAAAAAATTGTTTATGGTACTCAGTTCTGCTTTAGCCATTTTCTAAAGGAAAAAGTAAAATGAACAAACCATAATCGATAATCAACTAAAATTATCTTAAAGAAATATTAGAAGAAAAGATAATACAAATATCACTCCTAATATGAACCAAAATAAAAAGATCATGAATTCTGATGTCACTAAAATTATCATAAATATATACAAACTGAAAAAAATCTTCTCCTTCTCCAGGACGTTAGCGATCATTTTACTCCACAGTTTCCTGTAATTTATAGCTCTTAATAAATATTGTCTTAAAATTGTATCTCCTAAATGTTGCTCTGTCATTCATTTAATCTATCTCGCTACTTAGGTTATGAATTTTCTTTCATCCGTCCCTCTTATATTCAGTCGGTCCTGTGAGTACCAAATTTTTGAAGCCCACCTTCCTCATTATGTGCCCTAGACATTTCATTTGTCTCTCCCTGATGTTAAGTATGTGACCTTTTTTTTTCTTTTTCTCTAGAACTTCGTCTATTAAAATAAGATTCATATGATAATGATTGTCATGAATATTCATGATTTATCGCTTTTTATATTATATTTAAACCAAACATTATAAATAATACGGGAGCTGGAAAATCACTCTCATGTAAAAATCAGTTTTTTGTAGCTATTCCTGCAATCTTCAATATTACTAATCGAAATAGTCACACAATCACCCCGAACGCTTGAAGGTTAACTTGCAACTTAACAATTTTTACATATGTTGGCTAGCAAATTAAAAATATGACTTAAATTCAGATAAGTGTTAGCAGAATTTCTAATATAATATTCTCATTGTAAAGAAAGAATTATAATACTTGAAGTTATTCTTTATACAACAGAAAAAAACAAAACAAATCCATTTAACCACGGGGTGCGCCTTCTAAAATAGGGTAAAGATAAAAAATAATGATAAAACAAATGACAAAAAAATATACGTTCTTGCGTATTGGAAAATTGTGATCTTGAGTGAGTAATTGTTAAAAGTTAAAATATATACCATTTAGTATTAGAAACGGTTTAACGCACGAGAACATTTCTATTCGATACTTATACATTTAAAATATAATTATTACGCTCCTAAAATGTCAGGTTGAAGCCAATAAATTTTTCTCATTACTGTAGCTCATAAATGAATTTGACATAATGAGTTGAACGTACACGAACGAAAACATTATGAACATTCGACGGTTCCTCTTTAATGTTAATTCGAATGTGCGACGATTATAGATAGAAAAATGGAATAACAAATTAGAACTCACTGGTCAATCTTAATAATTTATGTTTACAAACACATACATAAATTAGGTGTGTACGCTTGTATGTCTGTGTATAAAGGAAACATCTATACAAATATACTATAATATATTGCCTTAAATATTTTTTCTCTCGATATCCCAATAACTGACAGCATCATTATCAGACAATATTTTTATTGCTTTAAACTATTATATTATTGTTTATTTATAATCTGACATTAATTCTTGCTACTTGAAATATTATATATAGGGGTATATGCGATTGAGCAGATATCCATTCCTTTTTACCAGAGAAAATTTACTTTACAGAGAGTAGAGTTCGAATTCCAGTCGAGTTCATTATATTCACTTATGCTCAAATATCCTTGCGAAAGGTATGAATCCGTCTCATTTCCCTCAGCTATGGGTTGAATAGTTGGACAGACTAGATTCTTTAACCTTAGCAATCAGTCTGCCGCAGAAAGAAATGGCAAACTACTGCGTGAAAAGTCTTCTGCCTTGTCAGTCATGTATTGAAAAGATACATGGTTACCAAAGCAAGTATTACGTGAGGCATTTAGCTGACTGAAATTTACTTCTACCAGTTTGTGACTTAGTTTTTACAAAAGATATGTACTTTCCAAAAGTCTGGAATACACAGGACGATGGACGTAAATTTACAAAAACTGGGATATGTACTCAGATATGTGTATCCACTAAATATAACATTTTATATAATAGGTAATAGTGTCGGATTATGAATAAAATCTATTAAACCCATAGAAGTTATTTATGTTTCAGATACAAATATACATGTAAGATAAAACCTATATGCGATTATACGTGATCTTTTTGTATATATTCTTGTGCAAGCTGTAGACACGTTAAAAAAACAAACATACATGGTAATATTCATTGACAAATATACATGACGAAAGTAGAATGATCCTTATCTAGCTGATGATGCCAAAATACATATCTCTCTAGTTATAAGTGTAAATATACACAAACAAAATGCTAATTTGATGTATACACAGACATACATATGTATGGATGTTACAGCGTATTTACTTTCATGGGAAACTTTCATTTCTCGTATCTTGTATGAATAACTCTCCGTTGTTTATATGAGAACTCTTCGCTGTGGCCTTTCCATTTTATGACCATCGAATGGACGTTTTTCCTGTTTTACAAGATCAACAACTTTTTTGCCAAGATATTCATTTTATTGTGTTAAAGAAAGTCAATTGGTAATCAATCCTAGTTATTATTTATTCTTATTTGCTATTAGTCTCGTCCTTTTACATAGGATTATATACAATATAAACCTGATTATCCATAGGAATGTAAATACATGTTATATTGATTTGGCATGAAAAGTTAAATGCTAAAAACTTAATCGGCATTCATTAAAACATTGTTTAAATCTTTCAACCATTTGATATGTAAGTGACTTTGAATAGAATCCTATTCCCATTACTTTCTCAATAAAACTCAGTTCTCATGAAAGACGCAATCCATTGCATAAAATCCTCACACATTTCCGATTCAGATTTATCAGTAGAAACCAATTTGACAATTGCTTAAACTTTCAGAGTATTTATAAAAGCATCATTGGAAAATAATCTTCATGCTAATAAAATAAGAATAAGAATCTGTTATAGTCTGTTAAAGTGCTTGATATGTAGATAGTATATAAGAGAACTGAAGTGATTTTCTTCTAATTTCCAGGGACATGTTTTAGATCAAGTTGATAATGTATTCTATAAGCATATTAATAAAAATTATGCAAAATATTATGTAAGATGACCAGAATGTGGGAGCATGTTCGCCTTTATGCGTTTTCGTTATGTGTCTTTTATAATACAATTGTTGGTAAGTTTTATTTGAAAAATTACGGCGACCATCAAAACTCATTTATTACGCATAAACTAGACACATTAATTGAGAAGGATACTAAAAATTACGTTACTCATTCGTGCTTCGATTATATTCAAGTAAAATCTTAATGCAAAGTCAAAAGTCTTCACAAATATTAGCCACAAACAACTTTTGCATATTGGCTCACTACAGCCTCGAATATGATGTTAGGATCGATATTTTTGGTGGATTCCTTCAAAATGCCTCAAGCGTCATAGTCTAGCATGTTCAGATGCAAAACTTCTACAACTTATAGGATATATGAATAAGAACATTCGACTAACTCTACGCAGGGAGTTCGACTTCAACCAAAATAAAATGCGGTCTACTTTGTAGCATGTATCAACACCCACGTTTAGTGGTAGAAGAATCTAAAAGAATCGGTTAATTTTGCTTTCAGAATCGATGACACGCAAAATGATAAACGAAATTGTTTGCTTGGTCGTGAATGTACCTTCGATTACTTCAAAAAACTTGTCAATAGTTTTGGCGATTCAAAGCAGCGTTCATTGGAAGAATGTTCCATCCGGTAAGTCTTTCAGTAAGACTAATGCACGATCGCCTCCTGAGAGTCATGGGACATGAGAGAGAGAGAGAGAGAGAGAGAGAGAGAGAGGGGGAGAGAGAGAGGGGGGGAGAGAAGAGATTCTATGGAAAATATGAAGAAAATGTTTATATGTAGTTACTTTAAATTGAAGTATTCTAAAAATGTGTTTATTACATTGGAATTTCGCAATCTTCATTTTATTATCTTGTAGGTGTAAGAAAATAGATGGATATTGAAGGTTACAGTTACTAAGTTCGGTGAAACGGAATAAAATTGGTACTGTCTATGAAGCGGTTCAACTGTTCTTAATCAAATTAAAAATCACCAGCAAAAAATAAACTGTCAGTGACATGAAAAATTGATTAAAAAAAGATCAACTACATAAGTCATAATATTTTAATGAAGTTGTAACGAGAAAGAGCATTAAGAATTCAGAATAAATGGTTGTCAATAAAAGAGACAGACTGAGGTGAAAGCTACATACTGGGAACGTCAACTTCAAACAAGTAAAAACATTTAACTATCTAAGCTGTTTAGCAGAAGTCGACGAAAAAAGCGACACAGACATTCGAGGGCTTATAAAAATAGCAAATGCCTTTTAGATACTAAGCAAAGTATTACGGTATAAGAAAATCCCATCAGAAAAAAAGAATTGAGTCCTTAACTGTAATCTCTAAATCTACGATATAACAGTGAATGTAGGATAAATTCCTTATAGGTAATGAAGAGACTTGAGGACAAAGAAAAGTTGTCGACGAACGAATGAATTCTGAAGACTCCATAGACAGAATATTTGAATTACGTGTATGTCTTAAGGAAAACAGGAAATCCAAAAATATCAGATACGATCAAGAAGAGAGAGTTGAAACTTCTGGAAATCATAATGAGGAAATAATATTGTATTGTTGCTAATGTATGGGAAAATGGTTTGCGCAAATTCTCATTCATAGACTCAAACATTATGTGAAGATAGGTTGTCTAGATATATGCTACAAGGACAAAATAGAAGCTGACCTTTTCGACAGAATTAATGCTAAGTAAACAGAAGAAGATTCACACCTCGAAATTCAAAATATGTTTCTCGTTTTTTTAAATTTTTTTTCTGGGCAGATAATCATTACAATTCATGGATACAAGAGATCGATATGTAAATATATTTCCGTTGCACTGAGCCTCCCTTTCTCTCTCCCCATTTCAATCTTTGGCTCACAGAAGGACATATATATATATATATATGCACACACACACACACACACATATATATATATATATGTTAATACAACAGATAACCTAATAAATAATGAAACGAGAAGGCAACAAAAGTAATGTGGTTCGAATTATCATTGAAGATTATAGATATGAAGTAGATAAAAGCTATGACTTTTCTGGTCGATGATCTCGGTCCATCGTAACACGTATTTGATTGATTCGAATGTTCAGCGAGCAGGTGCTCACTTCTTTCTGTTTCTTTTCCACTAACAGAATAGCTTACAAGAAAATCAATACTATGCAAAATTCGTAGCAAAATAATTAAAAAATGGCCAACAATACAGAAGAAAAGTCTTTCACCGATTTTATTACAATGTTTATTTCTTGCGTGATAAATTTTAAGTATTTTTCACTCTTCTCTCTCTTTTTATCTGTGCATATGTCTATGTGTCCGTGTGTGTGTACACATACATACTTACAAGTATATGACAGTGCATGAATGCTTCTGCATAGATGGGATAATGTATTTCAGTCTACATACACATTTATTTATATCAAGTAGCTTGACAAAATAAATTTTGCATATATGTCACCAATTAAACGATATAATATTGTTGAAGAATTCAAAGTTTTCATACATTATCCTGCAAATGTTATTGCTTCGACCGCTGGGACAATAAGCATGTAGGATATTCAAAACGTATAGTGAAAATTGACATAACCCGACCGCAATTAAGTGAAATTAACAGCAGTAAAAACAAGACAATTGGAGCTAGCACATAGATCTTATGACGATTAGAATAGCTTTCATATTTAGAGCATGTGTATGTGGTGTTAAAACAAAGAAAACTGCCACCATAAAACAGTGGCTAAACACAGTGTTGAGCCGTAATAAGTTTACAGAATTCTAAGGTAAAAAAATCCATTTGTGTATGGAGCACATATAATGAGCAATAAGCGAGTATCGGTCTGGTGAAGTGCTTTCACGTGAAGTGAGTATAGCTGAAAGTGTCATCCCCTAGGCTCCCAAAGCAATTGTCGGAAGAACGATATATGGAACGGCATAGAAGAGCTGGTGGGGACATTCTGGTGAACATGATGGAGATCTGGGCGCATCATGTTACCCCGGAGACGAAAGTTGATTCCATGATCTGAAAGTATCGTCTCTGACCCGCAAATAGAGCACCTGTTCTTGTGAAGATAGTGGATCGTGTGTGAAAGGATATCATCGCCATCTTGTTGCATGTCTACGGCACTGGATACACACGGTCAGCATGTAAAAAAGCATAGCTTCAGCTATATTATTGGTTTGTTTTAATTCGTCCACCGCGTACATCTGACTTCGCTCCTTCAGATCATCATTGGTTTTAGATCCTCAAACCGTATTTACCTGGGAAGCACTTCCACAGAGATTACGCTGTTTTAACAGGGTTGCAAAAGTGGATCGACGTCTCATTCTGCGAGGAAGGTAATTATACATACAGCAACAATGGTACATTTAACTCGAAAAAGATGATGTAGAAACGCCTCATTATAGTGTTGGTAAAATACACATCATATTTCTATTTGCATATATAAATATGTTTGATAACTCTATCTTATGTTACTTTTTGAACATTCGTTTTCTATACAAGGAATATTAACAGATTCTCAACACCCAAAATCTAATAGATATATTATTCAGTCATTTTTCGCAATTCTTGTAGACTATCATTTAAAATGAAATGAAACCGCCGTTGTGCTATACATTTAGCTCAATATTGAGCATCAATGGACAAATCTGTGAATAATAATAATAATAATAATAATAATAATAAATTGTAAATTAATTTCGTATTTGGTTAGTGAATGTTTTTATCTTGATTTTCCACCTGGGAACAATGTCTGATTCTGGGAATATAATTTTGCAAAAGTTAATTTTAAACATCTTGCTAAACTAAAATCATTCTAGGAAATATATCTACGTCAATCGTCGTTAACATACTGAACCAACTAAAGCCAACGAAAACGTGTTTAAAAAAGGGTAAGCCGGCATTGAAATGTATGATTAATGGCGAATAGGGAACATGTTGATGGAAGTATCTACTTTTCTCACCTGTAAGACCGAGGATCTCTCAGTGTACCTGGTGGGATAAAACCTAGTTGAAAAACATCTTTTATATTTGTCTCTACACCTACAACACAAAGAGAGAAATGGGTGTTGATAAAAGTGAGCTAATGATTATGGAAAATTTGCATTATCGGCAACCTAAAATATTGTTCTTAAAATTCACCATAATGAAATAACTAAGTAGTAACAATATTTTGCAGAAAGGAGAGTAAAAACAAAAGCATTTCGAAAATTGGTAGAACATAAGTAAACGTTCTTTTAGTCTACGAGAAACCAAATACATATTTTGGTCGTTGCTCATACAAATATGATGTAAAATATCATTGGTTGTCTAGAGAAGAAAATACTAGTAAGGTTTCTTTCACCCTGAGACAAACATACTATCTTCGTTTCATGATTGCAAGCAATCAATTCTGGTGCAGGTGTAGCGTTAATATTCCTATTACACCAAAACAACGTTAGACCAAATTACACCCAATGAACGTCGAATTCAAAGAATAGGTCCTCTAGTGACAGTAGTAGGGACTTCTTCGTTGTCCTTTAACTGTTCTGCTATGCTACATGCTTTTACAAGCTAATGATATTTTCCTTGTGGCTAAGTTACTAACAACTAATAATTAACAAGTTATGTTTTCAGAATACATCTCAGCTATACTTCCCGACAACCAAGCAATAAAGTGCAAGGAGATGATAGGAGTGGTGGCTATTCCAGTGGAAGGTAGGCATATCGACTGATGTAAGTTGTATTAAACTATCAGTGATATTAAGTAGAACTGGAAAGAGAGATTGATGTAGAGAGAAAAGTTTTAAAGAAAGAAAGAAACAAGGCGAACGTCAGATTGACGAAAGAATGAATTACCATGGATGAAAGATACCAAGAGGAATAAATGTTCTACACAAATGAAAAACTTGGAATGTGTTGAAATTAAGCAGATAATGAATAGTTGATGCAAGATGAAATAAATAAATTAACAAGACAAAATATAATGGTGTCTGAAATAAAGTTCTAATAGTGATGGGAAAATGTCAGAATAAAAACCGAGAAAACTCTTGCAATATTTTCAAACTTACAACATCAATAAACTGAACCATTAATAAATGCAGGGGTGACTATGGTTACTTATGAACCGGATGTTCAAAAACCCAAAAAGACAACGATACAGAATCTATGTGTGGTGGGGTAATCTGTAGTGATAAATGAAAATAATACGAGAAGCGAAATTACTAAAATCTAAATCATAATTTATGAAAAGACATCCGCATGATAATGCAGAAAAATACAAACGGTTCTAAAAATGACAAGCTACTATAATCGAAATACCCGGTCAGATGTGAGCTAAGGGAGGCAGACAAAATATATATCGATAGAGATTTCTACCAAATGTATACTGGGTGAGAAAGGTGATCCACTGATTACTGTGCAAACGATAACGATATTGGAAAATAAAAATTAATTTATCGGTAAACAAATTCAGAAACTATGAACAACCAGTTGTCAGAGGTGTTATGGTGTAAGCAAAGGAAAGACGTAGTAGCTGAGCGGCAGAAAAGGTGAATTTATAGAAAATGGATCAGAACTAAAACAGATATCGTAACCATAAGAAAATATCTACTTCGAAACTAGCAGGATACAGTGGAATGTATGACTTCCAGTTGAAAAGATTCACTACCATTTATGTGGAATGGAATTAGAACAAGAATTACAGTACAGTCGGATAGAGGCAACAATTTCTGAAGTGATAATGAAAGAATATACCAAGGACAGGCGTTTTTCTAGCAAGTCATCGAAATGCAGCTGACATCAAGAAGTGTTAAATGATAAGCGATGACAATGATTGACAGAGGAAAGATTTGAACTGCTTTACATGGAAGCTATCACGATGCATAGAGAGAAAGAAAATTGCAGACTTTTGGAAGATAATAAGGTCAACGAGATGGAAATGAAGAAAGTACGAGACAAATAATATTTCAGTAGACGCAACTGATTTCTGATCAGATAAAAATACACTGACAGATTATATTCAGAGACCTTTCCTAACCTGGACAAATTAATATTTCTAGATTGTAACCGCCCCACCACCAAACAAAAATTGAATGCTGATGGAAATTCACAAAAACTTGCACCCGAAAGATGAGGTTAATATACATTATATAACATGGAAAATGGTAGCCAAATGCTCCATTAACAGGCGGCTGGAGATCATATAACTAAGATTAAGTAAAGAGTAATTACTACAAGTAAACATTTCGCATGCGATGTAAGCCCGTAAGAGAACCGGCAACTTCGAAAGTGGGAATAAACAAAAAAGTCCATACAATTACTTGCATGGATATTTCATGAAATAATTCAAACGAATGTCGATTTCCCCTGGGTGCTTTAAAAGTTACATTCATAAAGAGCATTATGGATAGGACACAGGGGAATAGTAAATATGGGCAATACCTAAGTATAGAAAGAACAAAAAGTAGGAATTTCGCTAGAAATTGTATCTAATGTATACCGGGTGAGAAAGGTGATCCCCTGCAATCGATTATGATTCGGTCATACAAGCCAGTGGTATATGCACCAGCCAGAATCTCTCATAGTAAATGAAAAATACTAGTACGTTTTGAATTTTGAGATTCAAACAGATAAACCACTTCAAGTCAGCAGAACGGATCTATACATTTTCAACTTCAAAATGATAATAATCAACTTCAAAATGGACTTATTTTCAGGTAAAAAAATTTAATCAACTCCAAAATGGATTAATCAACTTCAAATTGGATCAAGCAACGTCAAAATGGATTAATCAACTTCAAATTGAGAAAATCTCAAAAACCTAAAAACAATCGACTTCAAAATAAGATATTTTTTTGGTAAAGTGAAAATTATTTTTTCAATTAATTTACCCCATGAGTAAGGAAATTGACTGTTTGTCTTCATTATATAGATGAAGAAAAAACCAAAATACAAACAACTTAGAGGCCAAGAAAGCATTGGGTGAGCCTACAGTAAAAGTAGGAGGAGAAAGTCCCGTATGGGCAAAAATGATGATTGATGATGATGCTGGAGAAACCTCTACAAAAGAAGCTGAAGAAGAATTAGCAACCGCTCCAAAGAGGACTTACCTCAAGAAAACTATGGCTGGCGAAAAAAAAGGCCCAGACTTTAGCTGCCATGACGCAGCAGGAAATTGGAAAAACCTGGCAAGAGCATTTGGTGTGCCTCTGCCAACAGCGTACCGTTGGTTAGACCAGGGTGATGATAAGAGTGACTCTAGGACAGGAGCAAGAAAATATAAAATTTCGCAAGAGCATAAGAACTTTATGGCTGAATTAATTGCAAACTCTCCTAGGGTCACTCTTCAACACTTGTAAATAAGTTGGTCGAAAAGTATGAGGTTCGTGTTACGAAAGAATGCATAAGAAAGCACTTGGACTCCATGGCCTTTACTTTAAAAGCCGTTCATTATGAACCAGAAGCTGCCAATAATAATGTCAATAAGGCGAAACGTAAGGATTACGCAGTAGCTTTATTAGAATTTCAGTCCCAAAGTGTGCCAATTCTTTATATGGATGAAACCAATTTTAATCTCCATATTTCAAGAAGAGAAGGTCGCTCTAAAACAGGCACGAAGTGCACTACAGTCGCGGCCGGATCCAGGGGAAATAACATCCATGTTATTGAATGTATTAGTAATAATGGATTAATTCATCATAAAATTAAGAGGTTCTTTCGAAAAAGAGGATGCGAAGGAATGGACCAGGGAGTGCCTTAGAAAGGCAAATTAAATTTATGAAAGGGGAGTTGTCTTAGTTATTGTTAACGCTCCTTGCCATACTTCAATTGAAGAAGTTGTGGAGGACGATGAATTTAGGCAACACCAAATTTTCAGACTTGCCCCCTATAGTCCGATGTTAAATCCCATTGAAAAGGTTTGGTCAGTCATTAAAGCTGACGTAAAAAGAAGTATGGCAGACTCAATTGTTGGGATTTTAAGAGCTGATGGCCAGGGATGTTTAACTACTAAAGAATTCCGCCTCAGCAAGTTAGAAGCGATGATCTCC
>OZ038491.1:91442440-91494940 GCA_964036315.1 Acanthosepion esculentum
TCTATTTTTCATATGACAAGCTGAAATAATAGTAACATAACATAATAGCAAGATAATATAATAGTAATATGAAATGCTTAAATATACAGAAAGAAAAAAACAACTAGGATTATTAGTTTAAATAAATTAATATCACTTCTCTTCGATCTTATGCAACGTCAATTCCAGAAATTCTGGTAGAATTCTTGGAGCGTTTCTCAATTTCATTTCACATTTATATTCGAATGTCTAGAGATTCGGCCACACAGAACTGTGGACGATAATCTCATGAAATATCTTGTCTTAAAGTAAAATTATTATTTATATATATTTACTTATGAAGCTATCAAACGTCATTAATTTACATTTCAATTTTCAAACTTATCTCTTAGAATAAAGTTACCCCAAACCCTATTACAAAAATGTCGCAATAAAAATTAAAATGTTCATTTTTTAAATATATTATTCATCATGTAATCTACAACCAGAACATCAAGAAAAGGTCTACACATTTTTCTGTATGATTATATATTAAATACTCAAAAGGAATAACAGGATTTGATAATTGGTGCATTTGAAATGTGCTGCAGTCATGTATATGAATGACAATAGCGATATTTTTCAGAGTAAAATAAAACATTAACTACTTAAATGACCACAGTTGTATGTCATGAGGAACATAGGAATTGATTAGTAGAATTAAGACATGAATCAACCTTTAAAATTATTACAACAATCAGGTAATTTTCTGCGTTTTCTTCGTGTACGAAATATTTTCATTCTTTACAGTCATTATATGGGAATTCGAAAACTTCTAACATTTGTAATCAATGCTTATAGATTTCTATTTTTTCCAATTCAAGTTTTCGTGGTGGTCAAATGGTTCATAAGGGTTAAAATCTCAGCAAATATTTCAAAGGACATATTTTGATGGCAACAAGGGATATTCATACGACTGTTTCTGGAAATGTGCTTAATTTTGAGTATTGTAAATCTTCTCATTACCTAGCTGAGATCACCGAATAATATTAGTCATAATAATTTTGAAACTAATAAGGAAATATAATTACGTGTATAATTTTCCGCCTCTCGGCATACAGTGCACCTTGCAGATCTGTTTCGGTCGTAATTTAAATATATTTATACGTTCTTTTTTTATTAATAATTATAAAGAAATGTTTTAAATTTATGCCTAAGTGTCAGACTTTAAGAAAAATAAACTTCCTTTTAATTATGTGAAAGAATGAATATTTATTTATTTTCTTCAACGATAACAATCCCCCGTTATCGCATCAAGTGAAATAAAAAAGGGATGATCAGAGTTACGGTTCCTCTGTATACAGAGGAACTATAACCATTCTATATAGGTGCTAGATTTTGTGCATTGTGTGACCGCATTAAATCATTTACAATAAAGATAGAAGATAATATATAGGAAAAAGTCAGATCTAGATAAAATATTTGTATGTTATAAAGGCCATGTACTTTAATGAAAGCCAGCAGAAAGCTGTCGTCATATTCGGAATATTGTCTTCTTTTCCCTTTGATGGTCTACAAATATGGAACATGAATGGCAAGCTATTATTGCTTTAAAAACTATATTATCTTAAAGAGCATACACAAAATTACGAAATATAGTAACTTTTTCATGTTGCATTGTTTGATGAGAGACTAGTTCTAAAACAGAAAAAAAAACAAAGGTATAACAACGTATATTATTCAATAATGCTGAAGAGAAACTAGTGAAGTTTTAAAAAATATTCAATCAAACATATAAAAACACACATACGCACACAGAGATACACACACGCATACACACATACACATATATATATATATATATATATATATATATATATATATATTACTATAGACATTATTTTTAATAACTCTTAAAGTAATGAGAAATAATGTATTGAAAATATCCATTCAATATGTATCTCTCTCTCGCTTTCTCTCTCTCCCCCTCTCTCGCTTTCTCTCTCTCTCTCTCTCTCTCTCTCTCTCTCTCTATATATATATATATATATATATATATATAGTTACGAATGCCCGCTTTCTCTAGCCGGATCGATAGCAGAGATTGAGGAGGATCGCAACATGTATTATTATTTTGAATGTATATATAATTATTATAACACATTTCTTTCGCCGTGGGTCTCTTTCCGATTGATCAGACACGGCCGAGCAGGAACGATTAAGGAAGAAACGCGATGGGCGAAAAACAACGGTAAACCAGACATAGGGACAACAAGTAATAAATTTATTATCAAAATATACAAATGAATGATGGGCAAAACCAAAAAGGATAAGTCAAAAATAAACATTGTGGGACAGAATATTGGGAAGGAAATTTATCCTCTCAGAAAGGTAAATCACAGATCAACACTTGCACGAATTTACAAAATATGAAAAGGTGAAACAAGCAGAGAGAAACATGTCATAGAAAAGATCCCATGCCAGGCTTACATTAAAGTACAAACATGAAAAGTTACATTGAACAAAGTGAAAACATGTAAGAGAAACAATGAACATATCTGGTTGTTATAAAAATTCTTCTTTTCGTTAATGTCTCTTATATGTATTTCTTCTTTTCTTTTCTCTTTTTAGATTTCTTTTCTCTCTTTCTTTTTCATTTCGCATAAATGTCTCTTTTTGAGTTTTTTTTCTCTTTCTCTTTTTCCTTTCGTCTGGTCTTGAATTTCCCTTGAGATATTTCCTCTCTTTCTCTTTTCATGTAATGTCTCTTTTTGAGATCTTTTCTCTCTTCTTCCTTTCTTCTCGTCTAGGGGCTTGAGTAACGGATCAGTTGAAGCTGTCTTCTTTCTCTTAGCTTTCATAAAATAACGTATGTTTCTTTTATCTTGATGTAACAGCATTTATCGTACGCCGGAGTTTGTTTCCTTGAATCCAACCTTGTTGAATCCTTTCGGTTCCGACATCGTGTTAGATTTCTATACTTTTCACATGTCTAAATCGATAGCCGGTTGTCGCATTTGTAGCTGATTGTCCATTCAGTTTGAAGAGGGACTTTTTCGCATGACGAATTTTATAAATGATTATCGACTTTATATCCGTCTGTCCGTTCTATTAGAAAATCGAAGATGGACTTAATTTCGGATATCCAAATACATCTTTCGCTTACCCAAATCTATGGCTGACTATCGCAATCATACCAGACTCGTCCTTACAGTCCTAAAACCGGAGAGGGACTTTTTTCACATAACCATCATAGTTATAGTAGACATGTCCGTTCAGCACAATGACCGAAGAGGGACTACTTCACATGACCAAATTCATAACGAACTGTTGCGTTTATAGTGTATCCTTCCGTTCAGACCGAAAGCCGGATAACGACTAACATTGCGCTGTTCATTTTTTTCTTTTTTTGTGTGACTTGGTTTCATCACGTGGTCCTTGATTTCCAAATATGAACCTTTTTCCTGTGTGAGCGAAAAGAGGCCACTGACCCTTTCTCTCACCTGCAGGGTTTCAGAGAGTTCGTTTACCGTCTGGGTCTCATCCGGTTAAAACACGTCGTCAACATGTGATTAAAAGAGAAAGGTAAATGTACAGTCTTTACTCAATTGCATGCCAGTTTGGTTTACATCTGTCAACATTCAATTTTACTTTATCTCTCTGCTTTTATATGTTTACGCTTTCTGACATTACTGACTTTTTATTTAGTGTTTCTAAAATATAAGCATTGATATAGATTTTATAATAAATTTAGACGAGGTTGAATATATTTGAACACACACACACACACACACACACACACACACACACACACACACACACACATATATATATATATATATATATATATATATATATATATAAATGATATATTAGGAGGATTTGATAAATATAATTAAGTGATTCATCGAGTCTGAAACCTCAGCAGAATGCAGAAAGCACTGGACGGCCGTTTCGTCCTATATTTGGGACTCATCAGCAGTGCGCATCCACTACCGAGAATTGAAACCTGAGAGTTAGGTTGTCAAGCGAAGACCCTGATGAGCTGATGAGTCCTAAATATAGGACGAAACGGCCGTCCAGTGCTTTCTGCATTCTGTTGAGGTTTCAGACTCGATGAATCACTTAATTATATAGAGAGATAGATAGATAAAAAAAAACACGTCCAAAAAATAAAAATGATTTTAGAAGTAAAAAGCAAACAAACCCATGAGAAGTATTAATTAGAAAAAAGAAAGATAAAAAAATTAATAAAATATTTCACTAAACTAAGAGGGAAGTATTACAGAATTGAACTGTATATATATATATATATATATATATATATATATATATATATATATATATATATATATATATAGTTGGTGAAAATGTGACGATCGTAAAAATAACACATATATTCAAAACGCACAATGATGCAAATATTGTTTGTGAGACTGGAAGAAAAACTTAAATGGTCATAGAGAAACAAAATAAGGATAAAATATGGGTAAAGACAATACGTGATGAATCGACAAATATATAAAAAGATATACGATAAATCCTTCTAATAGAAGTCTCTAAGCTAAAGAAAAGGCTGAAAACAGATACACCAATGAAAAAACAGTATATTTTTCGAGGAAAAAATTAGATTTCACCTACTGGTAAATAAAGGGAAATCACTGCAACTGGATGCAACGTAAATGAATAATTTTTAGTGAAGATTATATAACACAGGAAAATTGCAAACGCCAGACCATTATTAAATCAGTCGGTTCTAGTTCAACAGATTAGTCGCTATTCATTTAAAAATAGCTAAAAGGTTACACAGCTATCTGATAGAAGTTTATAACTCGTGATGTTAAAGAAAGAAGTCTTATCTTAATTAAAAATAAGCCGCTCCACAAGGACTACTGGCAACAAGTTTATAAAATATTGACCTATGAAATGAAAAATTCTAACTTCGCAGTTTGAGAAATTTGGAGCGACCTTGAAGAGAAAAGCGAAAATATAATTCATAAATCAAAATCTGAAGGAAGATAAAATACCATAAATAATGTGCATTTTTCCGAATTGAATGTCGAACATACATTTTGGAAATTGTAATTTCTAGAGATATTAAAATAGGATTAACGATTTAGTCATGAACAATGCAAACGTATAAAATGAATTAAACGAAAGTCACAATGAGGATAATGAATTATGGAAGAAAAAGAAGAGATAGCATTGAAAGGAATAAATAGACCAAAGAATTGTTAGAGAAGGTAGCAGCCGATAGTAAGATTTGGAGTGAAGTATGTTAAATGCCGAACGAAACTAATAAAAGAAAGTATTAAAGATGAATAAAGGAAAGTGAGTGTTGTATATGGGATTGAAGATGTGAAACAGAAAATAAGGATTCTTTAAAGAACGCATGAACGACAATTAAAGGAAAGATAAAGGACACCTAACAACTAGTAAAACGGATTAACGATATAAATGAGAATAAGTGACAATTAAGAAAGCAGGACAACAAATAAGAAAGTAGAATAAAAATCAGAAGGACGAGACAGGGACATCATGAGAAGAGAAATGAATGAAACGCAATAAGAAGAACTGAACTAAGAATTAGAATGAAAATCAAAAGTTTGTAGATTGATAAAAAGACGCAGCACATTCCTTGTTCGGAAATGCCAAAAGTTTTGTGACAAAATATTTAATAGTAGTGGATAGGTTGAAAAAACTTTCATAATTTATTGATCAATTTTCAAATTATTATATTTAATATAATTTAAATTTATATATCTAAATATGATTAACTTATTTTCACACACACACACACACACACACACACACACATATATATATATATATATATATATATATTGCTATTATTTTTAATTTTTTAAAGCTGTTTTATGGATGCGCATATATGCCCAGTCACACGCTGTTCACACATGTTTATGTTTGTGAAGAGCTCCAGTGAGTGAGCATGCGCGTGTGTGTGTCTACGTACATCAATCAGTGTACGTGCGAGTATGTATGTTTGCGTAAGTATGAGTGGCGTTCCGGCGACAATTTTTCCTCCCACTTCCATAAAAAAACCGATATACGCAACCATATATAAATCCAAAATTAAAAAACATTAATCAACTTGTCTGACGATCGCAAATAGGGTTACAAACTCACATCAATCCAACTAAATATGTTAGCTCTATCACTGATATTGAGCGCTTTCCAATAAGTACCGCGAATATAATATATATATATATATGTATATATATATATATAAATTGCATATATATATATATATATATATATATATACATATATATATATATGTATATATATATATATATATATATATATATATATATATATATATATATATATATAAATTGCATATATATATATATATATATATTTGTATATTTTGGCAGCAATCCTTCGTTTATGCATGTTTAATTAAAAACGACGGACAAGGTACTACGGTTAAGCTTTTTATCTAATTTTTCTTGTGTTCGAACAAGAGCTTTCTTTTGTGGACAAATGGTGTGTAAAAATTGTCGAAATGTTTTATATTTCCGAGCGCTTTCGGCTATACCGTTAGCCATTATCAAGGATGATTTTATTTTCAGCTTAATTTTAGTGTGTGCATTATGTGTATGTCCTAGTGTGCAGTAGGGATATATATATATACATACACATTTCACACACAAACACACACGCGCGCTCACATATATATAAATATATATAATTTATGTTTGTTATATTTTCAGTTTTCATCTGACGAGAATCAAACAAACATCGATGGTTGTTTAGCAAAACTTGAACAGGACTTTTACTTGTTTTTATAAGATAACGGTTTCCATATAACTGATAGGAAAGCGATATAGTAAATAAAAAAGAAGTTAAAAAAGATACAGTGATCGTATTGAAAGAAACTGGAAAGAGAATGTGATCTCCAAGGTTATACAGATAATCATACTACAAAACAATCCATCGGAGGAGAGAAGCAGAAAGATAACACAGAAAGGAGATACGGTTGATAAAATGAATTAAGGCGTATTTACAGACAGGCAGAAAACGGCCATGGAAGAAGAAAATAAATGAAATTGAAACGAATGTGATATTGGAATAATAAAAAAATACACCTGTAAGAAATAAGTGTCGAGTGTATCATTTAAAACAATTCCAAGACATTACGATGTGTCAGTCGATTGTTTATAGATTACATTTTACCTTAAAAAACATTAATTTATATATCAACTTTGGATTTTTTTTTCTCTGAATTACTACTATTACTACATAAACTAGTCTCTATGATAACTACAATATTCTATGAATTCTGTGAAGTTGAAAATAATTAAATTATTTTCTTGGTTTCTATATAATCGCGGCTTCCTTGGTGCATGTTTCTGAAATATATGTGAAAATAGGCTGAACAATGTTGCTTTTAAGCCATACTGACTATTTCGTACTCTGAGGAAAGGTGTCGATGTAAATTTTGCTAAACAATTATATTAATTAAGCACTTACACGTGTCTCACTGACGGATAATATGTAGAATTATTCAATCCAAGATCTGTAAATAGATATATACCGTTATGAAAACTGGGCTGGCTAATAACATGTATTAATAACACAATTACTCAATAACGAATTCCAAACATTCAAAGAAGCATTTCATTCTATAAAAAATCACAAACACTGCACAATTAATTACACTAGAAATATTGCAAATTCCTAATTCCAATTGGTTTTTACGAGAAACTAAGGATATGGAGATTTTTCTAACTTTAAAGCTGACTGCTGTTTTCAAGATTGTCAGATGTTATATCATGAGAGAATATGGTTTGCAGAATAGGTAACCTAAGCGAAACCTACTTCTAATATATGAAACATTCATAGATACGTACTAAGTATAGGGACATTAATGTATTATTAAGTGAATCATATATCGTATGTTTCCACTGGTAGTAACTGCCGACTTACACTAGAACTTAATTAGCAGCAGGTTTCTTTAGCACTCAGTATTCACACTGTCTTTAATGATGACGACTGGTTGCTGCCATCACTTCCCCTAATTTCTAATTCTTTACATTTTTTCCTGAACTCTTTATGGATGTATTCTCCGTTTCAATATCCACTCGTACATATGTCACCTTCAATCTCAACATTCTATCCCTGACATGGACCTGTTTTAATCTCGAATTTACAGGGAATTTTATGCATTTTATTCCGGCGGATTCCAGTCTGTGCATATAGAATTTGTGTTATCAAAGTCCAGGCTTCTCAGTTTCCCATGTATCAGCTTCACTTTCCCTATTACATATGCATGCTTTCTGTTTGATAATTGTTGAATAGTTATTTGTTGCTGTTAGTATATTCTTGCTTTTCCTTTGTTTGCTCTTCGATTGATTTTAATTATTCCACAATACGGACTTTATCCTTCTTTACATGAAACATAAAACCTGTCAACATCGTCTCTCGGAGTTTGGCTTTCAATAATTTTATTGCAATTTTTCTGAGTTTATCTCTTGGCTACTTAAAAAAATGAAGTGTTGTACCACACAATTTACACTCATATATATATATATATATATATATATATATATATATATATATATATATATATATATATATATATATATGTATGTATGTATATATATATATATATATATGTATGTATGTATGTATGTATATGTATATATATATATATATATATATATATATTTTATGAAATGGACTAAAACCGACAATTATTTCTTTGAATTTTTTGTTTATACGTTATTTTTATAGATATAAATATATAAGTATATGCTTTGTTTATAATAAACAGTAATAACAACATTTAAAGGATTGAATGTCGGAGAGCACATGTTTTCTTCGAGATTTCTCGTACATTCTGGCCGGTAAATATTGTTAATACTGTTTATTATAAAGAGACCTTTTACTTAAATATTTATATCTATCAAAGTAATGTATAAAATATATATATATATATATATATATACATACATACATATACATATATATATATATATATATATATATATATATATATATATATATATATATATATATATATATATATATATATATATATATATATATATATATGTATGTATATGGCGAGAGATAGAAGAAGAAGAAGGAGGAGGCGTAGGGAGAGAAGAAAAACAAGGGTATTATGAATGTATCGGTGAGTAGGAGTTAATAGGATTTCTTTCATTTTTGTGCAAAGACTAATGACTTCGGATTTCTGGTTCAAAAGGTTGGCAGAAATTGCAAATATTATTGTGGATGTTTATTGTTTCCGGTATTCCATGATGCTGAAGTATTATTAATCATATTTTTTCTTTTGAGTAGACTAATTTCAAACTAGATGTCAAAATCCCACAATTTCCTAGGTGAAAAGTCTAGTTTATAGTTTTTATTTTAATTCCTAGTATAATTCTAAGTTCATTCATATTATCTTTACTTTTCCAATTATATATTTAATGTATTGCTGAATCGTATTCACTTTTTCTTAATAAAATTGGTCCGTCTACAATTATTCCGTACTGCCATTAATAAAGATACATTTCTTCTTTGCAAATGTTGTTTTCACAATTATATTCATGCTAGTTCATCTATCTTCTGCTTTCTGAAATGTTCACGGAATTGCTTATCATTTTAAGTTCTCATTTTGGTGATTTCCAATTAACTATTTGTTCTCTCAGGGCCATTGTTATAATTAATCATTCATTATTCTGCCTTGTTTAGTCCTCGAATTCGTTTCAGAGTAGTATCGTCAAAAGTTCGAGCCAATCGATAACATTCATCAGGTGAAGTGCTTTATGGATTGTTATCAATTTGTTTACTGATAATAATTTGTCAGTTCTAAACAAGTGTCTTCTGTTAAATTTAGTTAGTAATAGTTATTCGTTCTTTCGGGAATTCTTGTTTTTATTAACCATTTATGTAATTCTTAGCTGAGTCTTTTATGCATAGGTGTGAATCACGTGAAAAAAACCACATGGACAGAGGATTCCAATTCATAAGTATTGTGATTTTCTATTTCTTGTGTGTCTATATTATGAGGCATTGTAATTATTTACACTATTTACATTGTTCAGACTATTTTCCTCATCTTTATTACATATTCACGACGTTTTGGCCGTTGTACACACCGGCCTTCTTCAGGCGACTTCATTGTTTTTTCTTTTTTACTTTCATGCACTTCGACCGACACCCCATTTCTCTATTGTGTTTGTCGTTATGTCTCCCTAATCTTAATGCTTTCATCACATTTCACTTCAGGTAAAAAAGTAAAATTCGATATTCTTTTTCTGAGACTTTCTGCTGTCATCCCTTCCGCCTATTTCTAAAACTATTTTGATTTATTCTGTTTGAAATACGAGTTAGTTTATAATATTGTATTTTCACTTCATTCATAACATTTGTATATTTTCTTACGTTAATGTAATCTTATTTGGCCATTTAAATTGCCTGTTTTTGAGTTTGAAAGCCATTTTTCTAGATTTTGTTCTCTTTGTGTGGACAGGAAAGATTCAATTACTCTGGCATATATTAAGCCGGATAATCTTTCAGTATTAGCAGTATTAGTAATAATGCAATAATTTTGTCCTTTTCAATCTGAACATTTTCAGATCAAATCCTTCACAACCGCTCCATTCTGTTATCTTTTAAATAATTTTCTTTTCATGCAATCGAATTTGCTCCATTAACCTCAATTTACTGTTGAATGTTTGTAACAGTTTCACCTTTATTTTCGCTCAGTTCATATTTGCTATAAAAATTTGAAATTTCGTTCATTTGTGATGTTTAGTCTGCAACCTCTATAGCTAGTACCAGGTTGTTAAATATTGCTGATATTATTTTCTGTTTTTCCTTTGAGACGGATACTTTTAAAATCACGTATGAGGTGTAAAGTTCACAATATCTTCATTAAATTTCCTTTGCGTTTTTTTGGCAGAGTCATATTTAAGGATGATTTGTAGACAATTAGAATACTACAGATGAGAAAAGATGAAATAGTCACACGAGGATGGCACTGTCCTTCTTGTTGGCAATGAAATGATCACCTTATGATGAGGATGCTTAGGTCAGATTCCTGTGATTATTATGGCTTATCTTCACCGTTACTAGGGAAAGACGAATCATAATCATTTTAGCAGTGTTGCGAGTTGTAGAAGAGAATAGATAACTCAGGATATTGAATTAACTCTCACAAATTACTCTCAAATTTAAGAACTAGCATTGCTACTCAGGCTAACAATAAACAACCAAAATAAGATCAGATGCACGTCGCATGTCTTCAGCTAAAAATGTTAGAGGCATCTTCTCAATATGAGCGACAGAAATAAAAGTAAAAAATCGCTATTTCTTAACATCCTTATGAAATAAACTTTACTTCACATTTTAATAGCATATCGTGATAAAAATTAGATGAGCAGAAAAAACGTCCAGCTCACTACAAGAAATTTCTACTTTGAATGCATTACTGTTTACATGCAGCTGGAATTTAAACAAATCCTTTTATATCTATCCACTTAAACTACTGAAACTTTCACCTTCTCTCGCTCTAGTGAAACCTATTCAAATCGTTGTTCTCATTTCTCCCTTTTCCTCGGGCAGCAGAAATGAAAACAAAGCATACATTGCTATTAGTATTATTATATGGTGCCCGCATTACAATCACATTTATCGATGGAAGTAGATTGAGAGAAATCATCCTCAAATCTCCAATACCATTTTCAGAATCTTTGCACACCTAACAATATCAGCTAGTCCACAAATTATTAATTATTTGATTTTGCTTCAAGTATTTTGGTAAGGTTTCAGTGTGCCAAGTCTGACAGGCAATAATCTAACCTTTAATCTAAAAATTCGAAATTTTTTTTCCTCACGAAAGTAGCTGCTGTTTCTACATTTTTCACTTTCCTTTAATACTACCATAGTTATATATAGGATTTCCTTATTTGTGACCATGATATCAGAGCTCTTTGCTCGGGTGAAATGGTTGGTCTGCATGTGAAAATCCTAGTGTATATATTTTAATCACGCCACTTGCATCTGCATTGTGCTGACAATTTTTGTTTACCGGGCTAATATTCAATGATACATTTCTTCAAATATGGGAAATTGTTCTTCACTCTTCCTTATACAGTGATTTTTATTAGTTCTATTATTTATTTTACATCTTCTTTGATCATGTATGCGTAAGTTTGAAATCTTTCTTTTGTCACATTTTCAAATTCGCTTCGTGATTTCTTTTTGCCGTGTAACCTTCGTGGCTTATGTTGCTTCATTACTTTTACCGATGGCTCCTCTCGCTATTTCACATCCCAACTACGTCCACTTCGCAATATAATTGTAATGTATTTTTCCATCTCGTATTTAATTTTCAACTCCGTTCTTCTGACATATGGCAAAGAAATTCAACCTTCCTTGATTGTATGAGCGTTATAACTTTTATAACTGGCTTATTTTCTTAATCTTTAATTGAGTGAATATATCTTGGTCTTCGTAATTCTTTGCTTTTCCAGCTGATTTTATGAAGAGGTTAAAAGCTTTATTCAATGGCAACAGTTCGTAAGTATTTTTTAACACGCCCTGCATATATTATCAATTAAATTTGGAAAGAGTATATTTACATTAGTCATGGTTGAAATCTGAAGTGTATAATGAAAGCTAGTCTGACTTACAAATTCGGGGTAAAGCGGCAATGTCACACATTAAATATTTGCTGAAATTAAACAAAATAAAGTTTGTGATTTTACATGTCTTTGTTTATGTTAACAAAAAAGGAACCAAACGCGAATATACTGTTCACACGAAAAGCCATACATTTTTTTGTTTAACCAACCACTTGAGCGATATTAGTTCGATAGGTTAGCACTTAAACACACAGGCACAACATTCTCATCCAGAACAGAAATCCTTGCAGATAATTCTCACATATTAAAGAGATCGATTTGTAAGAAACATTTCAAAATAAATTAAGAAAAGTACAAAGATCTTCACTCAACATTACTTGTTTTGAATCTAATCAAAGAAGATTGATTATGATTTGATCATTAATCAAGAAGTGTTAACATCCTCTACTGATAAAGCTGAATGTTTCGTCCATAAATTCTCTTTAATCTCTACTCTTGACTCATCTGGAGTAACCTAACTACTCAGAACTGAGTCGCTGTTGAGTGATATGCATATAAGCCTTTTTACGGTTTCTGTTATCAGCTCTAATCTCTATTAACCCTGTGGTGGATTCCGGGATGAAATCCGGTATCAAATAATAACAAACGCCAAGAATGAATATAGGAAAATAAATGTATTAACGTAATAATACAGACTGGTAATACAGGTTAGTAGTTCCAGGAATGCAGGGTTAGTAGACAAATATATATATAGTCTTTGGTATCGACCTATCGCTGTATGACTTCTTACTGAGTCTACGTGCTCGCTCATTGTGTCTCTTGTCGCTACGTTCGTACGCTCGTTCCTTTCGACGTTCGACTATTTTCGATCCCTCTCTCTTCCCTCTCGGGTATCCACTAGCAGTAGTATATGTATACCCTGGGTGAGTCCATTTGTGTAAAAAGGGGAAGACCTCTCAACAAACACAAAGAACGTGGACCTGGTGATATTCCTGTAATAATCGTTAACAAATGTGCTTCCGAAATAATTCCATCCGAACTGTATAATAAATGCCAGTCTGACTCTTGATTTCCTGCTTCTTGAAGTCATCATTTTTTTTCCAGTTTGTAAGAACACAGATGAATCCTACGACCCTAAAAACTATGATACTATTAGCATTCTACCTCTTTTTGGCAAACTATTAGTGACACAATCAATGCTGAATTAGCACAGCATTTGGTCTTCATGCACACAAGCAATATGGTTTTCGTTTCTTTACGCCAAATGCTGGTGAATTAATGATTATTGTGGAAAAAAGCGTTTGACAGAGTTTTGAACTGTCTTTCTTATCGAATCGCGAAAGGGATTCTTTTCTGAACAGCCACACTTCTAGATCCTTCAGTCCTAATGCAGCCGGTCCCCAGGAATCAAGTCTCTGTCCTACTTTTTAGGTTTCATTATTCTCGGTTTTATGAAGTGCAAAGACTATATTAAATCCATTGCTAGGTGAGTTTGTTCATTGTGTCGTGCTAGACATTTTTTCTTTCCAGTTAAAGGTAAAAAAATAGTTTCTTAATCAGTTTATAACTTTTAGACATTTAAAAAAAAGTTACTGTATTTTTTGCGGCTTTGTAAACGAAAGTTCTTACTTTTTCTAATAAATTCATTTTCGATCCTGGAATTGGTAACGATTTTAGCATTTAGATGATAAATTGGGAGTAAAGGGAAGTAAGCAATATTCATAGTTTACGGTATATTTGGAAAATTAGACTAATCAAAATTTTTCTTATTTACTTATTACGTTTTTTCATAAAAATAATAAAATAAATTATCTGATTTGTTTTGTCTAATAATGTATTAATTTGTCTATATTTATCATTACAAACGAATGAAACGCTTTCTGTGTATTGGAAAGATTGCATTTAAGCTTTGTTTCAAACTAACAATGATAGGCTAAGTAACATTCATTTTCGCCTAAAGTATTATGGAAAATAAAAATATATGGATACATGTCCATGATGTATGCAAGTAGCTTTATCTTTCTAACCCTTTAGAACTAAATCAGCTTCAAAGTTTCATTTCCTTTCAGGTACAGGCGAAGTAATATTCGTTTTATTTTTTGTCTTCCAGATTTGTGTTTGCTGTGACATTGTCCTAAATGTGCGACAGATGTAATCATTTTTGACATTTTTTTATTTTATTTATGTCATGTCGTCTTTGTGGCGCAATAGTTAATCAAATCAGTTGCTAACGTGTTTGAATCATGGTCTTAGATTAAATAGCGTGATACAATAATTTGCAGACGTTTCACTGCTAAGCAAAAGAAAGGGATTTTGAAAGCGTGACTTTGATTATTGATAATTGTAGACTGTTGCTAAATGACATCTGATGCAATCCCTATAACTGATGGAGAGATAGCAAATCAGACTCAATATAGTGCCGCTCGCTCACAAATTCCGTGGTATAACTCAACTGAGATTCTCTTTAACCATAGGACGGTGCCCCCGGAGCCACGACTACTATTAGCTATCACGAGCGGCGATATATTGAGTCTGATTTGCTATCTCTTCGTCACCGAGGCCGGTTGGAACAGTTGGTATGATGTTTGCTTGACAGCCTAACTGTTAGGGCTTCAATTCTCGGTAGTGGTTGCGCACTGCTGATGTTTCCCAAATATAGGACGAAACGGCCGTCCAGTGCTTTCTGTTGAGGTTTCAGACTCGGTGAATTACTTAATTATAATTATCAAATCCACCTAATAATTTATGTATATATATATGTGTGTGTGTGTATGTGTCATTTTGCCTTGGCCTTGTTTAGTTTGAACCTAATGCATATGGTATGGATGTTTGAAAAGTAACTTAGGCTTAAATCGATCAGAATTAAACAAAATGTAAGCACTTTAAACAACGTAATAGAGTGAAATAAAAATGTTTGTAACTGCCTTAATATGCGCTTGCAATTTTAGTTATGCCCGTATAAAACACTGGGTAAACATTGAAATATAAGGTGTAATAAGAATTTTGCATGCAAATTCTAAATGTCAACCGAAATTCACGGTAGTAAGCAGGAAACAGAAATTAGTGTGGCGTAATGCGTTCAATGTGGCCTAAGGCACTTGCATCACAAGCCGCTGTAAGGTCTCTATGCTCGCCAGTAAAAGAAGACATTACGCATGTTGACGCTTTAATTCAAAATGATTGATGGTGTAACAATCGTGATTGAGCTGTCGAATCTGATCTTCCAATACTGGTTGGCCATGAAATCATCAACAGGAATTTGGCATATCGCAAAGTGTCATCTCATGGTTGCCAAAGCAACTGAAAGAACAAAAGTTCCAGTGCATGCGCATTATTTTCAGCTTTTGGAACGGTTCAGAAAATTGTAGTCTTTTGCTACAGCTGTGATGTGACGGTAGTGCATTAGTTTGTCCTCCAGATAAAGATTGATTTCATGAGCATGAAGCATACTTCGTCACCAACTCTTCATATTCAGCCTTCAGCAAAGAAATTGGTGGCAGCTGTGTATTAGGATGCACCAAGTGTGATTGTCATGTACTTAATGCCACACAGTCTAGCTATTTCTTCTTGTTCTATGTGACGTGTACTTTCAGGACTTTGGTGATCATGGCTCTCCACAATTTCCTGTCCTTTTGTACCATCTCTCCTATACATTGTTCTGCCCTCGATTTAGTCTTCTCGCTAGTTAGGTTATGCATTGTTTTCTCTCTTTCTCTCTTGCCTTCAGTATGTGCTGTGAATGTCAAATTTTATAAACCCTCTTTCCTCATTACGTACCTAGAATTTGAATTGTCTCTTTCTGATGTAAGTATGTTTCCTTTTTCTTTTCATTTCTTCTCAGCATCCTTCTGTAGAACCACATTTCGGTTCTAATTTGTAATTTCCATACTGGGTTCTTTCTTTTGCTAACAATCATGCATTCCGTCTTCTGACGATTTATGTTTAGATCTTTTACTTGCTTTCCTTTAATTAATTCTGTAGAAGTTATTGAAGTCTCCTATTTGTTTCTGCTGTCAACATTGTGTCGTCTGCATATCTTATGTTGTTCACATTGTGACTGCTAATAATGAGTCCTGGCAATAATGAATTCTAATTCTCATGGAATCTTCTCGCATCTGCGTTAATCGAAATACTAGACAGATTGAGAGAAGCTGCTCACAGAAGGAGATCAGAACATTTACATCAGTGTGTCATTACGAGATACGTAAACTCTATGCCACAGCCGGCTAACAGTGGACTCAAAAAATATTTTGGGTTGTCTTAACGCGCATCTTACATGTATCCAGGAAACTGTTTCAGAGAGAGGTTCCGTTGTTACAGGACAGCAATGATGGTTACTGGCGATTGATGCATTTTTCCGAAGTGCGTATTATATCCTCGTAGTCCAATAGAAAAAGTGCAAAAATCTCGACGGTCCTACCTGTAACCCATGTGCAATATTTTATTTGAGCCTAACAGAACGTTTATCGGCGACGAACAGAATTCCAGCCTAGAGATTTGTGTTTACTTTTTCAAGTAGCTTAAGGAAAGGCATGAATCCATCTTTTCCACGCTGATATGAGCTAAGTACCAAGCTAGGCTAGACAATATAGACTTGGGTAATGTCCAGTCAAGTAGAAATACAGATCAGAAGTTGGACACGTATAAAGTCAACTGCAAAATAATGTATTATTTACGAAAGAAGTCATTACAATTGACAAATAATAAAGATAACCAATCTGTGAAGAGCTACGAAAGTTTACGTCCTATCTATCTATCTATCTATCTATCTATCTACACATACACGTATATATATATATATAAACACACACACACACACACACACACACACACACACACACACATATATATATATATATATATATATATATATATATATACATATATGTGTGTGTGTTTGTGCGTAATTCGACTTTGTTGAAGTGTACATTTGATTTCTAATTTTAGACCTTTTACAAAGAAAATTGAAAGTTGTTTACATATTTATTGATCTTCATTCATCAGATTTCACTTAATAACAGCAACCACGATAAAATTTGCTATTCATTTATTTCTATTGTTTAGTGCGTGTTCTTTAGATAAAATCACTATTAAAATTGAATAAAATATAATTTAATTCAAATACTGCTATTTTAATATTATAAACATGTATCTTGATTTTCTCAACATGAAACTATATATAATCTCTGAAATTGTAGAGATCCATCGCCAACGTCCCGAAGAGACACGACAAGAAGAAGAAGAAGCAGCAGCAGCAGCAGCAGCAGAAGAAGAAGAAGAAGAAGAAGAAGAAGAAGAAGAAGAAGAAGAAGAAGAAGAAGAAGAAGAACAAGGTCATTTCAATATAAATCATGATCTGACTGCAGATTTTGTAATACAAAGAAAATAAATGATCCGAAGGGGACCGAATAGAATTTACCATACGTCATGATTGAATCATTTTCATCTTACTTCGATTTTGAAATGATCAAAGGTAAACTTATTGAATGAATTGATAGGTCTTATGCTAGCAAAGTTGGTTCGCTGTGACGTGCTAGACAATTTCTCTCGCCAGAATTTATTTGAAATATTTATAAGTCTACCACTTTACATATTGCTGTCACATTTGATCTGGTGTTTCTGATATGTATTTATAAATTCTTGATAAGATAAAAGAAGAATCTTCATTATTATTCGTATTGACCAGGTATCTCATTTACCTATTGTTGTAACGTAGCTTCCCTGCACCTTTTTTTACAACTGTTCTAATGGTAATTGTTGTACTGAACTTTCCTTTATGATTCCCACATTTTATGAATTTAAGTGCAGTACTGGATTGGCGGCAAGGTTTCATCGGTTTACAGTTAAATGACGAGATAAAACTGTAAATTCTATGCTGTTTCTTCTGTCGCACAAGTCTCTTTTGTAACTCTCTTCTGGCTGGTTCCTTGCTTCCCAGTCAACTTTGATCTTCAAAATTTAAATTCAATGCCAATTATTATTCATACTAATGTGACTGTATTTCTTTGATATTTTAATGCCAATTGATCTAAAATTCATGAACAATCCCCAAAATTAAAAAAGTTGAGTTCGAAAAATTATGAAAACAATAATTAAACAATTTTTGTCAGAAATCGTAGGGTATAGAAAACAGTCTGCAATAAAAAGAAAAATGATTATATAAAGAAAACCAGTCGTAAAAGGCTATTAAAATAATCTAAACAAAAATATCACCGAAATGAAAGAACAGAAAACTGGATTGACCTATAAAAATATACTGATGTAATTGCTACAAGTGGACATTATGTTAACTTTAATTTTCAGTACCGCAACAAATCCCACTTTTTATCATTATGTTCAAAATTTACATACTTTCATACATATATAATACTTACATGTATATTTTACATGTAAGTATTGGCAAAAGCTATATGTCTGGTTGCATATCTCGCGAAATTTTGTACTTGTAATTTTCTATATTGTATATTGTCTTCTGTTTTAGTATATAGTTCTTCTGATATTTCACCACTGTCGTATATTTCAGTTTTCAATTAAAAAACATCATCGATCCCACATTCGTCTAATGCTTTTAGTATCATCTGGTCTTGCAGATTTGTTTCTCTTTATCTTGGCTAGTGTGGATCTAAACTAAGGTTTTCATACTTATCCTTCTATGTTTTGCAGATCTCTATCTTCTTTATCTTCATGCCGTTGTATCTCTGTTCTCATATCATTTATCTATTCATTAATCATTTACTTTTTCCAGTCACTCTTTTGGTTGTATGCATCATACCATAGAACACATTTGTCCTGTCCTGTTGTTGATTTCATATTTTTATGTAGACCTACTTCATCAATGACTTGCATGTTTTCAATCTCTATGTATTTCCCCCTGAACTATAAAGTTTTTGCTTGATTCTTGTTGTTCATAATGTTTTTTAGCATCATCTTTTCTACGCTATTTCTGGGAGTAACCTGATTTCATTGGATCGGACATTTCAGCTGGCATTCCTTTTTTCTTGTTTTTCTTACGTTGATATTTCCCTGTTGTTACGAGTGCTTCTCTTGGTGTCTCACTGGAGTTCTTGATCTGACATGGCTACAGATTGAAACTGAGGGACAATTCGAACGTAAATAAATAGTAAACACATGCCCGAGATCTGTGGAAATTACTTAAACAATGAAGCATTGAGAAAGATTCTATAGATTACAGACAACAATCTGGATGAATCAGTTGTACGAGTATATTGTGCTCATACTGACAAAAATATACGACGATAATTAGGGAATCCGTAAGAGATAATTTGGCTTGGAATACAGTAATGGCGAACAGATATCTCTGGGCTTAATAATAATAATAATAATAATAATAATAATAATAATAATAATAATAATAATAATAATAATAATAATAATAACAGCAACAACAATATGGTGGCTTTTCTGCATGTATAGGTGCTTTTCCAATTTCCCTGCAAAATTTCTTAAGATCCGTTTGGAATCTTTTATTTTGGCGATACGAACAACGGTGCAGGTTATATCCACAAAATAAAATATTCCAAACGGACCGTAAGAAATTTTAAAGGGAGATTGGAAAAGCACCTATACATGTCGAAAAGCCACCATCTATTGACAATGTACAGACTTTTTGGGAGAATATGTGGAGTGGCCCAAAATAATATAACACAAATGCAAAATGGATCCAACGTGAAGAAGAACGAATGCTGGATACATCTATGCAAGAGTGGGAAAATATAACCACAGATAATGTGAGGCAGGTTCTAAGGAAATCCCCAGGATATGACACGGTGCCCAATTACTGGCTCTATCATCTCTCATCAATCCATAAAACCCTTGCAAAAATTATATCAACGCTTGTAAATAACCCCAGTGAAATTCCCGATTGGATCACTGAAGGTATTACATACTTCATGCCAAAAACGAGTGAAACTGATGATCCGAAAAATCATAGGCCAATAACATGTCTCTCCACCATGTATAAGTTGATCACGTCAGTCCTAACAAACCGAACTTAATCTTTTTTCGAAGCAAACAACATTCTTCTATTGGAACAGAAGGGTTACAGGAGAGGTTCATATGGCTGCAAAGATCAACTACTGAGAAACAAAATGATCCTGGAAAATTGCAGGAGACGATGTAGAAATCTTAGCGCAGTGTAGATTGATTATCGTAAAACCTTTGATAGTGTGCCACACTCTTGGATCCTTGAGACTTTGGAAATGTACAAAGTTTCACCTGTGCTAGTAAATGTCCTTAAGCAAAGCATGGGAATGTGGAACATCACACTATACCTAAATCACACCAAAGGCACTGTCATCTCCAACCGTCTGAACATCCGACGCGGAATCTTTCAAGGAGACTGTCACCCCTTCTGTTTTGTTTGTCCTTAATCTCCCTTACGCATGAACTAAATAACAGTAGCAATGGTTACAAACTAGACAACAAATATTCAATCACCTACTCTACATGGATGATCTCAACCTCTTTGACAAGGACGACAATGAGTTGAAGGGCCTCCTCAATATTGTAAAATGTTCCAGTGACGACATAGGCATGGACTTCGGATTAGATAAATGTTCAAAAGTAACATTCAAGAAAGAGAGAGTTATAGAAACATCCTCAATAGATTGAGAATTTATCACAAAGATTAGGGAACTGGAACAAGATGAAGCCTATAAGTACCTAGGATTTAGCGAAGTAGATAGTATACAACATACCTAAATGAAGGAGAAGGTAAGAAAGAAGACTATAGGCGTGTGCGCCTGGTACTAAATACCGAGCTGAACTGAAAAAAAAACCCGGAATATCAGCCATAAACACCTTGGCTGCCCCTGTGGTGCAGTACAGCTTTAACATCATTAATTGGACCATTGCTGACATTAAGTGAATGTACGCCAAAACGAGAAATCGTTTCAGTTGCTACCGCATGCATCATCCCAAAGCTGATGTTGATCGTCTGTATGTGCCCAGATCCGAAGGAGGCAGAAGATTAGTTCAACTAGAACTGCCATACAAAACTACAAAAATTGGCCTTCAAAGATACCTGGAAACTACAGAAGACTGGATGATGATATATGTCAAAGAATAAAAAAAGAAGGCAAAGATAAATGCAACCGACCAGATACAGAAACAATGGCAAGATAAACCGCTTCATGGCCAATACTCTGCCCGTACCAAACAAGCTGATGTAGACAAGCCCCGCACCCATCAGGGGCTACGTAGTGCAGGGTTAAAAGCTGAAACGGAAGGTTTTATGATTGCTGCACAGGATCAGTGCTTGTTAACTCGAAATTATCAAGCACACATACTAAAATATTGTGTTAGCCCAAAATGCAGGTTCTGTGTTAATTACCCAGAAACAATTGATCATCTTGTATCAGGTTGCACGGTATTGACACTCACTGAATATAAAACCAGGGATGAAAGATTTGGCCAATATTTGCACTGGAAAATCTGAAACTTGTACAGGAAAGAAACTGAAAGAAATTGGTATGAACATCACCCAAACCCGGTTACGGAGATACGACCTGTTACAATTTTATTGGACTACACAATACACACAGACAGAACAATCAAAGCTAACCGCCCAGACATTGTTATTAAAGACCGCAAACAAAAAAGGTGCCTCATTATTGATATGGCAGTCCCTGCGGATTGCAATGTATCTTTGAAGATCTTCAAAAAACTATCAAAATACAAGGACCTTGAAATCGAAATCTCAAAAATGTGGCACATGGGAACATCAACAATCCCCGTTGTAGTTGCAGTCCTCGGATTGGTTGGAAAAGAATCCAGCAGATTAACTGAAGGGATTCCTGGAAACCCATGTCTGAAAGAAATACAAAACATTGTTCTCATGAGTACAGCCCACACCTTACGAAGGGCTTTATCTATGCAAATTATTTTTTCACTTATGAACATCAATCAATTGACCGAAAGTATTGCTCTTTCTATTGTTGTCACTGCTTGTCTTGTCAAAGATCATTAATTTGTAACTTTTGTAGTAAACACAGCATGTTTTTCGAGGAATGCTTGACATATGCGTATGTTAAAGTTCGCTACTATACTTGCTAAACTACGTGCTCTATATTTTTCTCAGAAAGTCTGTTGAAATTCCAAAAGTAAGTGCACAATATATTTGTAAGGAAACATAATATCGATACAGCCGCCTCGAGTTTGATAAAGTTCTTATCTGGTCGGTGTCCGAAGTTAATTTACTGAAGACGGCTGTAGTGGACTGGTAAATAGGATTGTACCTAAGTAGAAGACATATAAATTGTATAGTAAACTAAGAGACTGGGAAAAAAGTTAACTAGTGATCACGTGTCGTAGAACAGCACAATATGACGTCGCTGACAGAATGTTTAAGTTGGTTGGCTGAACCAGAATTTATCGAGACTTGGATCCGGTGTTTTGTCGCCCGATTAAGAGGTAAAAAATTGAAAGGCAACCAGGCAAGAGGGGGAGAAAATGAAATAACTGGCCTCTTTCTAAGTTCGGGTGGTTATGAAGCTATGATAAAAATTTCTCTGATGGCAAAACCTAAACAACTGAAGAATTTGACTTTCGTCGAAATTTCAGAAATTATAAAAAGAAGTTTACAACCTAAAAATAAATTTGTCACAGCAGAAAGAACCAAATTTCTGTGAATTAAACAGACGCAAGACGAATCAATTATGTCGTCACAGATTAAGAGAAGCTAGCAGATTCTGCGAATTTGAGAAATAGGGAAATCAAGCTTTCACTATTGAGGATGAATTGATTGAAGGTATGGCTGAGATATTTTATAAGTATAATATATGGAACAATTATAATTAAATAATTTGTCTGGAATTGATGAAAAATATAATTATATTCAGGACAATACCGACACAAACAGTATAAAAAAGGAACCGAAGAAATGTAAATACTGTAACTATGAACATGAAACTGACAAAATTGCCGCGCTTTTATCATAAAATTCGAAAAAAAAATTCAGGCTGCTAAGTTCAAAATGAACATAGAATGTTAGAAAGAAGTTGGAAAAAGAGAGAGTTGATGAATTATTTTCAACACAAAGACAAAAGTTAAAGAATTCTTTTGAAAAAAATTAAATTAAATGGCATGATGTTTCCAGTGCGAGTCTATAAAGGGGATGAATTCACTCTGATTCCAAGAAAATTCTGGGAACAAAGAGAAAGCTGAAATTGAGAAAATTTGATGGATCTTTTATAAAAATTTGGGATATGTCAATGGAACGTTTGAAACTTGTGACTAATTTGAAATTATTCCCATTATAGTAGTGGAATGCAAAAGAAATGGACTACCTTTGCTAAAGTAAAAGTAATAATTTATACCATTTACATTTTTGAAGTATACATTTATTTAAATATATCTTGGAAAATATTCTAATATTTATGCTAAACGTATGGAACGAATTTAGATAACCTAGCTTAAAGTGAATTCATTGAACAGAAAATTTGATAGAGTATAGCCAGTTTCAAGTATATTTTAATAATAATAATAATAATAATATATATATATATGTGTGTGTGTGTGTGTGTGTGTGTATGTATATATATTAGTATATTGACAAATAAGGGCAAAACTATATTATGGATTACTGCAGCGGGAATGAAATCATTTGCCTGGTAGCATGGTAACTATGCTGCTTTTGTAAGCGTCATATTGGGATGTGTGTCTGAGAAATACTTTCCCACTTTTTGGCTCCTGATTGTCTGTCCTTTTATGGCGATTTATTTACGAGTTTCTTTTTGCAGAGATTACGTTAAAATTGGGTGATGATGTATTACAAGATCACAATGCTTGAAATATATCACCGTTTGGTGTTGATCCTAAAATGTCTTGTTAATGTATATTTGAAAGAGCATTGACCTCAAACACCTTTAGAAGGCGCGAAATTATCTATGCACGAATAAAATATTTTTCAAAACGAGGTGAAGGCAGAAGTAAGTAAAATAATAAACCACATGTAGCTCTTTTACTTTCGGTTCTCCTTAATAACCATTCATTCGGAAATTATTTTCAAGATATGATAGATGTTCCTATGTACGCTGGTTCCACCCACATATACAGCGTACACCTATACATCTATAATAGGTCATATATTGAAGGCAACGTAAACTTTATGCTATGCGGAAAACGCTACATTTTAACATTCTACTTTCTATTTCAATCGTATCAAAAGGAACCAAATAGCAGTTTCTTATTTGTTACAAGCAATTAAAAGGCACACGTGTTCATGGTCAAGTCATTCATCTTCAAGGTCATGATTGAACTGAACACCTAAGATATGGATGTGGCATCTATGACCAAGCAAAATATATATTCTAATGCGCTAGATGTCATACGTGAGGAGAGACTATGTGAGCAGAAACTAGGGATATATCCAATGTGATCCACACTATTCATGATTTTTATATGTTTCATTCACACTACATCGAACATTGAGATACTAGACACACAGTGGCTTGAAGGTGGGGGTGTAATGACCTATGAATATCTGTAATTGTACCTGAAGAAATCCGAAGAAACCTTCACATTAGCATATAGCTTAACTAACCCACGAGTGACTAGACGAAACACTTCGTGATGGTGTCACTTCCGGAATGTAAACTCAGCGTTCTACGGATATAAATGACAACATTTCGAAAGGGAGAATAATCAGCAATTCTTATTGAAGCTCGCCGTGGAACGAAAAACATATCATTAGACGTATTCCCTAGTGAGGACGATTCGAACCTGAGGACAGTTTTATGTAAAAACCGTTTTTTTCTCTTTTTCTATTATGTATATATGCATACTTTTAAAGAATATTTCATTAGGAAACCTTATTATGCTTGAATTGTGTTAGAATAAAATAAACAGCTGGCTTGTTCCAAAATTCCCATTTTTAAAAGATCCATGGCACAACTACCCTTTTTGGAAAAGTCACTTTTTGGATACACTTTCGGACACATTCAACATTATAGATATATTGAGCATATGATTGACATGGAATTATGGCAAGGGCACCGTAAATAATTTTAATATAAATATCAACAATTACAATGATAGCATTAAATTTAAGTTTTAATATTCTATTACAAGTTTTTCTTTCTTAGATGCATTAATGCGCATCACCAACCTATAATATATCTATCTCGGTACAGGCAGTCATTGTCAAGAAATCCATAATCTCTAACCAATGCTTACACGTTAAAATAATCTGTTTGCATCGTAAAGGTTATATATATATATATATATATATATATATATATATATATATATATATATATATATATATATATATATATATATATATATATATATATATATATATATATATATATATATATATATATATATATATATATATTAAGAAAGACATATCGAAATATCCAAGGATAATATCAACTATTTCCAAGTGGAAAGAAATAGAATTGAGGGAAAATACTACTTCTGAGAACTACCAGAAAACTACAAAAGAATTAGAAAAAGCATATAAAGAACTTTAACAAGACAAAATATTATAACTAGGAAGAGCGATAAGTTTAATATATTTGCTATTTTAAATCGGACTGACTATAACAAAAAAACTTGATTCTATCCTAATTAATACAGATAAATTTAAGAAATTAAAAAAATACCACTAACCTGCTTAAGACACAACTATGTAGACAAATTACAATTAATAAGGCGAATATAGGATCAGTGAAACTCAACAAAATTCGCGGTGGCTATTTATCCGGAAATGTTAAAATTCATCAATCAAACTCGCCGCTACGTCACATAATCTCTGATTCCTACTCTAGTATATAAAACTGTAAATAAACTGATCCAACTATACTTAAATGTAGTGTTCGACCAGCGATTACCTTGACATATTACATTCTAATAAGCCTAACAATGGCATCCTAGCCTTTGTTAGATGATGAATGTCTGTTTACTAATACTCTTGTTAATGAAATCATAGAAATAGTAATAAAAAATGATCTAATTACGCCAAACTCACACCTCCTAATATTAGATCAAATATGTTATGTAATCTATTACAATCTTGCACCAGACAAGTACCATTGTATGATCCCTATGGTAACATTTATCCACAGACAGACGATGTAGCGATGGTCTCGTCGTATCTAGGTCCTACTTTATTTAAAATCAACATGAATAATATGTAAAACAAAGTCTTTCATAATTTCAACCTACCCTGGCAGATATATTGACAGATGTATCGACATTTTCATATTAAAGGAGAAAATGAATTAATAAATGCTGAAAGAAACATTGGAAAGTAACTCAGTTCTACAATTCATTTATTAAAAAATAATCCCTTTTCTGGATGTTCTACTAGATGCTAATAGTAATGCTTTTATAGGGAGCAGTGAAATGTCCGCAAATCTGCACTCTTCATGTATTGTTCCTTATACATATCTATGACTCCATTACAAATTTGAAACTGATAGGTCAAACTTTAGACTGCAGCATTTGCAACTGAAATTTAAAAAAATAATTGTGCTGGTGCAATAGATTGTACAATGTTTATATGCAATTTTGTTCATTCACTGTTTCATTTTTCTTATCAGGTTAATTCATAAATTTGTTACTGAGATAGCTTCAGTATCAACGAAGGCAGCAACCTGTCATGCATTGGTTGGCTCTTGAATTGTTCTTCCCGTCGACAAACATTCCTCGAAAAGCGAGATGTTAAAGAACTGCTGGCGATATAAATGTGAAGGAAAGTTTGCAGTTGTTTCAATGATTATCAAGATGGCCACCCAAGATTGTTCATAAATTTCCTGACTTAACCGACTATGGCATTATCACAAAGGATGACAAAGTCAAGTTATTGGACCAAATAAGCTAGGAGATTCAAGACAAAAATACCGATTGAAGAAGCAAGAAATTCACATAGCTAGTTTTGAAAATATGACGTCACTGTATTTTGATGGTAAGAAGACCGCCACTCGTGTGATGATAAAAATGAGAAGACCAATAAATGAAGTTCGGGGATGACGGCGCAGTATCATTATCTCACACATGTGACTCCCAATGCTGGATACGGAAAGCAGATTGTCAAAACTATTCACGAGAAACTGGCGGAGCATAAACTGTATTGTATGTGTTGGTTGTGATGGAACCAATGTAAATATATGATCAGAAAATGGAGACATTTACAATCATGAAATCTTATTTGGTCACCAGCCCAATTATTTCATCTGTCAGCTTCACGAAAATGAACTGGCTTTCTGCGCTGTTTTCTATCGCTATGATGGTGAATCAAAGGATCCTCAGCATTGGCATGGTTCCATTGGAAAGCAGTTCAAAGAGCCTTTGTCAGAGTTGCCAGTTGCTTCCTTCTAGCCAGTCAGTTTCACTGATTTCCCTGTTCTGAATGAAGAAGTAGAGAAAGATCTGTTCTGAGATCAGAAATACCTGTATAGGATTTGTAAAGGAGTTATTACAGGTGTGGTTGATGATGATTTGGCTGCTATTGAGTCAGGTCCTACCTGCGTGTCAAGATAGAATACCTGATGGAGTATAATCCTCAGGCTGTATATAGCAACATCAAGTACCAGCCACGAGCTAAAAGGAATCATAATTACAATTAAAAGATTCAGTGCTCCAAGGTGGCTCCGCATTAAGATTCACTCTTACGCAACATTCTGCTCAAGGAACGTATTCCTGTCCCTGCTATATATTAAACACTTGAATAGTAAGAAGAAAATAGTGAAGAAGACTCCCCAGAGAAATGTATACTTCACCCACACAGATCAACTACTTGTTATGTGTGCAGATGAGGACGTGACTGATAGAGAAAAAAAGCTGTCTCAATGATAAACAAATAAAGAGAAAAAATCAGCAGATGCAAGAATGCACTGACAGATCTGATGACGAGGAAGAAGATTCTGATGTTGCTGCTGACGAGGATTTGTTAAATTACTCTGGTGATGAGACGGACAGTGAAGATGAGCATGGGAATGAGACAATTGTTGACTCCAAACTAAAGTGGCAAGAAAAACTATCATTCCATGATTAACTGGATGAATGAACTAAAGACTGAGTCTACTTACATTGCTTCTCTTCTAAATCAACATTCAGACACCATTAGTTGTGCCCAAGTGGTCAAACAGTACTCAAGCTATCGAAAGAGGGATAACAGTGATGAGCGAATCTTGCACTGAATTGAACGGGCTACAAAGCTAGAGATTGATTTGTTAGGCAAAATGTATTGTCTACGAAAATGATGTCCAGGTTCCGCACAAAAAAATCTCACTATTAACTTGTAATATTTTAATATGATGTATCTCTTAAATAATATTCAAATTAAATTGATGTCACCGATGTATAATTTATTATCTTGGCAAAGAATAAATGACACCTAATTTTTGGTGTACAGTAAAAAGGTGAAAAAAAAGTCGATCGCGTTGCGGCAAGGAAAATGGGTATGAAATGGCCTGAAATTGTTCACAGGTGTTTGGTACAATCATACAAACGATGCCTGAAATGTGCAGGTTGCAACTCAAAAAATGTGTTATGTCACTGCTCCCTATGCTTTTGTCATTTCAATATATATATAGAAAAAACACTAGTAAAAATTCATGTCTATAAATGAAAGACTGATCAGGAATAATTTCCCAAACCATGTTGATGAAGAAATAGGACTAGCTTTAAAGCAATTACTAAAAAACATAATATAAGCAACCATCTTGACATAAATAAAAATAAAGACTATTTTAAATTATTTTATTGTAACCAGATGCATCCTAATTATGAACAAGATGAAAAGGCTAATAAAATTATAATCCGCCAGTATCTAAAGTTATTAATCTTGACAAATACCTTAGATGGATTATGTGTTATAAAAAAAATCAAAACGTCCAATCTAATTCTTATTAGGTATGTTTATCCACAAGGGACCGTATATTGAAATGAAATGTGTCTTCAAAACAAAGCAAAACACACGCGCGTGCGCGCACACACACACACACACACACACACACACACACACACACACACACACACACACACACATATATATATATATATATATATATATATATATATATATAGAGAGAGAGAGAGAGAGAGAGAGATAGAGATAGAGCGAGGGGCTAACTAATTACTCACTTCAATAGAAACTACCTTCTAAAAATAATCAGAAAAATGATAAAAAACGTTTCCACGCACTTATAGTCTTATAGTTTACAAAAATAAGAACAAAGTCTAAGAATTCCCATGATACTTGATTTTATTCATAATATACATAGATTGTCCCATTCCGCATAAGTGAAATTCGAAATCTAAAAGTAGTCTCCCTAATTTATATCATATTCAGCGAACCTCTTCTTAATGAAGACAATAATAACCTAATTTACTATCAGTACTCACATCTTCCAGACTAAAAAACAAATCGTCTTCATGGAATACAATAAACCAAAAGTGACAAATTTGTAAGAATGATATCACCAAAAAGACATAAAATTTTCAAATAATCCCAGTTAGTCTACTAGTGAAAACATTAAGTTTTCCTGATAGAGAGATAACTCTGAATTTCGTCTACGATTTAGCAAAATCTCATAAAGACAAAGACAAACATAAGAACTTTAAAATAGCACAGCGTCTCAACTTCACTCATCCTAGTAGTGACAATGTTAGATGTATTCTTATAGCTTCGATTTTTATTTTGCTACGCAGTAGTTCGAAATTAGAAAGCAATTTCATTCTGAAACTTAATACGGACAATTTGGTATTAAACAGAAAGTTACCAATTCTCAAACATATATTTTACTAAGATTATGACTAAAACAGCTGCAATTTTCGATATTCAGATGGGGCTTAGATTATCTATGTATAGGTATATATTTGTTACATTGTCTTATGCGTTTATTTCTATTAGTATTTTTGATAATTAAATATGTATATACGCAATATTATGGACATATATGTACTTTTGTATTTTTTATTCTATCTGTATATTTTAGCGTTTGAAGAAATTAAAAAATGTTCGGTTATTTTTTCAGTCTTCTTCGGGGATTGTTATTGAGTAGTTATTATAAAAAATATTTATGTTTTTATGTTTTTCACTTCGTTGATATGTGGATGCTGGTGGATAAACGTAATACACCCTATTTAATAAATAAACATGTGGGCGTCTATTTCAAATAAGTAGCGTCCACTATAAATGCGTATGAAGTCATAAAAATATCGGATTAAAATAAAATATATTAATTCAGAAATTACTTTGTTTTCGTTTCAGCTTCGAATCTGAGCAGATAGGGGCGCCCGAGAAAAATAATCTGTGTGAAGGGGATGTGCTTTCGTTAAACAGAGTAAAAAGAACCTCGCTTATTGCGAGTGGTAAAGTATGCTGGCTGAAGAAGTGATTTCTGTGCAAATAGGAACACAGCTTCGTTGCTTTTCTTTAGTTAGATTTCTCGAATGTGCTGCCTAACTTTTTTTTTAATCAGTATTTATCAGAGTGAGCCTCATGCAGTGTAGATATTGTCTATCTTTTTTATTTTACTAAAATGTGTCACGCGCATGCGTTACTAAATCTTTCACAGTGATAAACCTATCATCAGGAGCATTGGTTAACTCCATTGTTCAGTCGCATTTTATATACGCGTGCGGCAACTATGATTCCTCACAAGAGGAGCAGCACAAGGTTAGCCGCCAAAACAAAAACAGGTTTAAATATTCACGGAGTAAAATGAAATACTCACATATACATATTATTTATTGTCTTTTATTATTTATGTCGGGATAACTGATACAACAAAACCTTTTCACATACCTACACATGATAACCAGTTCAACATTGTTGTAAAATAATCCATTCCTCATTACCTGGAATCAATCGTTTTTATTGTGTTAGAGCAGAGAATCCTAGATGTGGTTCATTAAGTTTCTTCCTCTTATATTGTGAGGCGTTCGTGTTTTATGAAATGCCTTACAACGCTTACACATGAGAACTATCTCCACGGCGTCCTGTATCGAGTGAGCAGAATTATAATTAATCTGTGTTTCGATTTGGTCATTATCAAAGATAACAGGATTGATGAATGCTCTCATTCCTGTAGATGAAAATTGCAGAAACAGTACACATATTTTTGCCTTTTTTCTTTTTTCATTTGTGGAGGTGAGTCAAATGACGAAAAGGTATGACATTTTACTTCATTTTCACTTTTAAGGTAATAACAATTAAAATTTATATTCAACTAACGAATCGTGTAGAAAGACACATTCGAGTATAAGCTTTCAGAATAAGTGTACATTACACGAACCTTATTCATGCGTAAAGCAAAATGAAGTATTCAAATGTCAGCTAATAATGAACCTTATGAAATTTTATCCAGCCGAAAAAAAATAATTCTCGTTTATGTTTACCATCACGTCCACAATGGTGATTTTCAAAGAGTCCTTAGAATAACAGTTTGCTCTCTCATTAAGGATCTGGAGACCTAATAAAAGAAGAGTCAGCAAAACTCCATCTCTAGACTTGTCCAGATCTTGGGATGAAGTGTGAGATTCAGTTACAAGCTGAAATATGAAAGTTGTGCATTTTTAAGCATATAGTTATGCATAATTTCAAACACACCTATTGCGGCCAAATAGTAAATCAGAATGAAATGCAATAGAACTTTTCTCCGTATTGTGCAGGCTTTATATTTATGGTTTTTTTTCTTTATGTAGACAACAATTTTTCGCATAGAATTATTTTAACTATTATAGAACTCGCAAATTTTGCAATGTTTCATTTTTAATTATTTGGAGCTTAACTATATCTATCTATCTATCTATCTATCTATCTATCTATCTATCTATCTATCATATAAATATATATTGGACATTGAAATTAACACCCAGAGGTTTAATTAATAATCTCAGAATTTCAGCCTTTGTTTGTTGACTTCAATGTCGGTTTTAGATTTTCATACGCTCTATCACTGATATTAAGCACATTAACACATAAATATAGCATACCTTAAAACTATCATATATATATATATATATATATATATATATATATATATATATATATATATATATATATATATATATATATATATATATATGGAGGGAGAGAGAGCGGGCGATTGATAATTAGTCGTCTAAACTATGCAAAAATGAAAATAATATTGACTTCTCATATTAACGGATATGTTTACCGAAATTACACAAAAATATCTTAAGATACTAAAGATTTAATTTATTCAATACAATTGCCGTTTGTTTCAATCACGACCTTCAGCTGACTTCGGAATCTCCTACAATTCTTCTGGACGTTCTCTTTGTTTAAGTTGATGAATGCTGCCATAAACCTTACCTTTAGTTCATCTTTAGTGTTACAAGGAGTTTTGTTGCTTTCTCGTTCAACTTCGCCCGACACATAATAATCAAGGAGGTTGCAGTTTTGGGAGTTAGTGGGCCAGATATAAGGGATAATGTGGTCACAGACATTGCTTGAATGCCATGACAGTGTTCTCCTGCTGGCATGGTGCGGAGTCTTATTGCTAGACATAGAATATGCCAGAAATCACCCTCTTGACCTAGGGCATCACTACTTCCTTAAATCACTTGATGTAGGTCCCCATGTTGAGGCCCTGTGAGAAGGTTAATGGACGCATAACGTCGCCATCACTAGTGATTACTCCAAACACCTCAGCGCTGTCCTCAGATTGAAACCTAAACACTGAAATATTCGTATTGGAGCTTCCGGCGCAAATGCCAAGCAGTACAGCATACTGTTACCAAATTTCTGGTGGAGTGAATTGCGTTATGGTGCTCTTTTTCTGGGAGACGGCCCAACTGACCCTACTATACTGTGTAATCGTCGTATGGGGTGTGCGTTTACAAATATACCCAAGTCTATGAAGTAACTTTTTACAGAAGTCATTGGCATTGATATAAAAATGCTTTTCGATAGCTTCTAGCTGAATAATGCGAAAAACACGAATAATATGATAGGCAAGCCAAAACAAATGTATAGCAGGCCGACCATAACCATAAAGTACATTGTGTCTATTTTAACGCCTCCAAGCTTGTCAACAAGATGTGATAATCGATATATAGCTTTGCAGGTTGCAACCAGCATAAGTGCCAGGCATGATCGGACGTGGTAAATACAGAAAATTTGAAGCCATGAGAATAGATGGAAATGTGATTGGTGATGGTCAAGATAGGGTTGGTTACTGTTTGAGTAGATACAGTAATAATCTGTCTGGAGAGGTTGGAGGCAAATTCTTCTCTGAATTTGGCAATGGGTGTAATAAGCATCATAGTGGGTAAAACTCAACCATGATGGCAGCGATGATGGCAGCGATGAAGTTTGATTTTAAGGTTGATTTTACAAAGTTTGCAACTACACAAATTCATGCAGTAAAGTTTTCCTTAAAAACCATACTCTGGTGTGATTTATATCCATTAGAGAAACTGAAGGCAAATCTGTTTTACTTTTGCCCATTGGAGAACTCTTCATATATAAAAGTTCCGAAAATATTTTGGGCAAATTTTTTATAGCATTAGAACTCGAAAACATCTTTAACTGTGTATGGACTCTGAACTCTGTTTACATTAGAGTTGTATAAAAGATAAAATATTGAAATTGACTTAATTTTGTTCTCAAAAATATGAACCCTGATTGATGACAATTCAAGGAACCATGATTCGCTTTCAAGAATTTAAACACGCTGACGTCATCCACGTCATCATTACCAGTAAGTTTCAAATTATGAATACATGAATAAATAGATTTTCTGATTAAACCTTTTGCCTCAAAACCTTGCCTCTAGCCTCACGTATTGCCAAAAAGTGTTTAAATTATAGAATATCTACTTTTATTGTACAGTGTAATAATATAGTATTTACGAATGATAATGGGCACGGAAATGATGACAGCGGTGGAAAGTGAATGTTTTTGAAATAGTAATATTGTTCTGTGTTTGTCTGATAATACGATGTATGGAGCTGTTACAGCCACAGCTGCGAGAGCGTTTGTTTGACGCAAAAGCGGAGCCAAACCGTCTGCTGCTGGCCGTTGCAAACGGATGCTCTATTCTACGTCCAGGCAACACCTGTGGTGTTCAAGACAGAACAACTACTCTGGATAGAAAACTGACACTAAAACAAGTAAAAACAAGCCTTCATCATGGGATGGACGCAAACTCCGTGTTATACAAATCGACGCCTGCCTATTTATATACAGATATACATACAGCGGCGCCCTTGGAGGCACATACAAGAACGTTTGTATCAAGGCTGATTTTAGCCTACCTCTTCTGTTTCCCTTTCTCTCTTTTCTTTCACACACTCTCATACAAACTCCAATTTCGCACATATATTTATATCTAGTAAATATAGATCATTTGGCAAAATTCTATTTTGAAATGTTTCACCGATGAACTAGTGTCTTCAGAAAAAGAATATTTTTCGACAAAATGTAGTTCATCAGGAGAAGACCTGATTCACGTTAAGCGGATGAAAGCTTTAGTTTACATTGTGTATCGTTATAGAAATTAGTTTATAACTAATCTCAACTTTTTAAATTTTTTTATTTATTTTAATGCTTACATATCTCACCATTTTCCAGTCCTAATTTAGCAAGAACAGGATAAACTGAAAAAGACGGAATTGTGTTCATCATATGCGTTTCATAGACCTTTCTATGCATCTTAATCTCAGAAGAATACATTTCTTTTTAATTAAAAGTTATTTTAGATAAACATTTCCGCTCCAAATAACAAAGACTCCTCTTGACTACAAATGGATGTTGTTAAATTTTAATTATATTTTATATATTATTTCTTAAATTTTGGTATGTTTCATCGACATATTAATGAAAACATTTTTATATTCTATTCGGTAGACGCCTTTTTCTGATAAAATATAGCTTGCAATATTTAATTATGCTTGAAGTGTTTCTTTATAATTTTTATATTAAGATTAGCTAAATTTACATTAAGTTCATTAGTTATGTTGTTTGTAAGCAATTTTTGCACTATTGTTTAACTTGTAACAATACGATTTCTCACACATACTTAGAAAATAAGTAGATAACTTCCTTTTCCTTTTAAGTCTACTTTATTTTGTCAGTTTCTTAGGGAACTCGTTTCCAGTCGATCTTTGAATCAACTTAAATGTCAGAGTTTTTAGGATTTCTGTATTCAGCCTGCCTTGAATTGGCAAACATAAAATTTTGTCAACGATTTTAGATAATCATAACTGTAGTCCTTTGAAGAAGCTGATCAGTCCAAAATCCGAATGGGTGGTCTCTTGTTCCGGAAAACAAAGGGACTGATAGGGGTAGTCGGACACAAGCCAGTATCTTTATAAACAGTGAGAGTCGGGAAGTCAGTAAGTAGCGAGTGATAAGCTGCCCAGCGGCCAGGGAAAAACATTTGTCGTTATTTTTTGTTGAATTTTGTTGTTTTTTGTCGCGGCTAAGGAGAGAAATCTGTGAACATAGCGTGTCGGGTGTATATGCAGACATAACCGACCTTGGATATCATCACGGGTGAACGACGGACGAGCGGAGCATGTCGGCCCATACTTTTTATTCTTTTGCTTTTCCTGGTTTTTTCATACATTTTTCTTTTGGCGTTGTATATGAAATAACTAAAATAAGGGAGAATTATGAAAATATTTTCAAAATAATTTTCTCATCTGGTAGATTTTCTAGGCAGCATATTCTAAGCGTACTCCAAAGAAATTATGGTTATTCCGAACTTTAACTTATTGTTGAAGTCGGGTTTATGTGCAGATGTTTAAATTTAAACTGGTATCAATAATTAATTTCTGTTTCAAATCTGAATGCAATTGGAGGTTCGACTTAATTTACGAGATGTAATTTATTATAATGCTGACAAGTGTCATCTATATAACGAAGTTGTTCAGCATTTTGGGGTAAGATATTATGAAATGGGCGAGATTCTAAGAAATCTAAACACATATTGTCGAAAATGACATTAGCAGCTGAAGAGAGTTAAATAACTTTAAGAGTCATGGGAAAATTCTTTTGGCTCAATATCAAAATATATACAAGCAATATCTATCTATCTATCTATGTGTGTGTTTGTGTTAGTGTACGTGTGTGAACGGATAAATATAAACATGCTAGTAAACTCATATATCCACCCTTGTGCAAATTAATAGAAACCACAGCTTTAGTTTCCTTTCTTTCACCATACGGTCAGTTTTAGACCCACTGGAGTGACAGGGTGTAATCGATTTTTATTTTTCCTCAGATTAGGTCATTTAGAGTGGTGTGCAGAAATATGAATTTATTTTCGGGGTTTATGATAAAGTTTGGGTGGCCTTGAAAAATATTGCGTCATCCGTGATTGCATCAGATTTTGATCCCGTCCAGACACTATTGTTTCGACTGTCGATTAGTTGTCCTACGGACATTGTCTGCGATGGACGTGATTTCAATAAAGCGCACGAAATTTGTAACGCTACACGAGCACACGGGTAAGCCTTACCAGTGAGCAAATCAAAGTATTATAGATTGTTCCGGAAACTCTTCTGATTTAAATCCAATCGGGAATCTGTGGTTAATCTTCAATGAGCGACTTCGTGGAATGGACATACGAAGGACTAATACGTGCACTGGATCATGTTTCATGGAAAATACGAAAAAATGTAAGTAATAACGGAATTATTCGTTTTGTTTCAGTTAATTTGCACAAGGGTTTATATATCATATAATAGTTGAAACTATTGCATGTGAATGGAATGTGAGCCTATCACGCTAAAGTATTAGAGAGAAGCTCACAAGTATTTAGGCATTTATAGGTATATGTATATACTAGTACATATTCACTTGATATGAAATATGATTCCGATTTGCCTCAACCAACGAGAAGTACAGGGCTCAGGTAGGAAATCTGTTTAATTCCTAATTGGTAATCGGTTTTAGATTGGTATATAAGGCCCCCACCACCACCAAAAATTATCTGTGTATACATATGCAAGAGAAAATGATATGAGAAACAAATGCAAAATTTAAAGATAATAATAAAGAACGAAAGTAAAAAAAAAATGTTAAAGGAATTAATTTAATGAAAGTGAAAAAGAGGGGGAGTTCAACAGATGTTGGAAAAGACAAAAGAAAGCAAAGAGGTTAAAACTAAAAAGAAGAAAACAAAAAGATGAAAGGAAATCAAGGAAAAATGGAAACGAACAAACATCCGAAAATGTTAGCTATTGTTGAAAGGGAGATAAATAAGAAGAGAAATGGGGAACTCAAAACAGAAGTATGTGAATGTCAGATGGAAAAATTATGTAAAGTTTTCAAAACCAAAACTAAAAAAACAAAGTCATTTTGCCTGATAGATGATGGCTAATTTTCGAAAGATATAATTTAAGAAAAAGTAATGAAGACATTATAGAATAATGACAAGAGAATTTAGCATCCTTGTTTTAAAGGTATGTCAAAGATTTAAATGCAGGTCAAAAAAGAAAATATTGCGTTACAATGCTAGTGGCATTTTGTAAACAGCAAGACGATACATGTTATTCATGTATGGATATAATAAATGGATGACGTGGCTGTCGCGATTAACTTCACTTATTTTTTGTGAAACTGTCTGAAGAAAAATGTTAAAATTCGCGGACGGCAACTTACTTGGAATACTGTTCTGGATCATGTGTAATTTGTTTAATATGAATAATAATAAATAATAATATTTACGTATGCGCCTTCAGAAATCAATATATTTTCTAAGTATAAAAAAGTTATAGTTTCATAATGTGAAATTGTAATAGAAAATGCATTATTACTTGATTATAAATATTATATAGTTAAATTATAATTTTCTAATTTTGCCCTCAAAAGCCAAGTGAAATTATCATAGTGGTTGATATCGCCAACTTTATATTAATTAATTGAGTCGGTGACAATGTTCCTTTTAGATTTTAACATTTTTAGATTATAAGATCTATCCATGTATGATAGATACAAAATTAAACTATTTATCTAAATCAGATCATTGCAGAATTTAGCAAAATGTTGAATCAGAAATATATTCATAATAAAATAAAATTCCATAGAATGAAAACAATTTGGTCGGAATGTTTTAGATCGTTTTTTACTATAACTATATGTTTATTCTCATTCTATTTTCTATGTTTAGGATATATTACTTAGTACTCATTCGTCTTATTCACCTTTCTGTTACTTAATGGTTTTTTTATTTCTACTAACCTAGAGTGTGTGAATTTTCAGTACTAGCAACTCAGTACTATCAACTGCTTAAGGAACACGAGGCTGCCATATGTCTGTGAAACAAATAACTTTCACTGGTTCACAGGAAGGAGCAGGCATGTCGTACAAAGGAAAATCAAAGTAATGCGGAGTAATATGAAATATTCGTTAAGCATGGAGAGAGGAATGAGAACTATTTCTCTGCATGGATTGAATAAATAGTTCCTTTCGAAAATCTAAGAAGATTAACGAGTACAATACCTGAAGTAGTATACTGTTTTCAACGGTTGAAACATTGGGAGCATAGCAACCAAGGTGGTCATATTTGTTCAGGGTAGCAAAGCATACAATAATACGTAGAGGTATTTAACTTAAAACTCAAAATTCACCGCGGCGACACAACACATATTTCACATCATTTTTATTTTATCTGAGACAACTAACATATACATAATGATACATTACTACAACAAATTGTATGAAATTCAAAGAAATATTATCTATAAACTGCAGTGAATTCTGTAAGAACTACATATCACATGCATCAAATTTTATGTATTGTGCGCGAAAACATTACGTCTAATAACAAAATTCTAACACATGAGACAAAGTCTGTTTCCGTATCACTTTACATATAACATGAATTCTCAAACCTACACGGATTTGATGCATTAAAGCAGATCGTTTGTTTATTTAAAAATGATCGATACAAAAAACCCCAAAAAACAAGACAGTCGAAATGGTTCACTCTATACACTATTTGCTTAAAAGCATAGAAGCATTTACAGTAATCCAAAAGTTTCATTTTAATTTTTTACACGGTATTCGTGTTAACTGCTGATCGAATTTGTTTTGCTATGCTCATTAGTCTGCTGTTATTTTTATTTGTTAGCCTCTCCGCAGAGTTTACCATTTTCTTTGTATCTTGAAAAGCTGCCTGGCGACTTGCCTGTCCTTCTTCCTCAGTTCCATATACCTCAACTCTCTTCGATTCTTTTTTGATTAGTTAAAGTATTCTCACCTACCTCCCGCAAGTGATAGATCAAAATAAATAGTATAAGAATAAAATCGAACAAAAAGAAAATGATCTGGGAGAAAAAAAATACTGGTGATGTTGTTAAAGTAATTAGTGATTTGTTCAAGGTGATTAGGTCTGTATACCAGACAGAAATGTCTGTCTCTGTTCTCGCATAAAATCCATGTCACCGCAATTTTTCTCTTTTCTTTTGCATTTTGAGCACATTTATTAAAATTTCTATTTTAAAAATTGATTTACTCTTTTCTTGACATATATTTCTTTCAATCTATGATTTCAGGTTTTCCCTCGTCTCGCTTCCTAAAATACTACTGTGGTATATTCAACATATGCCGGCGGATTCTACTGGTACGAAAGACAAAATATCTGTGTTTGTATTTAAAATTGTATTATTTTTTTTCAGTGAGGTTCATCCTGTACAAGGCCCGGGGTGCACTCGAGGTAGAGGGTGACAGAGGAAGAGGCAGTTTATGAAAGAGGGAGGGTAAGATAACGGTAAACCGTAGACTTGAAGATGTTAAGAATGTAGTGATCGGGGAATTATCCTCTTGTGAGTCGCTTCAATAGAGCAGTGGTTCGAGTGAACAGGGAATAGATTAGCAAATATAAATTGCAAAAGTGATGTGGATAATGATGCATGTATTAAGGTAAGAACAATGGGCTAACATTGCTTCATATATAATACTATATATGTAATTAATTTTAATAGTTACAAGAACTTAACATGACATTAATTCTAAAACCAACTGTTAATAAAAATCTCAGTGTTTATTACCATAAAAAGATCTTACCGGACTCACCCAAGTGGAAAGGAAAACAGGAAAATAGCCTAGTTATAACTAGAAATTATGAAACTTTTGACTTTGCAAAATTATAATCGAATCCTTCCTAAAAATAGAAGATGCATAAAAACTAGAAGGTCATTCTCCATCTTCAAAAGAAGTTTGCCATTGAGAAAAAAATCTACAAGAAATAAAAACCTTTGTATTCAGAAATTATTTTAAAAATATGCAGAAACAAAGCAAAAAGACAATAAGAGGACAAAACATTAAATCTCTTTAGCGGGAAACAATAAAAGTAGGTATCTCCAAAGATTCGCTAAAAGATTCGCATACCGCGATGAAAAAATGTCCCAAACTTAATGAAAAGAACATTTTATCTTCAAAATTTAATATTAAGAGGAATGATCAAAGCTTATTTTGATTAGTAAATTATAATTTTTCATGATGTTTAGAACGTCCAAAAGTTTGATTAATTTTTTGTTTTTCTTACATCATCTAAGGACCATCAATTACTATAGGAAAATTTAAATTATTGCAGACTATGGCCAGAGTTTTAGAAAGAGAAATAACATTTTGCATGGATATAATCTTTCCTTGTAAGGAAACGGTTAATATTACCATTTATTATTTTTAATCTTTTGGCTTTTAAAAATCGTAAAAATTATCTCTAACTTATTATAGCATCAACAAAAACCCGAAGGAGATTATAAATTTTCTGCCTATCACACTCGTCTATTCAAATTCTTGTTCGTTGGGTATTTTCATGAATGACCAACTTGTAGCTCTATCCAATGTCCTTCGTGTATGAATGCTAGAAACACTGTAGCGAAATCAGTTTTCCTCTACTGCGATACCCAATTTAGATGTCTCACTTTATAATGTTTTCTCAAATTTGTTTGATTTCATTATTTTAGCCAATATTCTTAATATTCTCTGTTTTTATATTTGTTTACATTCAGATTCTTAAATGTTTATGTCCTAATTAAGAAAAAATCGACCTCCGAGTGGAATTGAAACTTCATCCCTTTTTTATGTCACTTCGTAAGTCGAAGCTTGCCTCTACCAGTTCGGCTTCCTACTGGGCTCGTCACCGTTTGCATGTATTTGGACCTGGAGTGCTCTCGTTTATATAGGAAACTCTTCCACCTAAAACACAAATTGACTGTGATATATATAATTTCTCCACCCTAACTGCCTTAATCTCAGGAAACTGTTAATGAACACATGGTCTTCTCTATTTCTGTAAAGATAATGGTGTTTTATGGGTAGTTAGCATTGATACAAAGAAATCCCAAGATTTTGGATTAACAAAAACATATGAATCTTTGTTTAAAATAATTGGATTATTCTTCATGTAAGACCGTACACATTTTGGACAGGTAGCATAATGTAAACAAGCATTTAGATACAATTTTTCAGGATCAAAGCAATTCGGAACACATATTAAACATGTCTACTTCTTATGGTCGGGAAGTGAACAGTGTGGGGAAACTTGGCTTTGATCAATTTTACTGAATCTTGGCTAGTTAATTCTGAGTTCGATTCTCATTGGAACTCTTCATAAACTTAATTTTATTATTTTGAAACATAATTTTTCCCCGTTTCTTTTTAATTTTTTTTTAACCATTCAACATACTCTACTGAATTTTAATAAACATTGTTAAATTAGTCGTCCCTACAAATCCTGCATGTAAATATATGCAATTAAACGATTAAACATGGTCCGTGTTCTTTTACACTCCTCCCTTCACTGCTTCTATGTCTCCTTTAAAAATCCCAATATGCATAACTTATGACTATGTTTCACATAAAATGGGCTTCTAGAGGGACATGCTTGTAGCACATTTATTTCGAATTCCGTTGCTTTTTTAGGTATGTATCTGGTTCTAGTTATATTGAAAGCTATGTTCTCAGCCTCTAACTTATACATGACCATTATTCCTCCTTTTACGTCTATCACTTGACAAGGAATAGGCAGGTTTATTACTGTAAATACTTCAATCCCCGTTCCTTAAAATGTGTACAACTTTGCTATATTTCTCATATTGTCTAAACGTAATTCCACTGTAAACAAGACAAACTGATAATTTCCATATAAAACTAGTAAACTTTTAAGAAATTTAATAGCACTGAAAATGTTCAATAATCAAAACAACCCATGTTCTTTGATGATTTCTAAACGATTGGATAATTTATCTATCAAAATAGCAACCTTAAACTTACAGACAGATAGTTAATCTATTCCGGACAACTATTAAATTTATTCAAAATTGTCATGTATACATTCAAGTTCCTCTGAAGCATTGTATATGCCCATAGCCAGTGAGTATTATTATATGAATTTTGACGAGAAATATTCAGTTTAATGTACAATATAATTCATAGAGAGAATCTTTGAGCAAAGTAACTTGATGAGTAAGAGAACTCAATATTTTTGGTGTAAAATAAATGTTTAGGGAAACATTGTATGATTGTACAGTTAAATAATCGCACATTTGGGTAGGAAACATAACGTTTATAAGAAGACGATAAAATCCACGACAATGAAGCAAAATGAAAGCATTTCTCGTTGGAATAATACTTAATCTGACTAATTATATATCCATTAGAAAACAGAGTAGGTAGTAACAATTCCAACATTCGAAAGAAAAATACGTAAAAGAAAGCACATTTTGACAAAACTAGGAAAAATCCGTGCATCCAACGTTAAGATAAAACACTGACTTTGGCATCCGGTCTCAGTGAATAACAAAGTTACCGAACCACAAACTTAATCGACTGGCTGATTAAAATATCGATTATCTGCAGCTTGTACGTTATTTTAATTCAGCGCCATTGTCTAGCTTTAACGCGTCCCGTGTCGTGTTGTGTCATAAATTTTGTCTGATGTACACTATTTCCATCTGACCTTGTCTTCTTGACCCACCATCATTTTGCTTCGTTTACCGGCATTCTATGTATATTTATCCTGTCATATTCATTCAATCTTCTCTTTTTTGTTTAGGTAGAAAAGAAATAATTATCACCTGGCTATTGCAATTTTCAATTAAACTCTTTTGCGTATTTTTATAGGAATGAATGAGTTATTGGAATGCGACTGAAAGATCCTTTCATAGATTTAAATAAATGCAAAGTCATTATTAACAATGTGCATAAATGCAAGAAATCCTGGAGAAATCGTCCAGCAAAATATCACAATTATCTAGGACGATACGTTTTATAAGAATGAAAAATCACTATTTTTGTAGTTTGTGCAATAATAAAAACCGAAATTCGTATTTGTTGGTTAATACAATTTTTGTCTGCTTGCAAATATGTTACAACCAGATTGTGCATACACAGAGGAAAGAGCATACATGCTTGCATGAAGTTTTTTCATTTATTTTTCATTTATTGAAAAAGAATCTTAAGAAAATAACACTATTTAATTTGCCTTAAATATAGTACGTGTTATATATACTTTTTAACATAGGCCATAAAAACTTAATATTTTGTTATAGATATAAATACTGTAAAAACTTTATAATGGCGAAAACAATTATTTCTGTTCATATTTTATACTATGTTACCAATATTATTTGAATTTATATCGCAATATACAGGTCTCGATGTGTTTGAGCGTGTATAAATCACAAGTCAAAAGGACACATATCCTTAAGATTTTAGAGATTGTTTATCGATAAACGATGATATCTGACATTAGACACCATTATTGTCACAAAGATGAACAACATGACTAGGTGTTGTTGTTGGTTTATCCAAATTCTTAGATTAGAATGTTGATTTTCATAATAGATCAAAGTTCTAATTCGTATACACAAGGAAATGTGGTATAAATCAAAATCCATTCTATTTATTATAGAGGCATACACACATTTAATAATATATTTTATGTAGTGATACATAGTGTAGTGTAAATTTGTAGATCAACCAAAAACCATTACTAATTACTACTCGTTGTAACCAAATCAAGCATAAAATCATTTTGTAAAACACAATCATGATTTTAAGGATAAATAAATCATGCGTAGCAAATTTAAATTTTCTCTGTACAGGATAGCCAAACATTCTTTGGGAATTTCGAGTTAAATTGTATATGCTTGTTTTACAGTTTCATTTTTTAGACTTATTTATTTGAATTTTTATTTAGATTGATAGCACTGCTAGTGCTTCAGATTGCTTTCAGAGTGACAATATGTTTATTTTTTAAAATTGTCATGTTGCCTTAAGCAACACAATACAAGACTTTCATTTAATTTTTTTTCTTTAAAAAAACAGGCACATGATTAGCAGCAGCAGCAGTTGGACTAGGCACCATTCTTCACATTATGCCATGTTAAACTTTTTTGATGATTTGAAAAACAGGCATCAAATGTGCATCACTAAATACGTGCCTTGCGCGAAATAGAAAAACGAAATGCCAAGGATCTAGAGAAGCAACAAAAATATATACAAAGGTAACATGCATATAAAATAAAAAGGAATACCCAAATACTTTCTAGTAGTCAAGACATGAAGCTTCGATCTGCGAAGATCAGTCGTACTCTGACAATACTTCTGAAAGTAGCGACATGAAAACACAGACATTCGCCTTGGAATAACAGTCTCCAAAATATAACGTTTACAGCATTTCCGAAAATGGCAAACATTTGAGCCATTTTCAAGAAATTATCATTAACATAAGGAAATAAATACACAACTAACAAAGGAAAAAAACAAAGTGTCGGAACGGTTGTTAAATATAAATTTGGACTACTTAATAACACGGGGTAAAATATATTCGTTGCTGCAAGATGCGTGACCACTTAGTTGAAGAACACTGAGAGATATGTGAACTTGGAAAAGCCATGCAGGAGCTATTAAAAACGAGATAAACCAGTGACAAAGCAACTGCTTGATGTTTTCAACTGGAGTTACATAAGAGTTTTAACAGCATTGTAACTTGCTTTATCTTCTATTTATTTAATTATTTAGATTGCTTTACCGAAAGTGAAAATTTAATTATATGGGATGGTACATAGAATAGAAGCCTTTTTACTATTTGCCTATTTTTAAGGACAACAATGTGATTTTGTTGTCATTTACAATATTTTTTCAAAATATTTCCTGGATTTTCAAAGATGTCTGATTAACTGACGGTGACGAATATTATGCAAAAACATTCTTTCTTCAAACTATTGTTTCAAATTTTATGTTATTCATTAAAATGGTTAAATCTTACTCGTTACATATTCTAAAAAAGTTTAATACTTCGTAGAGGAGACGTATATTGGGATATGTATTATTTGACTTTCAATTGATCACACACTAATTACACAATCAATCCTAATATATATATATATATATATATATATATATATATATATATATATATATATATATATATATATGTCATTCACAGACAGTACTGTTTCGCTGTATCACAGCTCCTCAATGCGACTAGACTTCCGAATGCCTCAAGCCAGGATTGAAACACAATTAATTTGGTGTCAGCCAGAACTATCTTCACTCTGTGGAGTTACACAACTAAATCTAGCGTATTGTTTTTCAAATGTAAACAAATGCCAATCAGCCAAAGTGCTCCATTCATTTTACTGAAGAGCTTTGCTTTAGTGGAGGTGGCTGTTGTTTATAGAATTAGCTTATCACTCAACAGTGCTCAATTGAAATGTATTTTCAAGAGCTAAATATATATATATATATATATATATATATATATATATATATATATATATATATATATATATATATATATATATTTCAAAATAATGTCTTCAGTCGTATATTAAACTCAGAGATATCGAACAGTACATACTGAGAATTGCAGGTAAAATATAAAATCTTTCACTATCTACGGACTTCTTGATGAACCATCGTTTTTTTTAAAAGGGTTGTTATTTAGAAGATCTTGATTTGTTATGCAATAACATATAATTTATTCTCCTGTTCTTCTTTTCCCATTCGTTCTGCAGTTTTTTGATAAACACATTAGCGTTCTGCGTTTATTTTGGAAAATCATTTCGTGTCACTTTTGTAGCCATGTTCATGTTTGGCAGGAAGTCAACAGATTATGTTTCCATTTTATCGGTTTTTGCTGTGCAGGTAAGGATATGTTTCTTTTTTTAAATTCTGCTCCGTTATAATTGGAGTTTGCAATGTGATGGGATTAGTGAATATTATCATCGATGTACTGTTTTGCGGTTCACGATAGAAAATTGTATTCATTTCCGGTTTGGCAAACGTTGAATAACTACCTAAAAATAAAACTAATGCCGCCATATCTATGAGTACAGCTGTTAAAAATAATTCAATCAGCGCCTCATGTTTAGCTTAATCGTTGAAAGAAGGCACCAAAAATAAAGAGGTTAAGTGGCTTATCTAGTTTGCAACATTGGATTAGTCAGTTAACACAAAAGAATACAAAAAATCAGTAAAACTATAGGCCACAAAATAGTATTATTCGCTTTCTCGAAGAAACTATATAGTTTGGTTATCAGCACATAAACTGATTCCACTCGCCTGGCTTTTCTGAAGAGGGGGTTAGATAGACATCAACAGGATTAAAAACGATATATATCAAGGAGCGGATTAGTTGCTTTTCATGTGACTGGTAAGCCCGTTGGGAATCTTGGACCTCTTAGCCTTCGTTAACGTATCCAAGTAAACGAAATAAATTTCTGATGTACCTCCTGCGGCCTGAGAACATCCAGTGATGCCTATTTTTATTTTTGGGTACATGCTGTTATTGCTTGGAGAGTTGAATTGACACCATGCAGACATCTTTCTCCAAGTGAAAAAAATGCTTGATATCGTAAGTCACAACTGAGTCTCGCAATAATATCTTGCAATGGTCAAATCAACAACGTAGGGACATCCATCACACGTACACACCCACAGACACACTTTGGTAGCGCTTAGAGAATCTGCCCTGGTCAACAGCTGCATGATATCAGGGTATATTTGTAGTACCATGTGACGCATAGATGTTTCTCCATGTACTTCCATTGGCCAACTCAGACACCAAGTTATGCGTTCGTCTTATTAGATCCTCCCACGCTTTTGCATTTCCATAGACGGTGGATACTTATAATTATTTTGGCTTTATTTCCTTAAAAATTAAAATCATCTTCTCCTGACAATTACAATTAGAACATATATACCAGTAAAAAGTCACCAATCCCTTTATTCGTACCAATATCTATAGCGTAGAAATTTTTCCCTTGAAAATATCTCCAGATATCTTAGCGCTTTTTGAAAATAATTTAAGCCGCTCCGTTAATTCTGCTATGTATTTTGATAAAACCTAAGGAAGAATTTGCAATATTATCGGTCTTAACCTGTCACCCCGGCTTCGGTTCCTTTCCTACCGCCGTAACATAACTTCTCTGTGCCTTTTCTATAAACATGATGCAAATGGAGAAAGTTCTGGCCTACTGACCAATTGCTTAAATGTGGGTGTGTACCAAATGAACTTCCTATTTCTATTTCTTTCCTTTAGACAACTATCATCATTATTTCTGCACACGTCTTTGTCAGATGCGCTTTCACTTTTGGGACCTGGACTTTACGAATTTATATGCAATACTATATTGGGAGCTAGGTCTCATCATTTCACAATTGAAATTTGTAGATGTAACCATAAGTTCTATGCTAATTGCACTCATCGCTTGTGAAACTGTTGCGGTTTCTTGCTCTCCAGTCAACTTTGATCTTCAAATGTGTAAATGTAATGCCAATCGTCATCTTCTGTCATCTTAATTGATATTATTTCATATACTCTCTCATTAATAATTTAGCTTGGGGTGAAATTATTGAATTTTTCAGATATAAGCAGTGATCATACCTCAAGTTATCATCGATTCATTGTTTACGGCATGAAACTGACCGTCACATTAACATTAGAAATCCTATATCCAAATTGTCTATATTTGTGCATATACAGTCTCCAATAACGAATACTGTTTCACCTATAAATGAAACAGAAATATATATATATATATATATATATATATATATATATATATATATATATATATATATATATATATATATATATATATACATACATACATACATATATATATATATATATATATATATATATATATATATGTGTGTGTGTGTGTGTGTGTGTGTGTGTGTGTGTACAATAGCCGCGACCATTGCAAGACATCACTAAGACTTAGCTGGGCCTTGAAAGTATGTGACGCTTTAAATCTGAAACATTTTCTTGGCATTGGGTTTATTTATATAAATGAATTGCAGTCGTGTTTCAACGCATAACAATGTGTCTCCTCAGGCGATTGTAAATTACTGTCGAGTGGACGATTAATTTGGCTTCAAAAGCAAATTACATCCGTTTTTTTTTTCGAAAAAACAAAATAAGACTTGAAAAATATAAAGCTTGAGAGCTTTTCTTTTCTTTAGAGCACTGTCATATTTTCCATACTTGATTACAGCGTACTTGTAACCACTATTCTTTAAACACTATTATAAAACACCGCAATATTTATCAACGAATCTAACAAAGACGTGTGCAGAAATATTGATGATAGTTGTCTAAAGGAAAGAAATAGAAATAGGAAGTTCATTTAAGCAATTGGTCAGTAGGCCAGAACTTCCTCCATTTAATTGATAAACATTTCCCTAAAAGTAAACCTCTTAGTAAAATATTTAACCGAAACACATTAAAACTAACTTATAGCTTATAGTTGAGAATATTATAAAGTTACACAATAATAAAAATTTAAACCAATTTAATAATCTGGATAATAATGCACGTTACAAGATAAATATTATTAATGATATTAGTCAGTGTAATTGTAGGAATTCAGACCAAAGCCATTGCCAAACAAATGTTTAACTATATCTCTTGTTTACCTAAGTACTATCTCTACAATTGAGAATCTGACTGTTGAAAAATTCTATATTGGCAGTACTAAGAATTCTTTTTAAGACTAGGTGGTATCGATCTATCTTGTTCCTCACCAATAATACTTACAGCAATAATACATCACTTTCAAAATATTTTTGGAGTTTAAAAGATGATAATAAATCTCCTAATGTGAAATGGAAAATTTGAAAATGGCAAAGACATGTAGATCCGAATTAACGGTAAATTGTAAACACAGTATACATTTTGGTTTTAGATTTTAGTTGAACTGTGCTGTATCATATAAAGCTTATCTTTATATTTGTTGGATTAATTTTGGTTTAATTTCGTTTTGTCTTGATCGTCTGGTAGTACTATTAACATCTTATACGGATATATTTGTATTTAGTTAGTATTTCTGACATTTTACATTGATTGGTTGATATTATTGACATCTTATATGGATGATATTTATTTAACGGTTGCATATTATTTACCAAATAATTCTATATGTTTAGATTATTTACAAGTTTCTTAAAGAGGCCTCTTATATATATATATATATATATATATATATATATATATATATATATATATATATATATACGTATGTGTGTTTGTTGACAGGGGGAGTCGTGGATTAGAAGAAATATGTCCAAATTGCGGTTAAAATGTAACAGATAGGGAAATCAATGTAAAATTAATTATATAATATCTTCTTTACTAATTTGCTAAGGGAACTTTCTTTTTATTCTCCCTTAAAATGAAATGCACCGTATTTTATTTTGTATACTTTTAAGTTGAATTGGTTCTACGTGCGATTTATTTCTGTAAAGCAAAATTGACGAACGGTTAAGCTTGTAATGAAATATAATTTGACTACTGGCCATACGTGAGAGTATTTCCCTTAGTTTTCGAGAAAGGGAGGCAACCATAGTTGCTTTCACGACATTTTCCTCCTGTTCAATCAGTCATCTAAACGACTGAACTTTTACTAATCAGTCCAGAAGGTCGCAGCGCAGAAAAGACTTAGGACTTCCACCCACCCTCGCAGGGGGCGTTGCCCGGAAGTCCTAAGTCTTTCTGCCTCCTACTCGGAGTAGGACGTTCAGAGTCTCTAAGTGAGTCACCGCCGTCAAAGCTCTCACTGTCATGGTGCTGATCTAGTGCTGATATCAGAGTCGTTCCAATCTTTTTGGCATTGTTCGTCAGAAGAATCCACAGATAGTATAGCGCCGTTACTATTAGAAGTCCATGAACTTCCTTACTTCCGTACTTCGGAATTAAGGAAGTTCATGGGCTTCTAGGAGGGGAGCGTTATTGCGAGTTACATACCCCTCTAGCAGTTGACAGATCTTTGAGCGAGATATTCGATTGCTTCCCATCTCTTCCAGCAGTTCGACCTCATTTATTGGCGAGTCGGATTTTTTCTAATAGATGTGTATTTTTAACTCAGCGGGGCCTGTCCGGAATAGCCACAATGGAAGAGATCGTCCGACAAATCTTCATCTCGAGAATTTAAAGAATCTCTCATGTGATGTTGCATTTGTGCTAGTACATAATAGATTCCCAATAGCGTACAAGGCCTCGGACAGCAGCTATTTCAAATGTGTAATAAGGCATGATTTGAGCTCGCTTGTATAATCTTCCACATAATCCCATCATAACGTTCCCGCTGACCGTTAACCTGGCGATTATACGGTTTGGTTCGACTTACAGTCACATTAATAATTGATTTAGATGCCCTGAAATAAAGGCGGTTACCCGATCAGAGTGAATGTACGTGGGTACCCAGAAAATTGTGAATAAGAAGCAGATACATTATACGGCAGTTTCAGCTGAAACATCAGGGCACCGAAAAGCAAATAGTAACTCAATGTATTCGTTGAACATCATTAGAAAATATTTATTTCCAGTTTTACTTTCTGGCGATCCTTGTAATATAAGTCCAACCTTTGAAATGAACTGACAGTTTTTCATAATCCTGTTAACATTCTCAACGGAGAAACAACTATCCCACATGTAGAATACTAGTGACCCTTGGGTGATACAGCTATTTTTTTTTTAAGCGTATCACCCCAAGCAAGGCTGGAGGCTACTATCACGCATGGGGTTACAGAAGGGTTGGAGGAAGAGCAGATAGGAGTGGTAAAGGAGAGGATGTGGAGAAAGAGAAAGACAGTGGGTCGATCAAGGCAAGGGAGTTACAGAAGATTTGGAGCGAGAGCAGATAGGAATGAAAAATGAAAGGATGTGGAGAGGGGAAGTGGATAGATCAAGGCAACTGGAGATGTCGATTGACGCTACACTTAAATCGTTGGAGATTGTATTTGTCAGGGAAACAGTAATAGGGAAGGGAGTTCCGTAGGCGAGATGTGCGAGACATGAAGCTATTGGAGTAAAAGAGACGTCTACATCTAACAGTTTCAACGGTGAAGGAGTGGGAACGGGATGCCAGCCTCGTATGTAGCTTCAGATGATTTCAGTGTTCATAACTAGTTATTACACACTTGAGAGGACGTCAGCCACGGCATTTCTCTTGCCAGAAGGATAGATGACGTCAGACCAAAGTTAAGATAGCTCAGTTCTTCGTTTTTCGTTTTTATTCGACGAGACGTCTTAGTGTGGTACATGAAAGCTACAGACTTTGTCTGTGACTAGTCTAAATTCGTGTCGGTCAAGTAATTTCATTTATTTAAAGTATCCACAATGGTATGTATTTCTTTTTTCTTTCGCTTACTGTCATCGTTCCTACCGCGGAAGTGTTCTGGAGAAGAATTCTACAGGCTGACCTTATATTCTCACCGATGTAGCAATAGCACAGTCGGAGCCGTCTGTTTCTCCTACAAGGGGAATAGTGAGATTTAATGCTGCCACAATAAAATTTGCAATATCATTTTCAGAACCTCAAATGTTTGACGACAGGAGGAGTTAGAGGAAAACTGGTAATTTGAGTTAACGAGTTTATTTTCTCAGTAAATGTGGCTACCTATGGGAAAATAATGTGCGAATATCTCCGTGGCTCATTTTAAGGAGGGGAT
>OZ038491.1:91499940-91507440 GCA_964036315.1 Acanthosepion esculentum
TCGAGCGCAGTTTGTCAGCAATATTTTGGGAACATAGAAGAATAATTAGGTTACGGTAGTAGCACCCCATTGTAATTCCTCTCTCTCCAAGGTTGTGTGTTGTGTGTTGAACTTGGTCTAGGAGTAACTCGTTCATTTCAACTAGCTGCAGCATATAATCTTTAAATAGGAGGAACAGTGGAATAGCTCCGAAAGATTTGTAAAACTTAAACAATCAAGGCAGACAGTAAGTCTACCAGTTTAACTTGACTGGTTCAAAACAAAATGTGATAAAAAACATGTTTTATAATATAGGCTGCATATGTACTAAGTACATAAAGATGAAATATTATTTTAAATATCAACGTAGGAATACCACAAAAAAGTGAAAAAGTCTGGCATGGTGTATCATATCTTGAGGAAGATGCGAACACGTTGTTTATTCTAGGTTAAATTCCGTATCATTGAGAGAATGCAACACAGAGTAGAGAGATGATGCAGAATCTTATATCGGCCCGTCGTGCGAATGCGTGAATTGAGTTATAGTGGAATTCAATGCAATGTAGGTTTTTGTTTCTGCAATGTGGTTTTTGGGAAGTTACCCACCACATAGTGTATGGTGGTCTCACCTGGACAAGAGTATGTTGAATATATTAATGAATAGCTTCTTCACAGGTTGTTCTATGAATTAGAAGTTTCCTTTTTGTTTGAATTTGTAAGTTTTCTAAACGTATGTGTTTTGGCTTTTATTACACTAAAACAGATCTGTGCGAAGGAAAAATATTTCTGAAAAGAAATCGTTTATCACCAAGGGAAAATAAAATGAAGACTGCTTTTCTTGCTTGACTAATAACTGCAAGGTATGATTATGTTTCTTCGTTATTTCCTTTAAAGAGGAAGGTACAAGTCAGGCCCCATAAAATCTTTGCCGAAAAACTCTTAACAGGTAAATATTAGTGTTCCTCCAAACTAATGTATTGAGATTCCTTTCTATAACGTTGTGTCATAATTCATCCTAAGAGCCCTACAATTCAACCAACTCAGTGAGGCTTATGTGTTGCTTTGCTCGAACTAACGAGCAACGAACAATAAACCATAACAATCTTGATGATTTATAAGATTTTTAAAATCTTTCCATGTTAAAAACACTAACTGTGGGTTATATTAAGCTCTAATAAATACTTAAAGTCGTGAAACTCTATGTATGTATATACTACTACACAACAATAAGGGCTGTGAGGATTTCCTGTATGAGATCTTAACATCAAAACAATATTTCGCATGTGGAGTATAGATGGATCCTTGAAGGACTAACGTTGTTGTCTATAAGATGTATTGCGCCATGGCTGAAAAGAACTTGTTACCAAATTCATATAATTCGTTTAAATAGTAGAGGTCACCTTTGTTTATGTCCAGTAGGAAAAAAACTTTTATTTTCATAGTCAGCAGGAAATACTCAGCATCTATTCCAAACTTCTTGGCCATGATAGGCTGGATATTCGAGAGAAATCGTAACGGACAAAGAACCAAATTGTTGCTACTGCAGGTAGGCTTGTTTCATTTTAACTGACTATCACTCTTGCGTATCAATCACGCTGAGTTTTCTGTTTAAATTCCTTTCAAGTCGTCGAGACTTCTGTTGTTACCACCATTCCTCGTGTGTGAGCCATCAGTTAGTTTTCAATAAAGACAACTCATCCATCATCTGACAAGGCTTTCACCGTGGCGGTGGTTTATTTATCAGCATGACTCCTTTACATTTATATGAAGTAGTCGTTGAGTGAGCTTTTTTCATTGCTTAGTTTATGACTGTTGTGTAATAATGTGGCCCCATTGCTGGATAACAATGAAATACTTTCTTTTTCTGTGCATAATGTAAATGGTAATATTGGTAACGGGAAAGAATGAGCATTCAGTCATTCTCAACAGCGTCTCATCAACAACTGGTCACTTTCTTTAAACATCAGCTTCATGGTAAAATAAAAGAGGCTCTCTGTACCGGGAGGAGTTGATGAATATTGCACTATCTATTGGTGTGAGAAAGGCTAATAGAGTTTTAACTTGAGCTATATGGTTACGAATAGAATGTTGTGCTTCTGAGAATGTCTCGTCAGTCTAACCCAGTTTAAGTTAGAATAATATTTTTTTCTAACTTAGATTATGTGAAATCATTGACCAAATATATTCTTTTAGTTTCTCTCATTTTCTGTGTTCTTTACCCATTATCTTTTACCTTTAGAAAATATAGATGTCAGAAAATATTATACAGTGCTGATGTAATTCTTTATCTTCATCTGTTTTCTCGAACACTTTTTCGACTGTTAACAAACTATTCTTCATTATGTGGATGCTTTTGATGGGTGGACCCATTAAAACAGCTTTTGTAACCATATTCCATTCCATAAAAAACATATATAAAATCAATTTGTGGTGTATATACTAATTGTAAATTGGAATTCCGACATAGTGTGAAAAGCTTTGAAAAATGGAGTAGTATCAGCAGCAAAAAAAAAAATGATGTTCCAAATTTTAATTATTCTTGCTATTGTTATAGGAAATGTAAGCAGTTATTCAAAATAAAACACTTCTTTCGAATTTATCAAATAAAATGACATAAATTTTATAATGTCTAACTGCTAACAAATACACAATCTGCAGATGTGTTTTAATATGAATATAATAAATTAGTGGAAATTATATTCACGTGTATACTTCTGTTATGATTACATGAAATATATAAAGTGATGAAATGTATTATGACTTCCTACTTCCTTGATATTATATAATCTCCAAGTGCCCGTAAAACAATATATATGCGATCAGACAAGTAGTTTAAAAGATATCATATTTTTATTTTGTGGTCTGGTGCTATGAAATTAAAAAAAGTCTCTTTAATTAATGACGATTACGTGGTAGAGTTGTTTACTGAGTTGAATTTTTTCTATAATTTATTAATAGCGTTTACATCTTGGGAGTTTGATGATCAGGATGATACGATGAAATCATGTGCAGGTTCCTGAAGTCATTTCTGTACAATGTAGTGCAGTGTGTCAGAGTAAATTATGTTGCTGAACGATCCGATAGCCACACTGTAAGTTTATTATTATGAAAAGGATGGTGCGGTTTCAGTAATATTCAGATCGTGGCTACTCGACAAAGTACCTTTTGTATGATTGATCAGACTAAATTTTTCCTCGAAAAACGTTACCCTATCAATCTACTGCCTTGTGTTTCCACACTAAGGGACTTGCCCTACAGCGAAATTCGTCGAAACATTATGTATACGTGCATGGAAAGTTGTTGTACAGAATATCTATTAAATTTTAAATTAGTAGATTTTATTTCGATTATTTAACTCATATTTGATGCAGGTAAAGTTGATAATGATTGGTATATTCTTCAAAATAAGTATGCAAGCTGTCAATGAAAATAATGAAAGTGAAGACGGCCGTCTAATTTCTGATACGATTCACCGCTATTAAATATGATAAAAATAAAGGTAGAAAAAGAAAATCGTTAATATTCCCAAGGTTATCTTTTATTTCCTACTAAACAATTATCAGTCTTATTAAATTAGTTTCCAATCAACCAATGAGGAACACGGAAATTCCATAAGCTACCAAATTAGTTTATCCAATGAAATAATCTCTTATTCCGCTTTAGTCGGTCATGATTAAATCAATTTATCATTGTATGATGTTATTTTGAGGAGAAATATAATGATGTGGATTTGCTAAAATATTCCTATTTACGCAACCAATTATTCTGGTTTTGAAGGGAAACAGATTTTGTGATTTATTTTAATAAAATTTAATTGGCTTTCCCGTAATCCGTTATACAGTCAATCCTATTAAATAGCAGATCCTATATTTGGCTAATATTGCAAAGTCTAATAGATTTTGAACAATTTATAAAAACAAAATGATCAGTGTGGTGAAAAGTGGGTTAAAGGTTCATCATCAGATAGAGGTAAAAAAAACTTTAAGAAAATTTCCGATTACTTTCGAAACACAAAATATAGGAGCAGAAGTTTTTCACCATAACCCATGAACAGTATTAATTAAAAAAAGTTCTTAGATGTGAATGCATTACACAATTATATAAATCATTTAAAAATACAATACGTTTATTCTTTATTTTTTTCGAGATTTTTGTGCACATTCTTCGGTAATATTTAATACACACACACACACACACACACACACACACACACACACACACACACACACACACTCACACAAGAATTACATCGACTGACCATGTGAAAAATGAGGAAGTGTTAAGAGAACTATGAAAAAAGGGAATATTTTAAAATCGGAAGGAGACAGCTAAAATTTCATGGACACATAATGACAAAATGGGGTCTACATAATTTAATGGATACAGGTTATAATGAATGGAGGCGAAGCAAAAGGAGACATGAGAATCCTTCTTATTTCTGTAAATCTATGACATAACAAGGGTAAATCTGGATTATAAAGAGCAATAAAAGATATGCATATGCAGAGTGATCTCAAATGTCCTTTATAAACATGTCTCATAAGAGAAGACAATTGCATTTGCTAATTCACTGTCTTATTTTCCCGATTCTTAATATAATCAATTTTTATTGCCTTTTTTTTCTCCGATGATTCCGTTTCTGACTCCAACTTTTTGTAGCTTTTCCAAAATACCTGGGTGCATTTCATTTCCTTTTATTTGATCGTTCTAATGATTACCGCGTTAATAATATTTGTCTTGTAAAATAATTTTAGGCACCAGAATAATGTTAACCAGCAATAATAATTCCTTGTATTTCCGCTAATCATAAAATTGAATGTGAATGAAGCAGACGAAGATCATCAATATTCAATAATTTAATAAATTAAATTAATAGAAACAATTCCCATATTTGCATTTATTATGAAGATATTGTTAGTTATTTGTAAATAGCTTTACGTTTCTATCTTGTCTCATGTACAAGTAGACGTGTTTTTATACACGAACGTGTATTATTAGTAGCTACGAAAATTTATAAATCTAATATACCCAAAATATTAAACACGAAAAACTTACAAAAATAAAATTGCCTTTTGCACAAGGTAACGGTTGTATTTAAATGGTTTATTTAGTTTTGCTAAGTTTTCTCAATTTAACAGATTTTGTATCAGTGATTACGCATCGAGGAAATATATTCAGTTATAAAACATACACTGTTATTTATAGGATATGCATAATTGGATCTGTTAAACGTCTATTTCAGACATTGATACTACGAAATTATATTTTTGTTGCTAAAGTTTGAAAAGTCACAGGCGAAAGTAGAAACAACGATTTGGGATAACAAATAAAACTTGAAAAGAAATTATTTCGCTCGCATGTCAAATCACTTGCATACACAAACACACGCATTCAATTCACTGTTAATAATGTGAATATTAGTACCAGTATCTATGTGTAGATAGGGCGCCTCAGCTGGCAGCATGAAAATCTGATTGTCCTCCGTGCATTTCTACTGCGCGCTCCGATATTAACGCCTTGTATTAATGGGAATGTTACTATGTGTTTTTATTGTATTATAAAAAGGTATTTTAATGAAGGTTTATTATCGTTTAATAGTCACTTTATGCAGCAATGTTCGTATGAAAGATTTTTATTCTTCTTACTTTTCATGTCAATGTAATTAAGATTAACTTAGACTTAAGTATAATTCCTGATATTTTATCTTTCAGTGTTTCGCCTCAATTAAAGATCAAAGCGGTGATTATTTAAATTAATTAACTTATAAATATTTGTTACTGAGACTTTCAACAGCCTAAATGGAAGGTGAGCCGAGATAGTCTTTTAGATTCTTATTTTAGCAGCACCATCTACTAATTCGTAATAGTTTACACAAAATTTGTCTTAATTTGTTCATTCTAACTCGTATAATCTCAACCAAACAAAATCTGCTTCGGTGGCATTAATTCAATATTTTTTATTTCCCTACTTAGCACATAAAAGTGAAACTCTCTCAATCCGATGTTTATATGTCGATATTTTGTCTATGGAAATGGGGATATGCATGGAAGCTATATCAAATTTGTTTCCTCAAGAATTTTCCTGGTTGGATTGATGTAATTTTCCATTCTTCTATGGAATTCCTGTTCTCATCCTTTCTCGTTTCTAAGATAGTCCGAAATTTTCAGGTGATCCACTAACGATGACACAAATTTAATATGCATGCTTCTAACATTTCCCATTGGCATCCAAGTATGAAGATACTAATCTACCTTTCCATTCTCACATTTACTCTGTGATTTGTTGAAAGAGTGAAATCAATTATCGGGTACACGTTTCTATTTGTTTTCAATGTCTTACCACTGAAGAAACTGTTTAAATATTAAATTACAAAGTGTTTTGTCTGTTCAAACATCTTGATCAGGTCCGGTTTTGAACAATAGCATTGGTATGTATGCTGAAACTGCAGTTTACATTTCAGCTTCCCTTCTGTTTTGACAATATCGGCATTTCTTTTGGTCCACTGCAAAAAGCGATTCAGTTTCTCTCTAGTTTTTTTCTTCATAACTATGCTATGTTAATATAGCTGCGTCTCTTTCAATTTTTCTTCGAAAATAATTGAAGTGGCAAAGTATATTCGTATGTCTTCGAAGAAGATTCTGGTCTTTTTATATATGCAGTCTCATTTGCTTTTGTCACAACGATTTTCATTTCATATGTCTACGCCGTTCATCATACGTTCTTGTAACTTTATGAAGCTAATCTGGGATTAGATTTCTTTAATATACGGTTGGAATTAGTGTCATTGAAAGATAGAAGATCTCAGCTTTCGCATTAGCTATATGCAAGCAAAGCATTAAAACTATTGACACATATATAGTTTTATATCTATATGCTAAACTTAGCTTGGTTTTGCAAAGGACACGAAAGTGCGGCATCTAGACGGCATTTCTAAAGTAGACATTCTAAGTGAGGCTGTATATTTGCGCACATTCTATAATGTATGTAAACATGAGTAACCATACTTATGTGTGTATCAGTACACAGACTGTAAAAAACACTTATACATCTATATAATTTGTAAAATAAGTGAAGCAAAACTGATGGATATTAGGCAATTACTTATCTAAATCTGCGCGGTCTGTTTTGCCTATATTTTTGTGTGACATTCATCTATACAAAAGCTTACGAATATGGATCTTTGTACATGAATCCTTTTTCTCTTCATTCATTTATGATTACACTAGCATCATCTCTAGGTTATAAAAACAGTCCTTTTCCTGGGTTAGCTGTGCGTGAAGCCATAGCGTCACGGACCATGGCGCTGACCTGTCAACCCTGATCAGTAAACGACCTTCTGCACATGCCTACCACACGACTATCATACGAGTTGAATAAAGTGAGGATGAAAATTTTACTTGAAAACGATAAGCGCGGATATTTGGAATGAAATAAAATGGTGGTGTTATGGGTCGAAAGAAAGCAAAGAGGTAATTCCAAAGCGTTGCCTTTTTGCTGCAGGTTTGATCACCCGTTGGAGTG
>OZ038491.1:91509940-91597440 GCA_964036315.1 Acanthosepion esculentum
TTGTTTGTGTGCGTGTGTGCGCGCGCGTGCGTGTGTGTGTGAGAAGAAAGTTAGTCCACCAATGATTCCTATAATATGTAGGTATAATAGGTCAGTGAAAGAAATTCGTGTGATAAAAAAATAAAATAAAAATAATAATATTGATAAATAAAAATAATACTTATTGTATATATATTAGTAAAGATCTCGTTCCGGAAAAACTTAAACCAGGAATATTCTAAATTATCCATAAAATTACATAAACTTCCTAAATTAATCATAGACAAAATCATCAACCTGTCAGTCGAGAACCGCAAAGACACTCAAGATATTCAATATGATACAATCTCTTAAGATCCATTCACTAGGTCGACCTATAGTTTCGGGAATCGGAACTTTGACACAGCACATGTCAAGTTTCATTGACTCCATACGCAAACCTTTGCTACACACTATTTCTAGTTTCATAAGAGACAACCTATTTCTTACAAATGTTACAAAAAAGATAGATTGCCAACCGATTCACTCAGTGTGACCATGGATGTGACATCCCTATATTCCAACATCCTACACGAGGAGGGAATACGAGCTTGTAGGACTTTTTTTTACGCATCAGTGGCTTTCAGGAACATAACATAGAAAACATCCACGACATATGGATATACTCGTACATTTTAATAACAGCCACATTTCCACATCACTATACATTAAACATACAGCTGGTCATTGCTACTTTTAACATCTGTCACCATAGTAACCTAGAATTACGTATAATGTATATCAAATGTATAAAACGTATTAATGCATAAAACGTATGTGTTCTAACAATGGGGTTACAAAAATCACATAGGAGAATCATCCAATTACTTTCCCAAGACTTTCCTATCTATTCCGATGACGATGATCTTATCACACACGCAGAGAAAGATCTTCGACTTGCTTCTTCCCCGCTTAAGACGTTAGTCATGCATTAGCCGTCTCTAGGAAATATTTATGCATAATCATCAATCGTGGAAATCTACATTTGTGGTGGTATCACGCAATCCAGATTAAACACACTTGATGAGGAAAAACCTACAGGCTTTCAAATCTTTGTCATGCATATGGCAAGCTTAAAAACAAAATATCATCATAATCAGATATCAATACATCTAATAAAGTTAATGTCTACCAAGAATTTGTTTTGTCATCTCACTAGAATTGTTGCGAGACATGGACAAACGATATCAGCGTGTGGAATGCGTCCATCAAAATCCTTGCATCACATATTGAAAATAGCGTGGAAATCCAGGATATTCACTACCGTTCAGCTGCAATAAGTAAAGATTTCGCGCATTTAGTCGATGGTTCGGGAGTGGACACAGAAATTATCTAACTTCTGCGAGTTAATTTAATTTAAACGATGCATTTAAGTGCGTATCGCCGAGTTGAGTTTTTATCTTCTGACCTTCTTGAAAATACACGTGTTGTTCTCCAAGTGCACAGATAAATGATAAAGTGCATAGTTTTATACTTTAAGGGATGCCACATGGCTTCTTGAGGAATATATCTGCATGATAGAAATTGCTTGATTTTATCATGTTCTTATTTTTGTCTTTCTTCCCTAACTTCACTCGCAATTATCCCTCAATTATTGACGTCCTTCATTGCGCTGTTATATGCTTTGATCCCATATCTGAATATAGAATTAATGCTTTTTACCGAAGAGCATTATTTCAAGTTAATATGATCTTGATACTATTTCAGCAGGTACTTGATGAAAGCCACTACATATCGATTTAATATTTATCGATGATAATTTATTACTTGTGCATTTCCTCCATTATTATGTTTCTTTATAGGCAAGATAACTTCAAAATTCTCAGCAATTTCTTCCCAAAATGCCAACGGGAAACCTTTCCGGCACTGACCATTCATCGTGCCGTGAGAGTGAGGGTTGTATGTTCCACAGGTATTATGTATCATTACAAATTCTCACAGAAGAGGCGCTTGTCTCTCTGGAATGTCAACATAAACAATTTTGCCAATTTGTTGTCTTGTCCTCATTGCATTTTGGTTATTCAGCATTATTAGCATATGGCAGTGAAGAAGGACTCTCTTTTGACATTCGAACTATAGGTATACCCAGTATATATCTTGCCTTAATGTCAGCCAAAATCTCATTAGGATAAATCTTAAAAACGCGCGCGACTAAGTCGGGTCTATTTTGAACTATTTCCGATGGGCCAAGATAGCTAGTTATTTCCGGACACTTTGGACTACACGTATGAGTTAAGAATAAATCAGGTTTACTGGATTTGCCAACATCTACTATCCTTGGTAACATTATTGTATGTTTCTGGAGCTACCTTAAAACGAAGATGATCGAATCTCTGGAACGCTAGGATTGCCACTATTAGGATTTCTTGCTAAATAATCTATGAGGACAGAGTATGAATCCATTCTAGACGAAGTTTAGGTGACATAGTCATAAGGTATACAATATTGGAAGACTTTTCTTGAACTGAAAATCATTTCTTATTTCTAAGCGATAACTATAATACTTTATGTTAACATTATTGCTTACCTTTGTCTGACCTTCTTGGACGGGCACCATGCTTACGTGTCAACTCTGTTTGCCATTTGAAAAAACTAGTGGATAACCCATGGAATCCAGATGACAGGAGAAATAAGATATTCGCCGTTCATACTGTCCTTGTGGAGAAACAACCATACCTCGATGAACTGAAGGTCCTTTATCCTCGACAACAAATATTGCTCATTGTTGGTAGATTTGTCGTATTGTCTTGTATCTGGACATGAAATAAAAATATATCGGAATTCGCCTTTGGTTATATATACTTTCTGGTTTAATATTCTCATATTTCGATACGTTGCTGTATAAGGATTATTTTCCAGAAGAGTAGAGATAACTTCAAATACTGACCACAAGCAATATTTTCAGGTACCTCACTGTGAGCTTGTAGTGCTTCAGAATAGTTTTCTATATATTGTCATCTGGGTGTATATTGTATGCATGAGGGTAAACCAGACTTTGTAATCGGACGCAGAAATGACTCCGTCTTGTTGCTGGTGTGATATACTTTGATAAGCTATTTTTGTAATCATAGGGATTATTAGAGAAGTGAAAGAGAACGAGAAGACATCAGGGAGGAGAAACGACAATAAAAGAATGGTCTTCGAGACGATGGAAGTTGATGCTGCTCTTAAACGTTTGAAGGTTGTTAATGGCAGGGATGCAAGAAACCAGGAGAGATTAACACAGGCGAGAAGTACGAGGAAAGAAACTATTAAAATAAAACTTACAGTTTCATCTATTTCAACAGAAATGTTATGAACCCTAATTGCCAATCTAGCAGTACGCTTAAACTCAAGCAGTCGGCGTGCCAACGAAGTGAGTTAATTAGAACAAATGCTATGAAAATATTTATAGAAAAGATTGGGGGAATCCATTTTACTGATATCGAGATGCCAGTTTAGGTCCGATAACATTACAAACACGTCTTTCTCAATCATCTCGAGATATAGAGCAGGAACACACACCAAACCATACAATATACACCAGATATGGCAGAAATATTTAATATCACGAACGTATGGTAGATTTATAAATTTACAAAATGAGTTCTGACGAGTAAGATTATCTGGCACGAAACAGTGAACAAAATCTCCTAGCAGCTGACTTAAGAATCGATTTAGTATTATCATCGCACGTAATGGCAGTGGTCATTGTGAGACCAAGAAGTGAAAATCGTGACGGTCGTTGATGAAAATAAGAAAGATTTAAGGATAGAGCACCTCGAATTACACGATTTCTTAAGAAGAATCGGATTAAGTCAAATATTGTCAAATATTGGAGAAGATACACTACAGCCCTTGGGCATATGAAGAAGACGAACAATGCCAAAACCTGTCAAACGCATTCGAAATTAATGTCACAAACTGAGCCTCAACGTTCTTATTAAATCATGAAAGACAAATTCAGTAATAAGCGTTAACATATCGGCAGTTGACTCAGAGGAATGAAAGCAATATTGTGTGAAACGAGATGCTTAACCAATACGGAATGATTCAGAGCCTCCAGCACTTTGCCAAACAGAAGTGAAATATTTATAGTGCGATAATTCGAGTGATCTGTAGGTTCACCAGCATTCTTAATGAAAGGAATTACTAAAGTTGATTTGCAGCAGAATCAAGAAATCAAGAAGCAGAAAGGCATTTTTATAGTATTTCAAGAGAACAGGAGGAATTTGAAGAGCAATTTTCCTTTGGGTAATTTCAGGGATACCGTCAAGTTCACAAGCCTTCTAGTTGGTAGATGATAGCAGAAACCATAGATGGAATTATCCAAACGGAGTGACTGACAATGCAGAATTGCATTCTCGAATGTACATCTTAAAATCTGTTCCCTCATGATCATTACCGTTAAACAATTTGGTTTGACGGGATATTCTAGTAAGTCAGCAGCGATATGTTTCCATTTTAGTAGCAATTCAACGGTTCTCTTGTGAATCTAACTTCTCCACAGCCTTGGCAATTAACATTCATCTTACCAGCATTGTATCTTTTAGGCTGATCTTCATTCAAAGCAACTGTTCTCTCTTGAACTCTAAAGTTCTGAAGGTAGGCATGTCTTCCTTCCTCATTCATAGCATTTCTTCATTCGTGTTTTCTGTTTCTCCTGTTCTAAAGATAATTCTTTCTTTCTCGTTCATATTATTTATCCACTCGTGATATCTGTTTCACGTGTTTTGCAGATAATCATGTCTGTCTTGCCTTTCTATAGCACTTCTCTGTTTTTTTATTTTGTCTCTATTAAGATTACGAGTTGCTTTTCATCCTTCTGCCACCAAACGCTCACGCCGCTTCCTCTGCCGTTCACTCGTTGCTGTTATCCGTTTATTTATTTGTAGCTGGTCTTTCATTTCCTTGTATTCACAATAACCTTATTGAATCCCCAATGTGAAAAGACAAATTATACGTTCAGACTCCATTTACAATATGCTTTAAAATGCTGCCATGTTTGCAATAGAAATCCATTGTAAATCGATCCTCCAAGATGGTATTTACAGAGTCACTTCCTCATTCTGTAACAAATTTGAAAAGAAAAGTTAAATAAAAATGGAAGAAACATTTTAATTTCAAAAGATCAGTTGTCCCTAATCGTTAGGTCACATTTGACCTCTCTCTAGAAAAAAAAATATCTTTATCTAAGATGAACCTTTCAATCCCTTTCTGTGGCGAATTTATTTTTTTATCTCTCTGCCACCCTCTCTCTCCCTTTTTACTTTACTTTCTATGATCCTCTCTTTTTCTCTTTTCCTCTTGGCCGCCGCTCAACATAGTCGGCTTTTAATATCCGCAAATAATAAAAATTTAATTTTAATTTTAAGTTAATATTTTTAAAAATTTTTACCCGTAATTTCTTTTGATCTATTCATTTTCAGCTTTATTTCATTTTGTTGTATAAATAGTGTAGTTTAGGGATTTAACGCGGATACATATACACATATAACAAGTGTCCTAGTACTACTCATATTTTATGGACATTTTGTTCAATTTCCGCGTGGTGTCTATGTAAGTCACTGGAGTTATTATAGCGGGATGTATACATAGGTCAATTGAGGATAAAGACAATAGACAAATAGAAAACCATCCAGTCCCGACTCTACTGTTAGGCTTGAACCCATGACACGAGGAAGTGTATATGATAACTCCATATTATGTGTTTTCAGAAACTGTAGCTATGGATCACTACATAGCAAGTTGGGTCTATGAAGGTTGAAGAAACATCAATGTGCATTTATGGATTAGCTAGCCAATCTAACGGATTCATTTCGAAGTTTAACGTTAGCCTACTATTTCACTGTATTTCGTAGTATTTTGCATTCACTCTCCTTAATTTAGATAACGTAGTTGATTTATTTGTGATGATTATTTTTTTGTATTCGCATGTTTTCCATCTCAGAGTTTATTCGTAAATCTTTAATAAAAATTGTTAATTGTGCTAATAATTTTCGTTGAATATTATCAACTATTTCACATTGTTCCTGTTTGAAATAGATGGACTTATGAGATATTGAAATTTTATGGCGTTAAAATTTAAACTGATGGAACTGTTTGTTAGTGATTCTGTTTGAAAAATAACATTTCATGTTTACTAAATCTATTTATTCTCCTCTTGTAATCACTTCCACCGTTGTCCTTAATTTGAATATAAACTTACCATGATCGGTAATGTCCCCTTTATAAAATCTGGAGTAATTGTTTCAGAAGCATTTTGTCCAGTCCATTCTATTTCTATCTTCCATTTTCGGTTATTCTTCTGCATATTTACCTGTCCTCATATAAATATATAAATATATTTTTAATATGCATTTGATCGTGGTATTAGAATTTTCCTCTATCAAAGTAAAACATTTGATAGACTATCATTGCTTTCTTAGCATTTGTTTGCATTTTCCATCCAGATAACCTTCCTTTCACGATAATCAGCGAATCCCTTGTGTACACACGTAAACAAAAAATTCTAAAATCTAGTATTATCTAATGTTCTAGTGTTATCCATTTTGCTATTCTATGGTAGGGCTACCTAAATGCATCTTTAATTTATCATTATAAGGCATGTAATTTAAAAAGAAAATATCAATCCATCAGCTTTTAAGCGAGATAGATTGAAATTGGTTAAGCAATTTCCTGATATACTATCGGTCCGTTTCCATTGTTCCCGTCTTTTGAGTTCTTTATTTGGTTTATTCATTTACTTAGTAAAATTTACTTTCTTTCTACTTTCGTTGTTGATCTCTTGATCTTTCACTAAAATTGTTTCATTTAATTGTTCTTTTACAGTATTTTTATTTTTTCCAAGATTTTCCGTTAAAACGATGCAGAAGGTACAAGCGTTATTATCTTTCGAAAACTCCTACCTACAAAAATAGGTTGCAATTAAACGTGTGAAAAGAAATGTTGATTCGTGTTAAACTCTTGCTTATCGCCTCTTTCTCTAGAAAGAGGAAGCCATTTTGGGAAATATCTAGTCAGTGGGGAGGGATGTGTGGCTAACGTTACAGACTTCGACGCAGAAAGTGAAATCAGAGAGCCGAATTCAAATTCTGCACTAGTCTGTTCACTTCGCACTTGACAATGCCATTATACATTTCCTAATCCTATCACCTTTGGTATGGATAAAATAGCGCGACACTACAGACTTGGGGGGGGGCATCTAATCGACGAAAAGAACATCCATGAACTTGAAACCATGGTGGACATGCATTATCATCATGAAATATCACCAAACTAAATTTCTCTCGATGAAATAAGGTAATTATCAGGAATGTTAATGCATTGATTATTGTTTGCTATTTCCCTTGGTCTCTTAAATGACATGCAACCTCATATCATGAATGGTGAACATGTTTTCTTTATATATTCATTTGAACAGCACCGGAAATAAATTCCAGCATCATTAGCTTGATCCATGCAGATTACTGATTAATCACTTCTTACCGTCCACACGGCATGATTATTGATTCTTATGACACTTCTACCAAATTTTCTTCGGTTAGTATTTCTGTTGGTTTTCGTTTACTATTTCTGTAAGTAAATACCATTTAAGTTAACTGTTTAGACAGTTTTCATTCATTTGTTTTGTTGTAGATTTTCTATTTTAATGCATATTGGTTCGGGTTTTCTATCTTGACGCTTTCGTAATCTACAAGTATCTTTTCCTTTTTTACACCATCCCATTTCTTTTATAATTGCAGCAAATGTTAGACACATCTGTCATTGAATAACAGAAATCTTTCGCCACATTCAACTGTAGATTGACTATATAAATGCGTTTTACGATCCTTTCACTAGTTTCAAATGACAATTCTTTTGTTGGAGCATTATTTCCTTTGAAACACATGTTGAGGTTATCAATAACTATATTTTTTTTACTGTAGACCGATTTTCATATTTAGCTTTCTGTTGATTTTTCTTTTAGGAAGGCAAATTTTAAGATCATTTCATAATTTCCTCTATATAGCTTGGGAAAATTATACCACTAATTTACATAACTTAATCTAATTTGTTTAAGGTATATTTTATGAAATGAAATTATTATTAAATAAAAATGTTTTCTGTTGTAAATTATTTACTTCTAAATAAAAAACCTAAACGAATATCTGTTAAGGGTACTTACTAATTATATATTTTTGGCCCGGGTTTGCAAGAAACACTTGATCATTTTGGACAGGTAGCTGGCATGTCCACCCGATTATGTCTTACTCATGCACAATGACATCCAAATCTTGAGAGTTCTTTAGTAGGTCCATATCGCATGGCAATCAATACCATGGATTTTAGTATCAGTGTTATATTGGTCCAAAAGGAGACTGTGTCTGGATGTGCATTCATGAATGGGACAGCGTATTTTTGAGGATGAACTGATTTAAATATTGCAAATAGTTTGTTTTTCTCGGTAGCGAATGCACCATCGTTCGCGTTCAAGAATTACGATACGAGGAGGGTCGTTAGATGTAGAATGGAATTAACTGACAGCAAAGTATCATTATTTTACCATTTAAATTGTTAGATGTAACCGTGAGTTCTATTCTGAAAGTTCCTTCTCTCGCACCTCGCTTGTGGACTTCTCTTCCAGCTTCATGCTTCCAGTCAAATTTGATGTTTAAATGTTTAAATGCAATATCAGTCGTTATCTTCTGTATTCTTAATTCCTTTTCACTTATATGATGCTCGTTCAAAAAGTCCTAAGCTTCAAACAGGAGGAGTTGGGGAAACAATCTAGTTTTTCACAATTTCTTAATATCCCCCCCTTGACATCAATGCACTTGATCAAATGATGCTAAATCATTGCAATCCCACCAAGAAAGAAATTTGCGTCCTGTTCCTCCAAATACTACTTTACAGCACATATGATCTCACGTTTGTCCCGAATTGTTGACTATGCTGATAGGATTTGAGTTTAGAAAACAGGAATTCAGATGGCGGTAGGTGAGATTGGGTAGCAATTCAACGCCACAATTAACTGCTTTAGCTATTACAACCTGAGCAATGTGAACGGGCGAATTATCTAGGAATAAGTGCATACTTGCCCTCTGTATTTCGACTTGATTGTCTTAATTCTGCTGCATATTACGGTCCATTAATAGTTTTTCTATTTTCCAGGCAGTTTATCTTGATTACGCCATCACCTTGCTAACTGATGCTACCTCTTTGAACTTCCTTGAGGGTGAAGAAACAGAGTGTTTCCACTGATAGCTTTGAAGTTTTGATTCCGGCTCGAAGTGGTTAACCCAGGTTTTATTTTTGAATTTGCAGTGAAAATTTTCAGGTTCAGCCTGGGAGCGAGTCAGAAGTGTCATTGAAATGTCAATCCTGCTACTCATGTGACAGCATTCTTGGGCCCATCTTGCAGACAGCATGCTCATCCTCAAGATCTCAGTTTTTTCTCCAGAATCACTCTTTACAAGGCCCGGTGGCCACTCGAGGTAGAGGGTTATGGTAGGAGGCATTTTGTGTGGATAGGAGTGGAAGGAACCAGAGAATGTAGTTCGTCCGAGCAATTTCCCTGGAAGTAGCGATAGAGTAGCGAGAGGCTTGACACATTCCTCCAGTGGAAGAGAGGTTGGAGGGTGATGGACCGAACCAGAACTAATGGTTATGAACTTCTGGACAGTAAGACGTCTGTTATCCCAAACCATAAATCTTATCCATAAGTTTTTGAGAGTTTTCGACGACCTAACCAAAGGTAATATTTTGTGCTGTCACTGCCTCGCGTTAATTCCACAGCCAAATTCCCAGTTGTACAGAAAGGGGAGTCCCTAGCAAGTGCGTGTACCTTGTCTTAATGGATTTTCTTGGGTGTCATACCTTTCTTTTGCAGATATATTATGAATCCTTCGGGCGTCTGTTATGTCAATTTTTAGATTTGTCTCACATCTCTCATCTTTATATGATCTCACCTGCACAGAAATTAAGACAGAATCATGAATGAGTTTTATTAGTTTTATAAGAAGTGGTAGTGTGTTGCCACAACATAAATGTTCACCTATGACTCTGGTTTATGATTGAGGATTAGAACTTTTTCAATGACTCCCGTAGTTCTAATAATTTAATATTATTTTTCTCATAGTCTTTTACACTCAGTAACTCATTGCGTCTTAGTGGATTTATTACCATTCTTGGATGTGAAATGCTTATGCATATATATATATATATATATATATATATATATATATATATATATATATATATATGGTGTATTGGGTCTGCAGATCATTATTTAAGCATATATTGTTAAATATTACAGACAATGACTGTCTATTATGTCTGATCATGAGCCGTTCTAATGTGTGCAGTACTTTAATTTCGGGGAAAAATATAGAAAAAATTGTCCTACATACGAGTCGAAAGCTTAGAGCAAGGACCAACTTATTAAAAAATATCCAAATATTGGACAATATTTTGTTATTATTTTATCCGAAAATAAGAAAATATACGAATATTAGAACGGCTCACAATCAGACATAATAGACATCCATTGTCTGTTATATATATATATATATATATATATATATATATATATATAAGTTTAGTTTAAATGAATATAAGTTTAAATCTATATGTTTAGTCTATGCATAGTACCTATGTTAGGAATTTGTGAACTATCATATCTACTGGCTTTCAGGTGATATATAATATATATTCACTCGGATGCACGATCGTTAATGGAAATCCATTGACATGTCCATTTTCAATGCAACATCACGAACAGATCAATAACGTTGACCAAAAGGAAAACAGGAGAAAACTGCACTGAAAAGCAAAACATTTGAATGCTCTGTGGTGTCATCATTACACTGTCATGCGACAGCGAAAAGCATTTTTTCCTTTGAAATTCATTCAGATGCCAATCACTTTTATTTGTCATTCCTCTTGCTGTTCTCGTGAAAGATTGGAGATTCTATGAAGGACGATCCAAAGTTTCCTCCTTTCAGGAAACACAAAGATAGAAGCTGGCAATGTCAAATCCGGATTTGCCTTCCAGATGCAAGATTTGGAAGAAGATTGACTTGAAAAATCAAAACAACAACCAGTTGCTATTTTATAATTTAATGTATTTTTCCTCCGTAAAAAGGTGATTTTCACTGTTTTTGACCTCTGTTCGATGAAAAATTAAGAAGGCTTTTGAATCCAAAAGTGAATATACCCTCTGGATTAATGTACCAGGAGGAATCAATTGAATTCTCCAATTTTCAAAGAAAGTTTTCAGAGATACTAGGAATACCATCGATATTATTCAACTGCCAGTAAAATATAATAAAGAACAAATGTAAAAAATACCTGAAGAAATAATCATCGTTTTGTATCTCCAATTTCATGAGAGATTAAAATCACATTTTACTTTTCGTGTCCGGACAAATTTGCTCTTTGATCACATTCACTGATATTAATTATTTTTAGTGTATAATTTATTTCCTTTACCCGCCAGATGCTCAAGACTGAGCAAGGACAACATTTCCATTTGCAGATTAATAAAAAATTAAGTGTCATTAATTTCGTAAATTACCATCAACAATATCGATATTCGCAGATGGAGATGTTGATAAATACGCAGGCTGATGACAATTTATAATCACAAGTAGCGACATAATTGCGTAGAATTGGAGTAACGATATCTGATAAGAACACAAAAGAAAGACTTCATCAATTATTTTTAACACCTGTTTCTGCAAACGTCAATGGTCATTTTCGAAACTGACAATGGATATAACAACTGTTTCACAACAACCTTTTACCCACGTATTAAAAGTATAGAAATGTTACAATTCGATGGACCCCAAGAGGATTCGCTGTTAAATACTGAAGAGACACTAAAACTTTTAGTGTCTTCTCATTCTACCAATGCAATAACAGAACCACCGAACAAAGGCGGATTAATAAGGAAACATTTTTCACCAACAACTTCAAACCGACACTTAATTATTTGCATAAATAGATTCTACCAAATTCCTCTTACCATAAAATACATATCTAGCCAGTTACGCCTCTTGATTTTTTATTTTTTTCATAGGTACAAAACATAAGCATCACGTGGAGAGGGAGAGAGTTAAAAAAGATTTAAAAGCTAAGCGACCCGGTTAAACTAAAAAAAGTTTAAAAATGGTAAACAACAAATTATTTTTCTAAGAAAAACACTGAAAATCCAATAGTAAGTAACAAAGTTTTAATTCTTCTCTATAAATATTCATATATTATAAATAAATAACGCAATATTAAATATTAGCGCCTTTTTTCATTTTAATCTATACAATAAGATTTTGTACAGATTCTTTCTAACAAAAAATGTCTGTATATATATATATATATATATATATTAGAGATTATTGATATTTGCAGTGATATGTTATATCGCAGTAAATTAACTCCTCCGACTATACCTGAAGATCGTTTACCGTGGTTGGGTAGGATTAGTGAGTCCTTCGCCAAGCAGATTTCATGTAGTTCACGTGAATGTTATTTTGCAGCGAACGTCCGTGTTGTTTTTCAAACCACGTCTGTCTTTTCATCTGTGTGTAAAGATGTTCTACCCCCACCATATTAACTCTGTTATTATTTCAAATGTAGTTGTGGATGGGACTACATAGGTAGGAGATTTATTTCTGAAGATACAGAAATTGTGGCACAAGCCCGAAAAAGGGGGAGGGGTAAAGGCTGGTCGTAACTAACTATCCTATACCTAGCTAAACAGATTCGCGACCCATTCATACATTACAATTGACACATTCACCACAAGAACTCGTCCGTCACCCTTCAATCCTTCGTACACCATAATACCACATCCTGACAAGGGGAACCTACAAAAATGCGCCCCACACCATAAAAATTGGATGATGATAACAATATATTAAAATTCTAATAATGAAACGATGAAAGTGGAGGGAGATGAACCCAGTAACAAACAAAAATTCAAGAAATTTTAAACTAAACATAATTTATGTTAGTATAGCCCGTCCAACCCTCAAAACAGAGAGGCCGCTGTATTCTGCCAATAGGGCAAAATCAAGAAGCACTCTCGCTAAGGGAGTGGGGAGAGAGATAAATTAACACGAACATAGGGAAATCAAAGGCTGACCCAATCGAGATAAAAGGGGGCCCAAAACAAACTGGGGAGGTTGGGAATCTCGACATGGATCATAACTAAAGAGATAGCCGGGAAACAGGCCGGGAACAACACTTACTCACATTAACTAGGTACACTTAAGCTTGTCTAACCTAACCAAGGGGAGGGTTCCACAGGAAACCACCCCGATGAGACTTAGGTTGACCTAGAAAAGAAAATCAAGGCTAGCCCCGTTCAAACGAACCAAGCTCGCCTCTTTTACCCACCTATCGCTGAAGACTGTCGAATGCAATCGTTTTCTATCAGTTCTAATCTTCATCCTGAGCTGATGCTCAAAGAATCGGATTAGATCCTGATGCGAAAGACGATTGCCTCGCAAGACTTCCTCCGTGCGCGTCGTCCATATCACCATTCGAGCCGTGGCTAGCAGCGTCAGAAACACCATTCGTTTCACCCTGAAATATGGGGGCGACACATTGTCACACGAGTATGCGCGATCAATGGACAAGCGTTCTTCGGGACCGAGACGAGCCGTCAGCTCGCCGACATGGTCCCATAAGGGGAGGACCCTGGGGCAATGGTAGAAGGCGTGCGCAGCCGTTTCTTCTAAACCAAGGCCACACGGTTCACAGTCTGGCAAATCCGCCAAGCCCCATATGAAAACCTTGTCGTTGAGAGTCAGCCGATTCCGAGCCAATCGCCAGGTAAGCGAAAACTCAGGGTTACTGAGATAATCCGCCGCTGGCGCCCAAGACCAGTAGGAGCAGAGCGTATCACGTAGGGAATCCTTCACGCGCCCCTCCACTAATCCCCGATAGAAGACCTTCCTAGACCGTGACAGGTCACTGGACCGCGGAATAGCCTTTAAGGCTAACCGACACACGCGGAGGAAAAGCGATTCATCCCGGGGTTTACGACGGCGCTCAACCCTCGAGATGGGGGGACTGATGGTAAGGCCAAGGAACGCGTCCCTTACAATCCCCTCCAGAATCGGATCTCCTCTAGTCAATGTGCGGTGTAGGAAAGCCAACCGAGAGGCACAGATGTGACTCATCAAGTGTAGCATTCCCAGCCCCCCATGACACGGACGTTTAGTGCAGACTCGTCTGTCGACCCTGTTCCCGCGCCCCCTCCATAAAATGCAGGATAGCGATTGCTCGAGCGCCTTCATGTGGGCCTCACAGAGAGGAAGTACTGACAATCGATAAAGAATCAGGGGGAAAATGTATGTAACACACACATCCGCCCTGCCCTTCACGGACAACCTCCGTCGATTCCAAGTCTTACCGGCAGAATCGACCTGTGCTAATACTTCTGACCAATTCTTCTCCAGCTGAAGAATGCGGACAGGACCGTCCGTTCAACCGAAGCGGCCTGGAAGATCACGCCCCTTCCTGGCACCTAACCGCAAACCGGACGACTTGTCGCAGTTTATCTTGGCCCCTGTCACCTTCTCGTACCGATCAAGCGCCTTCTCTATCGCCTCAATGTCGCTACGGGACGACACGAAAGCAGAAACTTCATCGGCGTAAGCGGAAACTCTGGCTCGATACCCTCCAGGAACGGCGATCCCGCGTAGGGCCGGACTGCACGTCCTTCAGACAGCGAAGGAGAGGCTCCAACGCCAAAGGATAAAGGAGAGGCGACCCTGACGAACCGACCTCGACAGAACAAAAGCGCCCGACAACTTTCCGTTCACCTGTACCACAGCACTGGGGGAGCGATACAGGAGGCTTATCCAGCGGCAGAAATCGGGTGCGAATCCGGCGGCCTGCAAGACAGTCGCAAGGTAGCGATGGTCGACCCTATCAAATGCTTTGGACTGATCCAAATTGATCAGCGCGGCTTCTTCGTCGTCTAGGATCGTGCGGATCAAATGCAGGTTGCTCTGAATTGTTCGGCCCCTCACAGAACAAGTCTGCTCAGGTCCCAACAGAGACTCTGCAACTGACTGCAAACGCTCCTGCAGGATCTTGGCCATAATCTTTAACTCTGTGTTTAGCAGAGTTATGCGCCTATAATCATCTAGTTTCCCCCCAACACCCTTGCCCTTTTTCAACAGAGTGATCACACCCCTGGAAATGCGATTGGGGATGGACCTCGACCGAAACAAGTTGTTGAACACTACTGCCAAAATCGGAACAAAGATGTGCAACAGCCTCAAGTACAATTCATAAGGCAAACCATCCAGACCGGGCGACTTGCCTCTACCGACCTTCTTCAATGCCTCGTAGAGTTCGCCCTCCGTGATCTCTCCCTCGCAGCTAGATGCTTCAGTCGGTGCAAGCCGAGGAAAGTCAGCCAAATAGCTGCAAAACTCCTCCTCACGGAGACCAGGCTCCTTGGTAAAGCGGCTCTCGAGATGCCGCCGAAACGCCTCGCACATGTCGTCAGTCGACCGCAGAGTACGCCCCTCCGGGGTTTCTACTTGACGAATGTAACGATTAAGACCTCGACGGACTTAATCCCGACGCAGATCTGCGCCCAGGTTCACAGCTTCAGAAGACATCTTACTTAACTTATGCCCAATTACCTGACCCATGTATCGCTCGCTATTCGAACGCTGCAGGGCCTCCCTAGCTAGGGCTATCTCTAGGGGATCCCCCCCCCCAGCCTCCGCCCGGGAAAAATTAGCCTTAAGTGTCTTCACCTTTTCAGCTCTATCTAGAGCGAGCCGTTTGCTGAAATCAATGGTGAAGGACCTAATCCTATTCTTAAGTCGCTCCCACCACTTATTCCCGATAATCGCCCCCACTAGCTCCCGCTGCACTACACTAGTTAGCTGGTCCTGGAAGACCCACCTGTCCAGTAAAGATAGATTGAACTTCCAGTAACCAACCATTCTAGGCCTATGTTCTAACGCCACCCGGGTACAAACAAGTTTGTGATCCGAAGAGCCTACCCAGTGGAACGTGGGACAATCTAACAAGTCTATGTCGGCTCTACGAACTAACATTCTGTCAAGGTAGCTAACTACCTTGTCAGACGGCCAGCTAAGAGCCCACGTCCACATTTTCTCCCCGGGATGATTGACCCGGTATCTATCGACGAGACCATAATCGTCGATCAGATCGACCAGGCTACGATCGCCCCTACTCCCGCTAGCGCACCGCCCCCTGTCTAACTTGGGGTCCAGGATGCCATTCCAATGCCCCATTAAAACTAGGCGCGAAGAATCAACTAGGAACGGCCCCAACTGCCGAAAAAATGAAACCCGCTCCTCCCGGTCGTTGGGCGCATAAACCGCAACGACCCGAAACGAACCACTTTTCACGGCAATATCGGCCACGATTAACCGGCCCTCGGCATCGGTATGCACAAGGTCCACCTTCGCATCGAGAGTACGTCTGACCAACAAAGAAACTCCTCTGGCCAACCAGTTCCCATATGCTGAATGGATGACAAAATCATCCTCCAGCACACACGCATCGGAAGTGCAAACAAAATGGGTTTCTTCGATCGCGGCAACATCCACGCCGAAGGACAAGAGATCCCGAAGCAGGCGGGCAGCCTTACTCCGATCTCTCAAGCCCCTCTCATTCAAGCTGGCTATCTTAATAGACATTTCTAGGCCTGCAAATAAAAAAGAGGGTTAAGGCAAAAACCTACTCACATACTGGGTGGAAATCTGAGTCTGATAGGATGCCGACGGACTTCCCCAGGCACCCTGCACATAACTCTGACGTCATACGCCCATCTAGTACAATACCACCGACATCCGTGGGATAGGTTAATTTTAAACACCTATATAGGGAGGGGTGGAGAATAACAGGGACCCTCCCGGCTCAGTATTGGCGCAGTCTCTTTACATAAGGAGAGTCAAAATCCACTACTCTCATATTGGAAAAGGCCTCCTTCGCTTCTGAAATATGATTCCACACATTCAAATCGGTCCCAGTTTCCCTTATACAGGTAATAACTACTGGGGCCTTTGGAAAATTTCTGGGATCATGTACTGACTTCCCATCTACTCTCTTCATCAAGAGGCTCAGTTGGGCTCTTTTTTGGCTGAGCAAGTCCTTCTTGAAATCATCCCTGTCCACCCTACAAACTGCTTCTGGTCCTGAGAAAAGTTTCTTTTTCTTTTTCCAAGTAGCTTTGGAATGTTTGGGAGGGGGGCGGGTGACGGTAGGGGAGGTGTGTATAGGGAACTAGAGTTTGAGGGAGAGGGGGACGGAGCCCGTGGAGGGGAGGAAGAGAGGCATCTAGGTTTGGGAACTTGGGCGTTTTAACCGTTTCTCCTGGGGACGCAGGAGCGGAAAGGGACCTGGTTCCGTCCATGCGCCTCACCGCCCTGCGCCTCTCTGAGTGCTTAGGTGTTGTTTCAACCTCCTCTTTTTCTTCTCGACTTCTCTTTAAAGAGGTCGCTCTAGGTGGAGGCATTTTATCGACCTACATTTCCATCTCGGATTGTTGCTGGTGCTGGTGTTGGTGCTGGTGTTGCTGCTGCTGCTTCTGTTTTTGGGGTGACTGCTTCTTTTCCACCCCATTTTCAGACTTTTTCTTGTCTTCCTTACTTTGCTTTTTAATCATGCCTTCTTCCGTCTGCTGCTTTGGTTGTGGTTGAGGCTTCTCTGTAATCACTTTTTCTGGGGGCGACGGTAACTTCTTCGTCTTCCTTCCACTTCCCACCTCCTTCCACTCACCATCGGGATTTTTGTCTGGTACCCCTTCTTTTTCGGTCACTGCTACTACTGCTGCTTCAGGTATAGGTGTGGGCCGAGTTACAGGTTGAGGCCTTTTTGCAGGGCAGTCCTTCGCCATGTGACCCACGACGTCACAAACCCAACAACTCGGTTTTCTACCTTCCACCACGACCCACATCTTCCTCTCTCTGCATGCCAAAGTGTTTGGTATTTGTTTGAAGCTGTTCAAAGTCACTTGCACTTCAACATCTCCAGTCGCAATACCTGACTTGTCTAGAGCCTTCACCTCCTCCACCTTTCCAAATTTCGCGAAGAAGGCTCTCATCCGGTCCTCCGAAATATCTACTGGCACACCGTGAACCGTTATTTTTATCCGATGTGTGCCCAAATACTCTGTTTGTAACTTTAAATTTTTGGTAACTAACACATTGCCTGCTAGTTGCTTGGCATCCTGTTCGGTTGGCAGGAGAATGTCCCATAATGCGTTCGATCTTCTTGCCAACACCTTGGGGTAAATTTTTAAGGTCTTTAAGACCTCAACCATTGTTTCTCTGTTGACTCCAGTTAGTTTACAGCTTTTGACGTCGGAAGTCAGCAGGGATATTATTCTTGTCTTTACGGCCTCTAGGGCCTCTGGGATTGTAAGTAATTCATTCTCCTTAAATGTCCCTTCAAAAGTCTTTCTTTGCTCTTCATAGAAGTTAGCGTCTTTTTTTTTTTGCCTATTTTCCGACCAGGCCGATTTTCCTGACGACACCGGCGTTGTTATGTTTTCTTCGTCCCCGTTCATGATGGCCTGAAGAGACCACTACGACTGAACGGGTCTTTTTTTAAACTTGTTCTTTTAATATTTTTTCCAATACACTGCCCAGTGTGAAAATAAAACGTGGAACAGCCAAAGATAATTCAAACAATTAATACGGGAAAAGAAATCAAAATTAAAGCAAACAAGATAATACAAACAAAATCAGTGAGGGGGGGTAAAAATGCAAGAACGAAAAATAAGCGAAAAGGAAAAGAACAAAATAAGCAAAAATACAGATAAACTGAAAACTTGAAAAATAAAAGAGAAAAGGGTTTTAGAAAATAATAAACTTATCAGTTCACACTTGATTTACAGAGGCTTGTCCAATACACTCAATAAACTCGAATTCAACAAACGACCATGCGACTACATAGGTAGAACGACACAGCGTTTGGACGCTAGAATTAAACAGCACGTGCCTGCGAAAATACTTAATAAAAATTTTTCGTTGGGCGATTCCATTCGGAACACGTATGGGTCGTCGATAGCGGATCATTTTATAAAGAATTCTACCTGTGCTTTGGATTTCGGTGTGACCTGGTTTTCTGTTTTGGCCAGGGAACATTCAGTATTCCATCTTAAGGTGTTGGAGACGCTGTACATCAGGTCCAGGCGATCGGCTGTTTATAAACAAAGAGACTGTTTGCTTGGGCTTGCTGTGCTGTGTCTCTAGCATCTTTGTTGGTATTACTTTTATTATATATATATATATATATATATATATATATATATATATATATATATTTCTCTTCCCTGCCCATTTATTCACGTCATCCATTACAGATTTTCTTGTTCTTCATAATTTCTATTCCCCGTTAACAGTTCTGATGAGAGGGGACGAAACCGGTCCACTGGTGTTTTTATTTTAAATCTATCATGGCCTATAATAAAAAAATGTTTTATATGCCTTATATATATTGTTACGCCAAGGGTTTCGTTCGGACTACGATAGCCGGCACGCGACGAGAAAATAAAAAAAAATAAATGAGAGACCCCAAGGTTCGATATAAAAATAAAGAAAAGAACGTTGGGAGGGGAATTCTCCAATTCCGGACGTCGGTAAACGCAGAGATAAAATGAACCATATGCAGACATAGAACGATAGAAGACATCACGAGAATATATAGATACAAAAGTTTTATTTATAAAATATACAGATTGTGAAAGTAAGAAAAAGAAAAGGAAAACTAAATGATATAAGGGATGGGGAGTTAAGTTACCTAAACAGATACTAATGCGGCTTAATACATATGAATACAGAGATAGCAGATCATAAGATATAGAAAAACATGCAGAAACTTACATATGGTTGGAATCGACGTCGATTGACTATTATCAAGGATATTCATAAAAGGATGGGATTGACAATGTTCTAATTATGGGTTTTTGATTGGCAATGTCCGATCCGTGTTGATGGCGAGAAGAACACACAGAAAAATCACGGGAATGTAGCCGACTTTGGTTGACGATGTTGTTCTAGGCTCTCTCGTCGGTCCTTTGGTTTTTGGTGGCATCTAATTCATCTAACGGCGAACAGCTAAGACTGGTTTTGGTGACGGCCGCTTCCTCCGAGGGCCAGCAACTAAGTAAGATTGTTGCCACCTCAACACGTGCGAAACGAAAACTGCTATCAGTTGAGTCACGTGTTGGCCCACAAAAAAGGTGTGTGTATCATTCACGGAACCTGTTTAATGTCACTCGCCCCTATCTGCCAAACAGCGTTTGTTTGGCCTACGATATGGACATTGTTAAATGTCATTCGTACCTATCTGTCAAACAGCGTTTGTTTGGCCTACGATCAGAGTTCAGATAGCAGATGGGAGGAGGAGGTAAGGTTCCTTTCCGAGGACTGGCCCTGACTTATCTGGGCATAAAAAAATATATCCCACAATCTGCATATTCAAGAAATAAGGAGGTTATCAAGATTCATATGTTTCGTCGCAAATACACAATGTACTAAAAACATGCCTATAAAATCTGAGGTGATCGTACAACTATTGGGCTAACGTAACTATATATATATATATATATATATATATATATGTATAAGAGTAAATAAAGGGGTTGTTTTTTTATTTATTAATTCGACAGATTTATATTATTTAAATGTTATTTTTAGTGGATACTCGCATTTTAGTAAGCTCTCAGTTTATTTATTACAGAATATATGTATTTATTTTCGTCTACCGACCTGTTAAATGTCACTATTCAAACTTTGCTTTGGCATCGACGCACTTTGTAGCCGAGAGATCAAAGCATGTCAGATTTGATGACAGTTTCCCCTACGGTAACACAGGTTCGAATTATGCCACAGAGCGCATAGTTTGTCAAATAAGATTTCTTGAATATTAAGTATATAAAAATATACTGTTTAATAAATAAACCGAGCGTCTACGCAAATATGTGTATTCTTTAGAAATAATTTGTATGTATATATATATATATATATATATATATATATATATATAAATCCATATCTATATGTGTGTTTGTGTGAATGAATTATGCTTTCCAGGGGTTACAGCAGAAATATGACTATGCTCTTTAATGATTTCCTTATAGCAAATTCGCTCTGCTTATAAATGGTGTGCGTCTGGCTGCAATAAAATATGTCCATATTTTGTGGTGTTGTATTTTTGTTGCTGGCGTCCTGTATTTTTTGTAAGAATAATTTTATTTGCTTATTAATGATGTAGTTGGGAAAATTATTGTTGACTAGTGTTTATTTTATGTGTTTTAGTTCGCTTAGAAAAATAATATTTGGGAAGAGGGATTTTGGCAGGCTCTATTTACGAAGTTTGTTATCACTGCTATTTTATATCTTTCCAGTCATTGGCTATCACAATTTAGAAAACAAGTGTTCGTACTAGTAGGTTTTTATACAGGTATGTGGTGAATTCGCTGAAAGAATGGAATCTCGTTATGCATCATGGGTTCATATCTGAATTTTAGTGACCGCCAAAAACGCATAGATCCTTCGCTGCACGTACTTCACACAGAAAAACTACTATGTAGAAACTGCGCACAGAAATTCATCATCCAACAAAAAAAATCCTTGATAATGACTATAGAACTAAGGACAATTCCTATATTCTTTAACCCCTGAAAAACGGAAAAATATTAGAATGGTGGGAAAACTCAATAGAAGTTTAATCAAATCTTCCTTGTCGGTCGATTTTAATGAAAGAAGCTTGAAAGAAAGGTATATAGGTATATATATATATATATATATATATATATAATAATATATATATATATAATAATATATATATATATATATATATATATATATATATATATATATATATATATATATATATATATATATTCGTTTTTATTTAAGAATAAAAAGAATTTATGGATAATAAATTACAGTTTATTTTAAATTTAGGAAACACATTCAGTATTGAAATTGTGGGTTGTATGACCTGTCCAGTCACTGTGGTTATCTGGGACCTCATTGTTAACGATCTCATCAATCTTTACTATTTTTAATCTGTACTATTCTTAATATCAGAAGCATTCTTTTATTGTCGACTGTTTCATTTTATGTAAGACTATTTCTCATTCATTTAAGAATTTTTTAGTGTTCATAAAATTTCCCTTTGTTAAAAATTTTACGTCAACTTCAGTGTATCTTATATCCGACATTGGTTGTCAGGGTGTTGCATCTATCATGGCGTATAAATATCTTCGTCTGTTACGTGCCGTGTCCCTTCAGAACGGAGACGATCCTATTCATCTTCCTGTCAACGGTAACTCTTAATAAGTATTGTCTTTTTGTTATTTCTCCTAAACCCTGTTCTATACATCCATTTACTCAAGATCATCAAGTATGTCACGCCCTGCTTTCCTACGTCCCTCTTACCCTCAATCTGTCCTGTGAGTATTAGATTTTCCAATCATTCCTTCGTCATTAATTGCCCCAGAAATTTCAACGACCTCTTTCTGATATCAATGATAAGTCTCCTTTTTATTTCCATTTTTTCCAAAACCTCCTCCTGGTTCACATGGTATTTTCAGAATCTTTCTGTAAAACCACATTTCTGTTGCTTCATGTCTCTTCATCTTTGAGAAGATTGAACAGCATTCGCTGCCACATAGGAGGATAAATATTACACAATAGTTCAATAGTCTTTTTTTATAGAATGCATCTTTGGCCAACCCAATACGTCTTCGGATGTCAGTGTCACACTTTCCGTAAAACAGTTAGATTGTTTCTCAAATATACATGTTTGATTTTAGTATCCCCCATTTGTAATTTGCATTTTGTGTTCATCCTTTTTCTGATACCCAGGCATTCTGTTTTATTGTGGTTTATAATTAGTCCTTTCTCCTCGCTTTCTTTGACTACCTTCTGTAGGAGTTTTTGTAGTTTCCTTCCCGTATCTACTATCAACACTTATGTATAAGATTGTAGCTGCCAGTAATAAATCCTGTTATGACTTTTAATTCTTTCAAAACTGCCTCGCTGTATAGGTTGAATAAATACGATTGGTAAAACTACTCTAGTTTCCTGTATTTCCATTCTTAATTTTTGTGTGAAATTTATTTTCATTATTGCTTTCATTACAAGTAATATCTATCACATTTTTTTGTTGTAAATTGATAGATTGTTCTAGCTTTTACATACATCAATTTCACACTCAACTATTGTTTTGTGTAAATTAACAGTACTTTTCACCCTTGCTTTCATTACTCGTCTTATTTATATACTATGTATATATTTTTTTATTGTGTTGCGCCAGTCTATAGGTTCAGATGAAGAGTCTTTCTAAAGAATTAATTTACATGAAGTCATTTTTAATTATTGGTTTAAGAAAATGATTGTCTATAGAGGATAGTTTAGATATTTCTGAACTTATTGAAAGGCATGCCTCCATATAAAAGTCTCCATATTCTGACGAGGTTATTCAAAAACGAGACATTAGCTCTTAGGTTAACATTATAGCTTTGTAGCATTTTACGGTGTTGGACAAAAGCATCCTTAGCGTAATTTAAGTTAAAAATAATTCGAGCGCTGCCGTCAAAGTGAGCAGAAATTTGCAAAAAAAATAAGGACATTGAGCATTATTTCTTATTATTTAATCAGTTATTGTTTATATTATAATATTTATTAATGATTATTTATTCATTTGTTTATCGACGTAAGCTATACATATTTTGTATTTGTTTATTTTTCATATTGACATGAATTGCATATAATAAATGTAAATATTTTATTATAAAATTTAAATAATTTATATCTACAAATCTCTTTACAGATTTAACATCTTTTAAGAATTTAAAATGTTATTTTATATCAGATATAAAAAGATGTTATTTTCTTTTTTGGTGCGGAGGAATTCCTACATTCTGCACGTCTATTCTCTATAGTTTATTATCATTGTTTACTTTACCTTATTTCTTTAGATTTTATACCACTTTCATGATTATGATGATAATAACAACAATAAATTAATGAGGAGATAGAAATATGATTATTATAATATTACATGGATTTATGACAAATACACTATATTAATATATTGTATTATCTTATTTGCTAAATTACTTATACATTGAAAATGCTATTTTATTTATACATTGGCATAAATGACTGTCTTTCTTTGATCTTTCATCATGACGTTTTTAAGGTGGACGGGGTATTTCAGAATATATAGGTGAAGCCATTTTCATTCGTAGCGAAAAGTAAATAATGTAAGATAAACTTGCATTGTTTACTTTTACCTTTCGTTCTGCCTAAGCGATTGTTTTCTATTAATCAACATTTCAACATTTATAACAACACCATTACAATTGGACTTACACTCCCAGGCAAAAGTATTTGGCTATCTTCAAATGAATTGTCCTTCTTTAGTTTCTGTCAACACTGCAAATGTAGTCAGGGCCGGGGAAATATTTTGTCATTTTCTTTTCTCTGGCAGGGTGAGGCGGAGAAGAAGTGGAGGTTTGAGGAGGGGGAGTGGGGGACAGAACTGGGGCTGGCGAAGGTACGGCAGGCAGAAGCATTTCCTTCACCTTCATGTTCGATACGAGTCTTTGCTTCTTTTCGCTTTGTAGTTATTGCTGTTGTTGCTGCTGCTTCTGTGGCTTTTTTGTTGCTTCTGTTGCTTTTACTGTTTTTGATGTTGATTCTCTTTGCGTTTTCTGTTATTGCTGCTGCTGCGTTTTCGCCCGTACCGTCTTGGGCCGCTCCTACGGTAGTGGTTGCCGCTTTTTTTGTTGTTTTGGTTTGGTAGGCAGCACGTCCAGCTTTTGGGAAGAGGGCGAGTTTTCAACTGCTACTTCCACAGTTGCTGCTATATCTGCTGCTGCTGTTGTTGTTGTCGTCGTTTTGAGGGATTGAGGTTGTGTGGTTCTGTTCTTAGCGGGGCACGCCTTTAACATGTACCCCATGCACCACAGGACCAACATTAGGGTTTGCGCTTATCCACGACCACCAACATCCTTTTCTCCCGGTATATAAGAATGTTGGGGGCTTCACCATAACTCTAGCGTGTCATGGTTACTTGTAGCACGATGTCCTCAGTGGCGATGAGGGATTTGATTGTAACAGCACTGACTTCCTCAAATTGGCCATGTTTGACAAAGAAGGCCCCCACACTGTTCTCGCTGATATCCACAGGTCCCCCATATATCGTAATCCTTGTCCTTTGTGTGCCCATGTAATCCTTTTGGAGTCGAACTTAGCCGTTAAGACACTATTAGCCATCTGGTTAGCCTCCTGCTCAATAGTCAGGTGAATGTCCCACATTGCGTTTGACCTCCTCGCTAACATTTTCGGCTTAATATTTAGGCTTTTCATCGCCTCTTCCATAGTGTCCCTGTTGACCCCAATAAATTGGCGCCTCTTTACGTCAGAGGTTAGCAGGGAGATTGTTCGTGTATTCACGGCGTTCAGAGCCACAGGAATAGTGAGTAACTCGTTTCCTTTGAAAAATTCCTCATATTTTATTTATTGTTCGGCATCTTTTTTTCTTCGGCTTGTTTTCGGCCCAGATCATTTTCTTTACTTAGCCGGCCAGCGATGGTGATTCGTCAGAGTCACTCATTGGCAGCACTACTTTAGTCCTACTTTAGTGCTGCCAATGCAATTTTCTTTTCCCTTCTTTTTTTTAAACAACTTCCAATACTACAAAAACTAAAGAAAAACGGGCCAACAAACCAAACAAAATTCAACCAAACTTGTATATGCCAAAAAACAAGTCACACGTAAAAAAAACAAAAAAGAAAACAAAAGAAAATATTAAAAAGGCAAGAACTAAAGTTAGGGGCTGAATAAAAAGTTCAAACAAGTAACAAAAAAAATAAAAAACGCACACTTAACATCGATTCACAGATATAGCACGTAACAAATCCATACGAACAAAAGCGAGACGTGGTGTACTTCAAAAAAGTTTTGATTCGGAAGAAAGTTGCAAAATTTAGGCTTTAATTTAAACAAAATAAGAATAACAGATTTCACTTCTGGGCACGGTACATTGGCAGGATAACTAAAACAGGTCGTATCTAGCAAGCAGTAATTTAATGCAATATAGTCTAATGTGAGGTCAAATGGTGGTATAAAGTAGCTTTTGCGAAACGTTTTATTCATGCTCAATACTAAAGAAGAAAAACGCCTTCAAATCATTTTTTCAAAAGATATCTGGTAATACTAAGATCAAAGGAAGAGGGAAACTTACATGTTGTATAATAAATAAAAGCATTTTGGTGCTTAACTTGTTTCATTAAAAATAACACTTTTAGGATGAGAAATAAAATTTTTTGAGGGTGGCCAAATATTTCTGACTGGTAATGTATATATTATTTTGTTCTGTAATTTATTGAATACTTTATTAATAAAATATAATTTTATAAATAAATTTATAATGAAATATATATACTTCTATACTTTAATTTTTGTTGTTGTCATATTTTCTAGTCTATGAGGTAGAAGTTGAATTTATACCTCATACCGATTGACGACCTCCTTATTAGTAGTCGCTTGACTCTATTTAAAATAAGGCAATACCATTTCTGCATATGTCACTACAATTGTATCTTATGTTAGATCTACAACCTTGCATAAATCAGACTTTACTTTGAAGTACTTTAACGTACGACTTCTTTTCGGGTAATTTAGTATTTAAGGAAAATAGAAATGAATGAGTTCTTATAAAGTGTGAAATTCCTTAATTTTTTTGTCAAAGTTAAAGCTTTAAAATTTAATTAATTTTAACTTGAAACTTTTACTTTATTATTGGACACACTTTGTTCTTAATTTGCATCAACAACCTTCTCGATGTCAACAGTTCTTGATATCTGTTCATGATACATCTATTTACATCTGTCTTAATGTTATATCTGATACGTTCTAGAAGTTCAAATTTGCAGCTGGCCGTAAAAATGACCTTCCACCTGTTAACTTGAGCAAGAAATGGCTTGTAAATTTTAACTTCCCCAAAACTAAACTATCTTCTTTTAATCGCAGTAGAAAACATTTTTCCTTCCATCAGTATGGCTGTTTTAGTTTACCTGTGCATTTTCTATAAATATTTTTGCAGTAAATGTTCTAGTGAGCTTTCCTATTTGGCACTTTGACTTCACGAATTTAAGCGCAGTACTAGATTGCCAGCGGCGTCTTATCTACTTACAGTTGAAACTGAAAGATATAACGATAATTTCTATTCTAGCAGTTTCCTTACCCATACTTCTCGCTTTTGCAACATTCCACTTCTTGCCTTCCAATCATATTTGATGTTCAAAGATTTAAACGCAATGTCAACCGTCGTCGTCCGTCTCCTTGAAGTCCGTTCTTTCATTGTCTCCTCTTGTTAATATTCTTTCTCTGTTAGTAACTCATTTTATCTTTGTGACTTTATCACCTGGCTTGATTTGAAATGACTAAAAACTTACGTATATTGTGTTCAAATTCATTATTTACGATATTAAATCCTTTCACAGAGTTATTTGAAGTATTTAGAATTAATTCCACTTTCTGAATATTTTAATAGAAAATATAATATTTGGGAAATTTTCCGAACGATTTACTGATATAAAAGTTATATTACTGGTGGAGTGAGGACATAAAAAGTCTGTATTTTGGAAAATTATTCCAAAGAACATGTCTAAAAAATGGGAGTTATGTAAATGTGAATATGTGTGTGATAGAAGCATATAAAATGGCGAAGAAGATGAGAGTTATTGGCAAGAAAATAGATCAAGGCAAGATGAAATGTCAAGGCAAGAGATAGAAAGATCCAAGCCTGGTGGACTTTGATAGAATGATATGGACTCTAGCTTGAAGTACTGTTTATTTTCGCTTGTGGCAAAAAGCTGACCCAAGAAGAACTTGGATTAAGGTGAGAGATGGCATCTTCATTCGTTCATAAACAGAATCAAACGTTCCGTTATTTTATTTCCGCTTTTCATCTTTCGCCTTCATGTGACACCCAGAACTTTCATCGATATTTTTATTTATTCGACTTACATTAAAGCAAAAGTTTTGTCACGAGGAGGTAATGAAATCATAAACCACTCCTGAGAGGCCATTGATTTTTGAAAGGTTTACTCTCTCGATGGACGCACTATTCCATTGCGGGTCGATAACGTTATCTAATAACGTATTATGTTCTGAAGAGAACATTTAGAGATATTGAATACACATTGATAAAATAAATACAACGAAGGATTATGCTTACATGTTTACTCATATTAAATAGTTCTATTGATAACCACAGAAGTTCAAGTGACAACATGAACACAAATATCTGTCTCTCGTATTTTCGCTTATTGCAAGATAAGATGGATAGTTTTCCTAATCCATACGAGAGAACATAACGAGCCTTTAAATGAGTACGCTTATCATCCGCACTTTCAAATGTAAGAATTCTTGTCTAAGATTTTATATTTATTTTGATGACTTCGTTAATAACCACCATTTTGAAGACTTCCATGCTTTGTTTGCAACTGTTATATCTAACATCTTTGGTATAAGGTTCATTACTAATAATAATGTTTTAACATCTTATTTTTTTAAAAAATAAAATCAGTTTCTGAGAGGATATCATGAGGTCGAATATTGAATTGCAATCATCACAGCTTCTACAGTTATGACAATATCGATTTCTTTTGTCTTTTCTAATATTCTAATATTAGAAAAGAATTAATTTATTATTGGAAAGATACATTTCTGTTTCTCTGTGCAACTTATTTACTTCGATTTCTATTGTATTATATCTTTAACAAAGTTTACTGTCCGGATATCCACATGGATTTCACATGCATTTTTGCCGAATTGCAGTTTGTAGAGATTTACTTGCGATTTCCATTTTTCCAGCCTGAATTATCATATCTTTGGGACTAGGATCAGATTTTATCTTAACAAATAATAATAATTGTCAAATAGTGGATATTTTTGTTCGAGCAAAAAACAGTGTAAAAAGTAAAACACTATAATTGATATCTGGACCATGTCAGGGTACAAAAATCTAAGCGGAGTTCGAATTCTTGTCGGGTTCATTACATTCTCTTAAGCGCAAGTCGCCTGAGGAAAGGTATGAATCATATTTCGGTTTTAAATAACCACCAAAAGGTTGATAAACCGTAAAAATCATGTCAACTAATGAAAGCAACAGGAATATTCGCTAACGAGAAAATATCTTTGCTACTTGAGTGCTAACCACCGTATTACGGTACTCACCCATCTGAGTGTGTCAAGTACTACTTCTACTTATTGTAATCCCCTTTACGACACATTTGAATCAACATACGCGGTGGATAAGGAGAAATTATACATGAATTAAAAGGACAAATTAGCATATCAAGCCAGGCTTGAATATCTATGAAATGACTGCTTATGAATTTCCGAAAACATCAGCAAAAGGTTTAAATAGTTTCAAATAATGTTAATAAACACGTAATATTAATATCTTAATATTATACAGAGGTTTACAAAATAAAATAGATTTACACTAAGAAAATTATCTAAAATAGATAAAGCAACCATGCTCTGAAGTGAGTAGGCTAGAAACGTATTTTACTAATACGATGTAAACAGGATAGAATCTTAAAAAAGAATAATGCTTCCAAATGTTGAGGAATAACATGGAAGGGAGCAAATATGGAGCAAAAAGGGGAGAAAAAGCACATTCTTCGTTTTGAATGGAAACGCTTCTAAGATCAGTTCACATTAATGTAAGGGCTCTACACTTGGTACTACTTGTTTCTTAACCATCTTCACGATGACATCAGTTCCCAACTACCTATTTATACTGATGACACAAATATTTATATCCTGCCTTATTAACAAATCCGACAAGTCTGACAAAATAAAAACAGCAGAGGATCTTGAAAATGACTTCAAGTCAGTGGAGCAAGAAATGGCGTGTAAATTCTAACGCCTCCAAAAAAAGAAAAAAAAGTTGCTATCGATTAATCAACATAGAGGACCTTTTCTACCTTCCATCAGCATGTCTAATGCTAATCTCCACGGGGTGAACACTACGCATTCTTGTACTCACGATTTCCACTGCCATAAATTGGAGTGATTATATCGAATCAATTGCTCGGTCTACTGCTAAAAAAGTTGGTATGATAATACCAGGCAATGTCTCACCTCAGAATCCATGTTGCACATTTATAAATCTGCCATTCATCCGTGCATTGAAAACTGCTATAATAACAAGTCTGGTGTTCCCACCATATATTTCTAAATTCTTGACAAAATTCAAAGAAAAATCTGTAATGTTATCAGCCCTGACATCTCTACTTCAGTTACTTGCTCACCATCTTGACATGGATTCCCTTGGTCTCTTTTATAAATACTTTCATGGCTATTGTTCTGATGTGATTTCCTACTTGGTGCCTCAACTGCATGAATTTTAGCTTAATACTACATTGGTAACTAGGTATCACCATGTTATTGTTAAACTTGCTAAACGTTACAGTATGTTCTATTCTAAAAGTTTCTTTTCTAGCACTTCTCTCCTGTGGAATTATTTTCAGTTCGTTACCGCCTACAATCTTCAAAGATTCCTGCCTCCTAAAATCTTCAAAGATTTAAATGAAACACCGATCGCCATTTTACGTCTTTCGGAATTTGATTCGTTTATTTTCCTTTCTCCTCATTAAAATCTTTCCATTTCTTTTCACTCTCATTAACATCTTGCCTTTTAGTGACACAATCGCCTTGCATAATGAAATGATTATAAACTTGTGCCGAAATATATATCATAACAAACAAAGAAATTCTTTGTTGAAATAAACGTACTACAGATATTAGGCAAGATAAATTATATACATTTTTTGAGAACTTGCGAATAAAAAAAATATGGAAACTACGATTCTCTTTCGCAATAATTCAATTTCCAGAAATAGAAAATTCAAAGCAAAAGAGCAGAGCTCGATTCCAAAGAAAAACCACAGATAAAAAAAAATGCAAAAAAAAGATCTGATCTCGTTTCTAACACGAAAACCACGCATAAAAAACTGCAACAAAAAATAAAAATTGATTTGTATTTAGAACAACTTATTTAACGTAGTAGTGTTCGTATTGGAAACGAGATTTGATACTGTTACTTTTTTGTTGCTCTACTTTCGGTATTGGTCCTTCTTTTGAAGTAATGCTATGGACATTAGAGTTTATATATTATTTTCATTCTCAGTACATTCGGAGATGTGTGTGTATATATATATATATATATATATATATATATATATATATATATATGAACTGCCTTCCTGAGCTGTCGAGCTCCGTCTACCTGAATATATATATATATATATATATATATATATATATATATATAACGTAAATCATTCATACGAAAAACAAATAATGAAGCTAATTATATGGCAACAATCACTCTCGCAAACAATCTTTAATAATAAAATGCAATCAACTTCGAATCCGTTAATGAATGGTATGATCCTTGTTTATAAATTCCGGTTTTATCAGGTCTTATTTATAAACAAGGATCATACCATTCATTAACGGATTCGAAGTTGATTGTATTTTATTATTAAATATTGTTTGCGAGAATGATTCTTGCCATATAATTAGCTAAATTATTTGTTTTTCGTATGAATGATTTACGTTATATAAATTGAACACGCACTACATAATTGATATATATATATATATATATATATATATATTGAAATGATATCGTGGAATCGACTAGATTAACAGATGCTAAATATCAGTGACAACAATTTCATTATAAAATAAGAAGATGAGAATCTTACTCGAGAACGGAAAACGAAAGAAAAGAAGGGAAGATAAGCCACATAAGGGTAGAGAGATATTGGAAGCGGAAATAAAATGTATATTTAAAAAGATAGGGAAACCGCAGAGAAAAAGAGAAGTATTAACACTGAAAAATACTGGACAAATATTTACTAATAATTTTACTGATCTTCCAAACATAAGGAACGGTGTACTGTCTCTTGATTGATGATTGAATCTCCGCAAGAGAAGTAATAAGGAGGGTAGCATCAAACACTTGTCGCCCTTGGAAGTAAAATTCCGGGTCTCGCTTTCTGTATCTATTTTCCAGTAATGCACTGGAAATACGAAGGTTCTTATTGCCTAACAACGCCACGAAATATTCATAAGGCTTCGGCTGTCACCGAGATTTAAGGTCTTCCCCTCCACTCAAATATTCCAGGGGCTAAAGATTCACTGGCATAATTGATTAAGTTGAAGGGGCATCTGAACTATGAATATAATAGTCTAACAGGGTCTATCTTAAGGTTTCCTCCTCATTGCAAGAATGAGTCGCCAGTTGAGTTGTCTGGCATCTATAATGCGGGACCTGTCATGATATCGAAGCGTAGAAGCAAAACAGGCATACACATGAACATATATAAACACGCACATACACACTTGGATATACGAGGAGAGTTAAATGCTAAATCTAATCATATGTAAATTCGCCAAGTAAATTATCTTAAACAATACCAGTATTTTTTATCCTATGCCATAAAAGTATTATTACTAATAACAACTGTTTAATAAAAACTTTTCTTTACTAATAACCAAAGCTAATTTTAGAGTAAGATATAATACAAAGATAATATTATTTGCAAAATCGGTCAAGTTAACTATGTATTTCTCTTCATAAAACGCAGCCATATTTTCTCTTTATTAAATAAGAAAGACTATATTTGGCTCGTTTAAACAGGTAAATGTCAATAAATTAATCGGTTACAAAAATAAATCAATGTTTCAACTTGGAAACATTTACCCGCATTAATTATTTCCTATCCATATCTTCAAATACATACGTATGTAGATATATGTAGGTGCAATATCATTACACATGACAGGAAATAATTTTCTCTAATCTATATTTAATAAAAGTAACTCTTAAAATGGTCGGTGAATGCCAACTCAAGTCTTAATAATACCGACGACAAAAATTCTTACAGATTATATGTTATACACAATGACCTGTGCGAAACTTCAACAGATAATATTGCAAAACATTTGGATCTCAACCAATAAAAATATTTGATCATCAGCCAAGCAGTGTCTTTTCGGCTAAGTTGTATCACTTGGACACCAACACATATGCACGGTTCACGCGTTCCCTACCACATTATTTTCCGCATCGTTTAGTATTGACGGCAATATTTTAGTGTCTATAATTTACTGTCTTTCACTCCTAAAGACTTTTCAAAAACTTGGCCCTAGGTCTACAATAACCGGCCGGAACAAGAAATTGTTTAATGTATTCTATGCCAAGTTTGGATAACAACGTTATCTAAAATTCTCAGGTGTATGTTTGGGGCACAGTAATGATTTCTGATACTTTAAATAACTTCAACACGAATCTTGGCCAAAAAAGTAATGATTGTCCCCTTGTTAATATTTTTTCTGACTCCGTAGAAATATTATGATAATACATAACACTTCGTTTTAACATTTGAAGTAAGTAAACATTTTGCTGACACGCAATATAGAAAATAAACAACACTTTAAAAGTCTAAAAGGGAATTTCGTTTTGTTTGCATCGTTTTTGTAGTTCATTTGCTTTTTATCTATCTTAAATAGATTAAAAAATATACATACACACACGTAAAATTGCACGTAAGTATAAATATATTTCTTCCACAGGTGTTATCAATACAGTGTTCAATATTGTAAGATAGAGATATCAGTATATATTAGTGAATATCACTAATACACACACACACACACACACACACACACACACACACACACATATATATATATATATATATATATATATATATATATATATATGCATGTTTCATTAAAAATGACAGACAAGTTACTACGATTGAGCTTATTATGTAATTTTTCTAGGTGTTCGAACAAGAGCTTTCTTTACAGGACAAAGGGTGTGTAAGAACTGTCCCAATGTTTTATGTTTCCGAGCGCTTTCGGCTATACCTTTAACCCTTATCATGGATGATTCGATTTTTCAACTTAATTGAGTGTGTGCATTATGTGAATGTCTTAGTGTGTAGTAGGGATGTTTTTAATTTCCGAATACGGTTATCACATTGTGCATTTGTTCGTAGTTAATATTGTTAAGAGTTGGATTTTTCTTTTTTTATTATGGGGGCTTTAATAATAAAAAAAGGCCAACAAAAAAAGAAAGCTCTTGTTCGAACACAAGAAAAATTTAATAAAAAGGTCAATCGTAGTACCTTGTCTGTCGTTTTTAATGAAACATGCATAAACGAAGGATTGATACCTAAATATATATATATATATATATATATATATATATATATATATATGTGTGTGTGTGTGTGTAGAATAAATATAAATGTAATCGTCTGCAAAAAAAAAGCAGTTGACAAGAAAATTATAATTAACGACTGATGTTAAGAAAAAATACAAATTACCAAGACTAGTGGAGGGAAAAATAAAAAAAATAACTTCTTAGTTAGGCATAGAATTAACGACTGGCTCCCTGAATAAGGCCAGCTTATCCTTTGACTCTCTTTGTCTGCAGAGGGCATGATGATGTAATAATAACAGACTCCAAGATGCCTAAGTGGAGTCTTGTCCGTGCCCTGTGCAAGACAGGGAAAAACTCAGGAAAAAAGTATCTCCTGCAAGCAACAGAATTCAATAAATGCTCGCTGACAGAGAAGACATGAGCCTGTGAACAGCCGGATGTTAGAGGCTCGTATCTACGCACCTGAACCGGAAGATGATGGGCGATCCTAACCTTTAACATCTGGATAGTCTTGTACACATCTCACATTGACATTTATACTGATACACAACTAAACTCTGTTGATGCCCAGGCAAGACATCCTTACAGCATGACGGGAAAACATTTCTAGTCGAAAAATACTCCGGACCATTAAAACACCGTTTGGTGAAAGAGGATTTTTTATCGACGTATGTTTGTCTCACGAGACTAATACAAGGTATTCTTACATATACACGACATTTAAGGGGACCATAAACCCTAACTCCATTGAACTTAATGGTAAAAGTGATAAAACATTCGGGGTAACCATTCTTCAAAAACAGCTGTTTAATGTTCCTTAACCTGTCGTCTAGCCTGTATTCAGAACATGACGTCAAAGCATGATGAGGAAGAGTATTGATAAGATTAATTTACCTGATTCTGGAAGCAAATGATTCCCAAGTAAGTTAAAGCCAAGAGAAAGTTGGTTTACGATAAAAACTGGTGAGAAAACGCTAAGGTGTTCTTTCTACCAACAACGTCCAGGAAAGTTAACGGACTGTTCTCTTCAACCTCAATGGCATATTTCAAAGAAGAATAGAGATTATTAAGATATGAAAAGAACTCTTCAACTTTACCCCGGGAAGAAAACGACATACAAGTATCGTCGACATAGTGGAAGTAACAGTAAAGCTTTAGCTATCTTATCAAAATGTTGTTTCTCATGAAAGCCAACGAAAATATTAGCAATCAGAGGTCCCAGTGGACTACCCATTGCCACTCCGTCTATCTGTTGATACAATTGTCGAAGATAAAGAAGACAGACTTAGTAGCCATCTCTATCAACTCAACAAGACAGACTCAGGAAAAGATAGAGGCTTTGCGGGGCCACGATACAAGAAATCAACACAAATATCAATTGTTTCATCAAGCGGGACATTTGTGAACAAACTTGATATATCAAACGACACAAAACACTCACTGTCGGGTTTAGGTTTCAATTTCCGCATATAGACAACAAACTGAAACGAGTCAGGCACACAATAGAATAATACACCGGATCAAGAACCTCAATAAGCCACCTAGCCAAACCATGCGGGGCAGAGCTCAGCATAGATAAAATAGGGGTAAGTAGATCGCCATTTTATGAATTTTTGGTAACCCATAAATACGTGGATATTTGGAAGCCACGGGATGAATATTATTATAAATTTCCTTAGGCAAAAACTTTCTCTTACGAAGTTCTAACAATCGTAACAGAAGTCGAACTTCCGTTTTTAAGGTTGACGTCTCCTAATATACGAAATTTACTACTGTCATATAAATGCACACAATTTTATCGACATAATCGGATTAATTTAATATTACCACTCCTGCAACTTTGTTAAATCTGGTAATACACACACACACACACACACACACACACACACACATATATATATATATATATATATATATATATATATATATATATATATATATATATATCTGTCTTAGTTTTTGAAAACAGTTCTGTTGCAAAGAGAACTCAGGAGAATCGATAGACGAAATAACAAATGCTCCTCAGAATTAGGCAGATGTTTAAATAACCCAGAAAAGCGCATGTCAAATCACTAAATAACTTGATTTCCTAAATTCTCTTAAGGGGAACACAAAAGTCTAAACCCCGGGACACGACCAACTTATCAGAACCGGACAAGCATTAATTGGATAAATTAATAATATGCCTGTCCATAGTGACGTAAGAAGCCTAAATTTGTAGCTATAGTTTTCTTACCAATAAAAACGTCAACTTCAGACAGATATTTAGAAAAGCGTATCTTATCAAGAACAGATGAGGTGCGCCAGACAGTGTTACTTTTGTATCATGTTTTATTAAAAAAATATAACCCCTTTTCTAAAGATTATTTTATCCTAGTGTAGCAACAACAATCTGTGTGTGTGTCTCTCTCTCTCTCTCTCTCTCTCTCTCTCTCTCTCTCTATATATATATATATATATATATATATATATATATATATATATATATCCCCTTTATATATATATGTGTAGAAATATAGTCTTAAAATGTGCTATATTTATGGGATAAAGTGCTCAATATCAGAGATAGAGCGTGTGTAAATATAAAAGTGAATATAGAAGTCAACACTTAGCCATACAATTGCATCTAGCATGAAACAGACTGACGCCTCTAAGTGTTGACTTCCATGTTCACTTTCATATATATATATATATATATATATATATATACATATATATATATATATATATATGTATATATATATATATATATATATATATATATATATATTAGGTTAATGTACATTCATATCCTGCTAAATCTTAATGAATACATCTAGGATATAAAATTTCTGGACTCTATGTATATAATCTTTGTAAATATGTTTCTCTGAATATAATTAATAATCATTTAATTCAGATCTCTTAAGTGTTTTAATTCAAATTTCGTGGTTAATTATATAAAATGTTTATAGAATTTTTCGCTAATTTCAAGACTTTTAAATATGCTCTTTTTAATATTCACAAATAATTTATTGAATGAAATATATCAGCATTGGAATTTTGGCTGTTGACATGTCCAGATGGGATTACTTCCAATTTACACTGAACTAATTACACTGTATGCCCCTCCTCTTCATACTAATATTAAATCTGAAATCAGTATATCAGATGAGGTCAACCTCTGCGTTTTCCCAATCTCTAAATAAGATAGCAATATTTCTTGATTTTAACCCGGAGTAGTTTTTTCCCATTTCATTTGTGATTTTGTTTGTAAGACTTGAAGATTGAGAGCTGCTATTTTGAGCTCTCATGAAATAAAAAGAATTACCTATGGGATTTTAAGTGTTTGACATTCTTTAACTAATAATAATAGTAATAATAATAATAATAATAATAATAATAATAATAATAATAATATATATATATATATATATATATATATATATATATATATATATATATATATATATATAGGTACATAGATAGATAGATGGCGAGGGAGAGAGAGAGAACGAATATGTGAGATGAATAAATTCAAACACCATAAAGTAAACATCTACATACCCACAAGCAAAAATAACAAAAATAGCAAGAAAAAACGAAAGTGAGAGAGAAAAACAGACAGACAAAGACAGACGACAAAATGTATATGATACTCGAATATTTGCATGATTTATTCATTTTTGACAAATGTGGCAAAATACTTGAAACATCTAAATGTATTTCAACATGTATACTGGCGTATCGACATAGATACAGCGTGAAATATTTTCATTTCGAATTTTGCCATTTGACCCATTACAGAGAATTTGAAAATATGGAATCTGCAAATACGTACAAACAAAATGTAGGGGAATGACTGAGCTGATGTTTTAAAGATGTTTTTTATTTTGTTCTAACATTGAGTCATTTTAACACTGTCCATGACAAATTCTCTTTTCTCGGATACAGAATATGTTCGCAGCTATGCAAATATATTCTGAAAAATAAGCGAGATATCAGTAACTGTATAAATAATACTAAAGAGGAAGACAGAAAGAGAAACGTTACTCTACATATGGAAAAGTGTAAGAGGGAGAAAGCAGACAGACTTCTCTGGGAAGACATACTGTGACTGAGAAGAGAGTCGGGAAACACACATACACACACGCGCGTATATTTTTTTTATTGATATTGGAGTGGATCTGAGTAGCGAAATTAGATCAGAGCATTTTTGTTTACTGATGGGAAATCTGATCTAGGACAGGAGTCGTACCCATTTGGAATTGGGTCATTAGAAAAGACAATGTAAATGGTCGAAATAATTTTTATCGTTTAAAATTATAAATAGAACTTAGTAAGCTATGAGGAACTTTGGAATTCACGTGATTTTCGTTGAAAGTAGACAGAATACGTGATAATCGCATGCGAAGTAGTAGGGCCCAGGGTCGATTATAACTAGCCAGGTTTATCTATATAAACGCGTAGTTATGCTGACAATTGGTAGTTTTTGGCTCGTCTGTCTTCGAATGCAGTCGAGCTGGGTGGAGAGATGTCGGAGATTGAAAGTGAGCAGAGTTGCATTGAAGGCTCGAAGAAGTACGAAAGTGATGTCAGGGATTGGAACAAAACGCCCGATAGCATGTGCTGTTGATATAAGAAAGAAGAAGCGAATTACTCCTCCAGCATCTAAGACTACTACTGCTACTATTATTATTACCACTGTGAACGGAAACGTTGAACAAGCCGCCCTTCTCATTTAACGAAATTACACGAAGTTTTTTCTTTTGTTTTATTGATCATCGTTTATATACGAGAGACTGGAGATCATTCTTGAAGAGAGAATCTGGCCCGAGCAGACGGGAGAGACAGACGGAAGAGAGAGAGACAGTGGAGAGACTCGAGTTTGAGAGGGAGTGACGTAAGAGATTGGAACGAAGCGTCCGCTAACATGTACTGTTGATGTAAGTACCGTTGCTTTTGGAGCCACAAAGATTACTACTACTGTTACTACTACCGAGGAGGAACGCAACTATAAACTTTAAGCTGCGCACAGAAACCTTTATCTCTTCATCGCAAGAGTCGTATATCGTTCTGAGACGATTTAAAAACAAGTTAATCACAACCCACTCTCTCTGTGTCTAGAATCCAGTGTATTAGTTTTTATGTCAATTACTTTTCTTTTCTGTAACCCCTTTATTTTCTATACTATTCTTTTCTGCTATATAAAAGACATTAACAATTCAACCATTGAATAGTTGTTAGTCCGGCTTTCTGCAGATATATATATATTTTTGGTGCATTCTAAATTTCTTATCACAGATTTTCCAGTCGTGTCTACATCTTCAGTCGACCGTGAATAGATGAACATCACTTCTGCTTTCTGGGTCAAACAAAACACAACGTGGGCAGGAAGCAGGATTAAACCAGTGGACCGGTCGAATGATCTACGGATGCTCAGGGGACCTACGGCCACTCACTTAAGTTTGGTTAAGACCGAGTATACACCTCAACACAGAGAGTAAGACGTCGGAGGTTGAGGGGCTGCGGCGAAAGTTTTAGAGTACCTGTAAATGATAACTCTCTTATAAATAATAATAGTTTTAGCAAGGATACGTTTCTAAAAGGTATACACGTAGTGTAGTTTTACATTTTACTCTATAAATTAAATATACAAAAAGGTATTTTTCACAGAAATTTAATCGGGATTCCGGTTTCGACACCTTCATCAGGAACGAGTGGTTATTTCCACGTATTATTATAAGGAATTAATTTTACGTATATTTTCCGATGATTAACAATTGTCTCTTCTGTGCAGTAGTAATCCAAATTTTTCTTGGGCATGTGGCGAAAATGTTCTTTTACTTAAGCGGTAATAAAACAATTAGTATTGGGCAAAGAAAGAGAGAAGGAAGGAGGTCTTTGTTCTTATGTTTTTATAACATCTGTATCTTAGTCATAGAGTCACAGGGGCCCGTCGGTACAGATGAGACCCCTGAAGCACATTCTTGAACGGGAAGCTTAAAGACAATATCCTAGGGGACATCGCGGAGGAAATCACGGAACGAGTCCCAGTCAGCTCGTTGATAGCAGAACGAGGTTCTGATGGTAGGAGGCTCTTTGCAGAGGGGGGGATTGAAGGAGATGCTAACAGACACTACAGCATGATCGGAGCCACCAAAAGGGCAGAGCTGCGTGGCACTACAAGACTTGATGGTGGGGGTAAAACACAGATCGAAAAGAGAGGCTTTACCGTCCCGGTTGTAGGCAAAACGCATGGGGAAGTCAACTATCTGCGTGAGGGATTGAGAAACTGAAAAGTTAAGAGTATGAATGCCTGCGAGGTCAGTAGTAGTATTCTTAAGCCACTTGTTGTGATGGGCGTTAAAATCGCCAAACACAAACATGTGAGCGAACGGATGGAGAGAGAGAGAGTCTTGTCTATGCTGTCAGAAATGACATCAAGTATTCCACAGTCCTGAGAGGATGGAGAGAGATAAAGGAAGAAGAGATAGCTTACAGCATTGAGAAGAGATAGCCGGAGACACATGTAGAAATAGTCCGGCGATTCGAGAGACAACTCTCTAGCAAGAGGGAGATGGTCCTTGACGTAGACAACAAGGCTATGCATGTGGGTTAGAGAGTCTTTTCTGAGGAGAGGAAGGTAGCCGGAGATCGAGATATCAGAGGAGGGGATAGATGAGTCAAGATTGGCCTCACACAGAGCCAGTATATCCGGGCAGTTTGCAGTTAGGAAAGATTCCACACTGCATGAATTGGTTCTAATGCCACGGATGTTGGAAAACGAAATGTTGAGGGGTTTAGGTGATTTTTTGAAGGGCTGGTTTAGGTTTACTTTTTCGATCTTTGTAAGTCATCATGTGGAAATATGGTTGGAAGATGAGAAGGCCTGAGGTAAATGAAGCCGACGGTTATCGACCATGACGTGGGCAGAGAGAATATGGCACAGTCTGCATCATAATGTGGCATCAGGGTTGCCCACCGGAGGTGACTGCAGGGACACCTTCCCATGCGCGACATGGCACTACAGACACACCGGTATTATACAACTGTTGATCTGAGCGGCCGCTCAAGACGCTACACAAGAGTTGGGGCTCCTAACTACCAGTCGGAAACAGCAACGAGGTAACTGTCAACCGTGTACAATCAGAATGAAGAGGTAATGCCACAAACTGCGCACATTACGGGAGAAACACAGCAGCATTAGTACAGAGACCACAGAGAGAGAGAGAGAGAGAGAGAGAGAGAGAGAGAATTCCGGAAACCCCTTCCTAAACCAGAAACAAGGTGTGAGCCTCTACTCATGTCCAAGAGAGGGGGGAGTGTTGATCGGGCGGTAGGAAAGCCATTGCCATTGCCATTGTCATATACTAAAAAAGAAATTTAAAAAACAAATGGTTGAACCAACTTTGTGGATACGGCATAAACGCCAACACACTCATGGCAGCAAGTGTTCGTGGTCGTCCACTTTAATTTTCATGGTCACTAGTGATTGTTCGGCTTACCTTTATTGCCAAGCTTCAAGTTTCAATGAACGCAGAGCTGGGAGGATGTGGGGTCAAACGGACATTCCTCTCCCTCCACCACCACCAACTGTGGGATTGGGGTTCTTGCATTCAATAAAAAATTAAAATTAACAGGGACAAAGAAACGGCCAAACAATTCCACGTCGAAACATTTTATCTAGCAAGATGATAAACGGCCAACTAGAACATGAAAAATAGTGACGACACACTAACTAACTTATTCTCAAATATTTTCTTTTCCCATTTCTTAGATTCAAAGTTGGATTTCTAACAAAACAAACATATAGGGTTACAAGTTAGGTTAGAATAATTAGGCTTAAAATAAATATGTTAGAATAGCCAAACAGAACGAGGGTAAAAAAAAATTGTTTTACAATTATGTCTGTTAGCTTGGAGGGATTTTACGGCCAACCATTCCTGTTTGGGGAGGTTGTTATTGTGGTGTAGATGGAGGTTGTTTTGTATAAATCGGTAAGGGGCTCCTGCTTCTTGTCATGTATGAATCAATGTGTTTATTGCGTCCGTTGGACTAGCGTGGTTTGGTGTATGTCTTGTCTTGGATGGTGGAAGGTTCGTGGTTGCTGTCAGTGGTGGAAAAATATTCCCTTCAATTGATGTTGCGGAGAAAGTTCTCTAAGTTATGACATAAATCTACGAGGTCAAGATTTTTGGATGGAAAAAAAGAGAGTGCCTTTGATAATACAGAGTGTTCTCCCGTTGTTGGTTGGTAATTGGATAACTTGATGTATTTGGTTTGTGGATTCCTATGGGTGTTACACTGGGTATGTCGATGCACACACACACACACACACACACACACACACACACACACATATATATATATATTCGTTGCACCAGGTCTCTGTATTCGTCCCTCCAAAAAGTGTGGATGGCCCTGCACAAAGCCTTCACCACTATAATCAAATCCTGTGTGGTTGTCGGGCTTTCAGTTTCTGGGAACTGATCTGTCTGACCCTCATACGTCGAGTTCAACGGGAGAGTCCATCATATATATATATATATATATGTAAAATTCCTATGTTGTGTAGGATTCTGGATTGTTCTTGGTGTATGTTAAGACATATGATAGAGTTTGTTTTTTAGTGTTGTGGTGTAGCCTTTTTTGAGAGTTCTGTGTAGTTCTTCTAGGTGGGTTTTTCAGAGGTGTTTGTCGGTCACTATAGTGCAAACCCCACGTGCTAGGGAATAGGGGATGGATTTTACATAGCTTTTGGTGTGAGGTCTATTGAAATGAAAATATTCTTGGGTGTCTGTAGGTTTGTGATAGATATCTGCGATTATGTGGTTGTTTCTATCTCTAATGAGTGCATCTCAGAATGACAATTTGTTAAAATTATATTTTTGGGTGAATTTGATCTTCGGGTGTAATTTCTCGAGTGGAGTGTGGAATTAGTTAATATCCCCCCATGAGGATATCCAGAAAATGAAGCACTCGTTTAAGTATTGGTTCGAAATTTAGTAAAGCGGGTTTTTATATTTTCCGTATATATTAGTTCTGTATTTTCATACACGTTATTCTCTAGTTAGACTAATGTTAGGGTGCCATATGTTGGTGCCATTTTTGTTCCCATTACGGTACCTAGGGTTTGAATGCAGATTTTGTTGTTAAATTCAGAAGTTTTGTTGCTTAGAATTATTAGTGAATCTGGTATGTAGTGATTCTCGATGTCTTTCAATCCAGAATGAGAATGCCTGTTTACCTAATTCACTGGGTATGTTGCTATATAGGTTACTGATGTCAACCGTCGCCATAAGTGTTCACGGATCTGCTTTTTGTGGTATGGAGCTAAGGAAGTGAATATCTTCTCTGATGTAGGTTTTAATCTGTTTAGTAAATGGATGTAGTATTTTGTCTATTAATTAACTGCTTTGTGATATCATTATTAACGGAAACAATATATAGGCCTTATTGTATTTTATAGCACTAACCAACAGATTTTTCCTTCACAAGTATAAAATCAAATTACCAGACAACATACATCTACAAATTTAAATAAGGTAAATTTAAAGTTATGGCAATATATCAAATAGACAATTATTCCTACCTACAAATACAAGAAGAAAAAATCATAGACAAATATAAAACAGCACTAAACAGGTCATAAACACACACATAAGCAAATAGAATACACACATAATGCCCCCCTTCTACAAATTTCTATAGAGAACGTATATATATATATATATATATATATATACTGGCAAAAACAAACACAATAGGTTAACCACAAGCACAGACGCGAATATATATATATATATATATATATATATATATATATATATATATAAATATATACCGCCATACAGTTTCCAGCGCTGCGTCAGTGCTAACAGTGTGCTTAGGCCCTCTTCCCGGGACATCACCGACTGATTTAGTTCTATCAAACCGGTCGAATCTTGTTATAGCTAGGAGATTCCCTGACATTAAAATGTTGCTGGTATTTTCTCTGAGTTTGAATCATTGATCTTTCACTGGAATAGTAAAACCCAATGCGTTTTACTCGTTGCTTGACATTATACATAGCCATTTTAATCTCCAAGGGATGCTCTCTGCAACCTGCAAAAGAAAGTAAATAAAAAAAGATTGAAAACGAACAAGTTATGCCTTGGTCAAATCCATCAGTTTTTTAATCGTCACCCCTATAGGATGCTTCTATAATATATATTCCCTAAGCAGGGATGACTCCTATTTTAAATCCTAAACCTGTTTACTAATTACAAGTTAAAATCATACTTTTCAGCAATCACTGCAGCAATTTGAGTCATGGGGAAAATGTGAACGTTACTTTTGGATTAGGAAACGCACAAGGTTGTTCTCCATATGAAGTAATGACGGTTGCTTCTTCACTTAATGACATCGAGGTAAATATATATTAAAATAGGTTTTCTGTAAAACTGAAATGGTAAAAAGGGAACATTCTAAAAAGAAAGTTGTGGGGTAGGGTATTTGTACATGTGTATATGTATCCGAAAAGACCCATATGTTCTGAGGTGTTAAAAATACATTTAACATGTCAGTAGCTGCGATTTTTCTAAAGACATCAAGGCCTCTATGGAATATTTATTTCGATAACAAAAACCGACAATTTTCTATGTGTGCCCCATTTATAATTATAGTAAAAGATATACTAACAAGGAAATTCAAAATTTTATATTATCTCCTTTTTTGCATGTAATGGTTTTATTAGTAAGCAAAATTGCATGTTGAAATATATATATATATATATATATAAGTAATAATTAGGAGGATTTGATAAATGTAATTAAGTAATTCATCGAGTCTGAAACCTCAGAGGTATATATATATGTGTGTGTGGATAAAAAGAGAGAAGAGGTAAAAATGTTCTTAGCCGTCAATTGAAAGAAATTAAGAAGATTTGACTTTATAAGGCACTATTCAATTTTGCTTGATTATTTTCACACTTCGTGGTCGAGGTGGTTAAAGCATACCGGACCAAATAACAGTTTGTTTCTACCAAGTGTAACGCAGGTTAAAATTCTGCTAGAGTGCGCGTATTTTTCTTTCATAAGATTTCTCGAATTTTCAGGCCGGTAGATGAAAATAAATAAATATACTCTTTAATAGATAAATGTAGCGTCTACTGAAGTATGTGCATCCACTAAATGTAAGGTTTAAGTAAAAATTATATATATATGTATATATATATATATATTAATAGGAAGAAAGAGATATCTACATAAAGTAAGCAAACAACATTTTTTGTTGTATTATTTAACATTTCTATATAACATCTAATTATATCTATCTAGCTAGTTGATTTCTTTATATACTTTCGATTTATAGTTTTTATATGCATGTATGTATTTATGTTTGTGTGTGCGTGCGTGTACTTAGAATTCAACAAAAAGCCCATAATTAACCTTACCCCAGGACGTTCCCTGAATTCCAATTTGGTTGAACTTCGAAAATCAATGACATATAGGAAAAAAGAAAAAAGTCTTTCAGTAACTGTGTGTTCCCTCGTCCATACTATTAACACCACTATGACTACCACTGACATTAAATCGAAAGCAAAATATAATCTTTGGATCTAGCATAGAAATGTGTAGCATCGATTACTCTCTATTCATTTTATATGAAATTGAGTAATCTTTTTTTTTAATAAAAAATCAACGAAATAAAACCTAATGCTATTTTGCAGCATAAAAATGTTCTTTTTTAATTTCATATCTTTTCATTTCACCATGTATTGCTTCTGATTTAGATCTCAATTTCTTTTTTTTTCAGCGGAACTAGATTTTTGAAGAGATCTCGTCTTTTGCTTTGACAAGCCGTGAGCCGATGCTAAAAAAAGCTTATCTGTTTCAGTCATCTTCAAACTTAAAGGAGATATTTCGCCTTTGCTGATCTTTTTCTTGATTGCTGTTGCCTTGACATTGGACGATCTCCACAGACTGAATTCAACATCGATTAAAAGCACTATTAGAAAGTTCCAAGGACATTTGTCATCACAGACTTTGGACTGATCAGGAATCCCTGCTGATCTGGAAATCAAAACAAAAACAAAAATGAACGTTTTCTTTTCTTAATATTTAAATACATTTAAATAATTTGTTTTGCACTTAAATAAAACAGTTGAATTACAGTGCAAAGATACGGTAAAATAATCGACTCTGCCAAGTTCATGTATTCGGTGTGGGGGAAGGTGATTAGGAGTGAAATTGTCACAAATACGAGGCTTCGATTTAAAGAACAAACAACACATTTCACTCAGATTTGTGTTAGAACTCTTTAAATGAATACTATATTGGTGCATATGTTTTACTAACAGTGTAAAGTGTCATAACGTAAAATGATGCAGACAAAAAGAGATTAAATGGATTATGTATTATGTCACAGCATGCGTCATAAATGCTGAAAATAGTTCTCGGCTTCAAGGCTAAGATCACGGTGTAGTATCTGTTCTCAGATTACTCTCTGGACGATCGCCTATGGACTGAGATTCGATCTCTGATACAGGCCGGTCGCAGGGATTCGTCCCTGCGCTGGTAGTATCGCAGCTAAGACTAGCTATGACCAGCTAAAGACCAGCTTGGACAAGCTAAGACCAGCTAAAGCCAAAGTACTGCGGCCCGGGTGAAAACTCGGGTCCACTCCCCCTCCCTTCCCACTTTAAAAACCGACCTTGTGTCACAACCTGGCCCTGTGGGAGGTCAAGTAGATACCTAGTACGAACGTCTTTCAAAATCTAACCAAATTAGCAACCATCACAGTATTTGGTAAAGGGTTTCTTGGTCGAGAGCTCTTCAGTCCATGCGTCATTGTCTACATGAGTCGCTATACATTCAATATTCTTTATTATCTGTCTATCTGAGATTAGGTAATTCTTTACATTATTTACATTGGTTGGTCTGCTCATCTTTGTTGCCCTATTCACTAAGTTTCGGTCGTAGTACTTCTTAAGGTAATTGGAATTTTGAACTGAACTATTTATTTCATCCACGTGCCATACCTCTTCTCTATATCATCTTTAACTCAACTCTCCAAGTTTTTTTATTCACTACAGCTGTATCCTGGTATTGAACTCACAACTCTTTGGGTCAAGCTACTGGATTCAAACAACGCTTTTATCCACTGGACCATGTTCCCTTGAGGACACATCTACATTATTCTTGCAGATGTATATCCTTATAATTATGCAAAATAGCTGAACGTTATGTCACTTTAAGTTTCTGTATCAATGCTGGAGTGTGTTGCCAAGAACATACATGTTCTTGATGACATGCTGACAAATAGTAACTTCTTTGTCTGAAGAATTTTGAACACGTTGCTAAACCAAACTCGCGATAAATCAGCGGATTTTATTGTATGGCTTCTTTAGAATTAATGCCAAAAATGTCTTCGCCCTTGAAATCCCTCTTCCCATCAACTTTCGATGAAAAGATAAAATGATAACGATGAGCAGAAATAGATATTTTTAGCTTTCATTACTGTTTACATAAGCAAATAGCTAACATTAAGTAAAGACACATTTTAAAAGATAATCTTCTGTCAAAGGTGCCAGAAATATCTGGAAAGTAGGCTTATTCGTTATTCTATTGATGTATGGATTTATGTTTGCTTACCCTTCAATGGCTAAAGAATCATAATCGTTTATATGACAAAAGATAAAAATACAAAATGCCGAACGATGAGTATTAAGCCAAGAGTAAATATTGTAATTGTTATGGTCCAACATCCTCGCACCTCTGTTATGGTCCAAGGTTAGGACCAAGGAAGAACAACACGAACACTAGAGTAGGAATAACAAAGATATATTAAACAGAATAATAATAATACAAGAAATTGAAGGTGTTAGTATGACTGTCAGTCTGGTTTAGAGTGATATATTGCCTCGACTCGTTACACTTCCGTTCTATCGTCTCTCTTGAGAGGCGCAGTCTTTATAGTGTCAGGAAGTGTTCATTGTCGTTACAGGTGAGATCCCATAACACCTCACACCCAAAACTATTGCCTCGCAGGGGTCTTTAATAGATTTTCTCTTTGGATTTATCATTAAAGACTCTAAATTTTTTTCCTGCACGATTTTCACGGTTCTTATATTGTTTGAGGCGTTTGCATATCGAATGTGTCGAATATCGTGTCCATCACTTCTTCCTCTTCCTGAGGTGGACCGTTAGAATCCTCTAACAGTCTCTTTCTTATTTGATTTAAATGTCTTTTATGTGAGAACTTGGGACCCTGAATTATGTAAATCATGTTCCCGATCCGTTTCTCTATTTTACCTTGCTCCTAGTAGGATGTATTGTTTTCGTACATTTTGAAAAAACTTTCTCACATGGGTTAAATTTTCTTTTTGGTACGTACGACGTTGGTGATTACTTTGCCTGTTTTGGTAGTAATTTGTCGAATATCGATCTAATTTTTCGGGCGAACATCACTTCCGTCGGTGATAATGCCGATGGCGTAGTACTGTTTGGTGTAATTCAATATACTTGCAAGAATTTTTGCAACGCCTTTTTTGTTGGCACGCCATAAGCTTTCCTTAGTGCTCTTTTTAGTGTATCTACAAACCTCTCCGCTTTCCCCTTTGATCTTGGGTGATATGGCGGGGATTTGATGTGTTTAACTTGAAAAGTTTCACAAAATCCTTGAAAATCCGCATATGCAAATTGTATCCCATTGTCGGTAACTAGAAAATCAACCACTTCGAAACGAGCAAACAGCTCGTGAAGGCAATTTATGGTAGTCTCAGAAGTAGATTTTCTACAACGAAATACTTCTGGCCATTTGCTGTAACCGTCTACTACAATCAAATAGTAGAAACCATCTAATGGACCTGCGAAATCTACAGGGATTCTCGACCACGGTCGATCTGTCTCTGGCCATGGCTTATGGATGATCGGCGGTGCTTTGGCTGCTAGGGAACAACCCTTGCATTTTTCTACCATATGTGTGATATCTTGATCCATGTTTGGCCAATATTCATGACTTGGCATTAAGGATTCCATCCTGTTCTTTCCTGGATGGCCCATGTGAAAATCCTTGAGGATTCGCCTTTGTAGCGTTTTCGGGATTACTACTCTGTCATTATATAGTAGACCATTACAACATAACAAAAAGCTGTCTGATATATGCTTATTTTTTCCTGCAATTTTTTGTTTTCGTTTCCTTAATAAATTCGTCATTCACTACTTCATTTCTTATTTCCTGTAATATGACGGGGAGGTTTCGAATTGTACTACATAATTATCTTCTAATATCTTCCTCATGTCGTAGAGCTGTAATTACGGAACCTTCTAATGGCTCACTTTTCTATTTGTATAAAAATGACAGCAAATTGTCTATTTTTTCTAGTGATGCAAAAGGTACATTCTTTTTCTTCTTGAAAATGGGTTGTACATTGGCTTTTAGTTCTATTTTTGCTGTCATTTTTTTTACACCCCCCGAGACCGGCTGAAAATACTTCGGGGAAACTCTCTTTTAATTTTTCCTTTAATTTCTCTGCCTCGGTCGATAAACTTTTCACTTTTTGGCAAAAAGTATTTATCGGTAAATCCCAGAGGTCGAATTTCTGCATCCAGTCAGTTCCAAATAAATCTTCCGTATTTTTAAGGACGTACATTTTTAATTTTTTGATCATTCCGTTGAATGTCACATTTGTAATAACTTCTTCTTCAAATTTTATTTTTCTTACCTGTTACCGACCTGGCTATTTTATCGGTTCTCAACATAGTCGGTTTGTTTAATTTTCTCCACGTCTGTAAGTTAATAATTGTTAAATCTGATCCGGAATCCAATTGTAGTCTGACTTTTTTGCTTAACATTTCTACTTGTACGTATTTTCGTATATTTGTCTCGTCCGCTTGGTCAGTTCTAGTCACTCTTACTCTGCTTTTGATTTCTTTCCTAGTCCAAAACTGAGAACTTTTATGTCCCACTTTATTGCACGACAGACAAGTCTTAAAGCGGTATGGACAATCTTTGTGCCAATGCAAAGTCCCACGGCGATAACATGGACTGGGTGGTAGTTTTTTTCTAATATTTCATTTGATTTTTTGAAGTAGAATACTTTGTTTAACTTTTTGAAGTAGAATAATTGGTTTGGTTTCTTTTTCAGGAGGGACAAAAACGTGTTTGTCGTTGTACTTTTCGTATGAAAGCGACGCTTTTAAATCTCTGACAGTCTTCAGCCAAATGTTGTAGCGACAATTCTGGTTCACTCTCAAGTTTTGTTAGAATTCTCCGTCTGATCTCAGCATCTTTAGTCGAAACCAGGCCTTGGACGAATATCAAACATTTAAATTTGTCCGGGCTTAGTTCAGATAACTTAAAGTCATCACAGTGTTTGTTTACTATAGAAGCGAATGTTATATAGTCTTCGCTATCCTTTTTGGTTAGATTTAAACATTTCCATCTTTTGTGCAATAGTGAAGTGTTCGGACTAAATAATTCTGTTAAAAGTTTCACGGCTTCCTTGAAAGTCAACTCATTCGTTTTCCTTGGTAGGATGTAGTCTACGAATTTAGTGTATTTGCTTGACCCTAGTTTCCTCAGTAGGAGACGTACTTTTTTCGCGTCTGACCAATTCCCGCAATCAAACTCATAAATCTTCATATCTTCTGAAGTAAGTCGAGATGGTTTTGTCTTCATCCGGTGCATAAGTGAAGTCTTTGATAGAACTCCATAATTCCTGTAGTTCAAGATGCTTCTTTTCGTTTTTCTGTTGCTGCTCGAATTGCATTTTCATAAGTTCCAATATGGTTGCCTTAAAGTTTCCATGTTTACCGTAATTTTGTGTAACTATTTTTCATAGTGTAGACTTCAGGTTTTGCAGACTGTTGTTCTGGAGCCTTAGTACGAAAAAGATTTTCCTGTGTAGAATTCGAGTCTTTGTTACCACTGTAAATTTGGTGTCCAAAAAATTTTTTTTCACTACCTACGTCGCCTCTGTTACGGACGACCGATAGCAAAAAGGTTTTTTTGTTTCTCCGCGTAGAATTTCATTTTTTTATATTTGCGTAGAACTTGTTTTTTCAATATACTCAGCGTAGAGTTTGTTTCTTCACTATACTTTTTTAGGATTTCTCCGCGTAGAATTCGTTTCTTCAGTCTTCGTCGCCACTGTTATGGTTCAATATCCTCGCACCACTGTTATGATCCAAGGTTAGGACCAAGGAAGAACATCACGAACACAATAGCAGGAATAACAATGATATATTAAACAGAATAATAATAATACAAGAAGTTGAAGATGTTAGTTAGACTGTCAGTCTGGTTTAGAGTGAACTACTATTGTCTCAACTCGTTACACTTCCGTTCTATCGACTCTCTTGAGAGACGCAGTCTTTATAGTGTCAGAAAGAGTTCATTGTAGTTACAGGTAAGATCCTGTGATTGGATATTTTTCCATAGCAAATATTAGAGGAAACCGACAAGAATACTATAGCAATAAAGATTCTTTAACAAACACAAGAATATAAATGTTGATGAATTTGCAAATGATCCATTTTGTAGCAATCTGGTAACGAGTGAAAAGTTGAATCACAGGCGTAACAAACTTTTGCCATTGTTGTCTTTGGTTAGTGAGTATTACTTCCTAATTGCTCCATGCTGGAAAGCAAAAGAAATGACCATTCCACCTTTCAAAGTTTGTTTTGTGATCTGGATATCGATGTTTTAAAATCAACCTATTTTATCTGAGTCGCTGAAGTAGATTTTGTTGAACTTTCCAGAAGTTTTAGAACTTTCGAGAAGTTTCTAAAATTTTCAAGGATTTCTATAACGCTCTTGCAGCATAGATGGCGGTATGAATACAGGGAACGTAAGCTCAACAGCTCATTTTACACCTCGCTGTCCACGTGCCGACAAATCATCGTTGATAGATTTATTCATCACAGATGGAATGAAGAGGTTGTACGCATCTGGCAGACACATTTTGCTATGTCTGTGGATAATTTATCATGACAAGAGGAAAAAAAGGTATATTTCGGCATACATGTCGGGGATCAAGACAAACCACATTTCACCTGCAAACTCTGCAAAAGAACTCTAGGAGGCAAAATGGAAAGTTTTGCTTGTTCGGAGAGTAGAATTTTAAAAAGTTTTGGAAATTTTTTAATTTAAATATTTTTACATTTATTTTTTTTAAACCTGTGTTATTGAAAAATATGTTTTAAATATGTTTCAGCAATCGCACATTAGTGTCCACAGAATCGAGGATGTTTCCTATACAGGGTCACTGGCAAATGCAATATACGAAATATTAAGGATGTTCAGTATGCAAGATTACGGATTTTTGAGACATTTGCAACATTAATTGGGACTCAAATTCAGAATTTTAAATATCCAGCACACGACTTTTTAGAAATTTCAAAATATATATTTTTATAATTTTTCAAGAACACTGGATGAAATATATTTGTATTTTATACTCATATTTTTCTTTTCTTCTTTTGCAGTATTGTGTAGAGGTGAAAATAGAGCAATGAAATTCGCAATACGACGAATTTGGAGGAAACCAACTGAACGCACAAGGAATTGAATCTTCTGCATAATGGACCCTATCAAACGTCAAGCTGGTAAAAATGCGCTTTCTATTATATATTCAGACCTTCTGTCATCCATCACTGCCCCATACCATACTACCCTGAGCAACATGTACCCATTACTCCGAAGAGAATCAGTCGTCTTCTTAAGAGAGCAGCAATTAAGAAGAGGATGAGAACATTGATCTATATTAAAGAGGCACAGCTGAGGAGTGAAACCTGTACTATCCCAACTAAAAAGACCTCAACGACCTGATCTTGGTCTCAGAAAATCCAATGCCGACATTTTTGACGTCGAGACTGAAGCAGTAAAATTTGTCAGATGAAAGTGTGCAAGTCGCAGGTCAGCGAAAGTGTCACCAGTGTTTATCAAGATTTTTCACCCGTCAATATGTGCTTTGTTTCTGCCACGGTCTGTTCGAGGCAAGTGGAATCGCCTGTAACCTCAAAGCCGTGCTGCTTCCCAACGGGAACATGTATTCGTCTCTTCCCTGGCTCTCTCGGTGCAGCTCAAAGAGGATTACAGTAGTGTCAAGATCTTGCTAGATGTCTTGAAATATGAAGACTTTGATTGAGATTATCGGCAATTTGAAAACGGTAGCCTTCCTGATGGGTCTCCATGTCAGATTCACCAAGTTTCCGTGTTGTTTTTGTCTTCAGGAAAGCGGGGACTGTGAGGCAAACCATCACAGGCGGGATGGGCTACGGCGGACAGAATTCAGTGTTGGACCTCCTGGAAAGTATTCTTTCGCTCACTGCACTTAAAATTGGTCCTTATGAAACAGTTTGTCTCACAGTTCTAGAAGAGGGTCTGTAGCTTTCAAGTACCTTCAAAACTTAAAATCTGATCTGTCTGCCGTAAGTTCAAAGCCGGTGTTTTCGTGAAGTGCGCAGTAAACTTAATAGAACGACGTAAGCAGTGTGGAACAGCTTTTTCATAGTTGTTCCGGGCTTTCTGAGGAATCAGAAGGCTAAAAACTATGTGGGGCTCGTTGAACCCCTGGGAGAGTACTATGGCAAAATGGGCTGCAAGATGCCACTCTTATCCTGGTCACAAAAGCAAAATTTGAAGAAATATATTAGCCATTTGGACATAACAGGTGATACCCAACTAGAAAGATCGTGTCACGCAGTGATTTCTAATGTATTATAATCAACCATGTCATAATAGGGTGACAGACACATAGTGAGAGACACATAAAACTATTAACAGTTCATTTCAAGTGAAACAAATGAAGTTTCATTCGAAATTGCTATAGTGAATTTACAGAAACATGATTTGTACGGAATTTAAAATTTTTCTTGTAATAAACAAAAAATGTTATGCGGTAGTCATGGAATATTCATATAACATTTTTTTTAAAAGTTTAAAATAAAAATATACTCAAATTACGGTCATATATATATTTTGTTACCCATTGTTTTAATATGTAGTGTTTCTTTTTGGTTATGGATGTCTTTTCAATATATCTAGTTTGTTTATTATTATTATTATTATTATTATTATTATTATTATTATTATTATTATTATTATTATTATTATTATTATTATTCTTGTTATAATAATAATAATAATCATAATCATAATAATAATAATAATAATAGTAATTATTATTTTTACTTTTTTTTTATACATATTTTGTTCTGTGTTCCAAACAGACACATATGGTCAGAAATGGCTTTAAGACATTTTCCACTGATAATTGTTATAATAATAAAACATCTAAGATCATATACATTTTACATAGATAAATCCCTTCGTAATGGGTGAGCTGTACTTGTGACTACAATGTTTTGTATTTCTTTAAGGTCTGGAATACAAGGATCCTTTTAATGTTCTAGCAGAAACTGTTCCAGTCAATTCCAGTGCTCTAATTACAACTGGAATTATTATTATTATTATTGTTGTTGTTGTTGTTATAAATTTGTTTTACTATTCACACATTTGATGCTTCTCATAAAATTTAATGCTTTAAGAAGTTGTAATAATTATTCGATATTTTCTTCCTTCGTTTTCTGTTTTATACTTTAATGTTTTTGCTAGACTTACTCAGAATATTATCTTGGAAAATAATTAGTTTTTATTAATATTTTTTTCAGTCTTATTCCTTTTCATTATCCTTCTGTTGACATTCGTCATTCTTTCTGCTTTTCGTTAGATCTTTTAGAATATATAAGTATTTTTTTTTACTTTAATACTCTGCTATTGTATTCCACATTTCTATCAGGTTATATTTATTCCGTCTATGTGTTTAACTTAAATTCTTTTTGCGTATGAATAGTTCCCGTATTTCTCTTTTCCGTTCTTTCTTTTTTACTTAATTCCTTTTCACGACTTCCCATGTTTGTTTTTATTTGACTTTCTTTAATCCAATATTTACCAGCAAAAACCTGTTTGAAGGAACGTGTATGTTTCATCCTTGTTCGTTCCCCGTCATCTTACTTGATTCCGTTATCATTACTCGACTAATCTGTAGGTCCAGCTTCATGCTTTTCATTGCTATCGCTAATTTAATTTTGTCTAGTTTCACGGAAGCCAAACATACTGACTCTTATCAGCAGTAACGAAAGAAGTGCGAAACCGCTCGACTCGACATCCTAACACACATATTACGAATGGAAAATAATTGGCAACCATGTCGTAAGTAAATGACTAAACAAAGTAATCAAACACTAAGGTCGGATTTTAGCGAGAAGTAGCAAGATAAATACAGAAGCGTAAACAGAAAATTAGTCTTGGAGTAGAAGAAAAAAAAATGAGAATAATGGAAAACGGTAAAGTGCTGACTATAAATTAAAATGTGTGTGTCTAGCAGTTTAGCAGCGTGTCAAGTTGAAATAGCATGCGTTTTACTTATTATGTAGATGAAAGAGTCTACTTGTCTACTTTAAAATGAATACTTCAGGTTGATATCTCAAGATCCAATACATTGTACGTATGAAAAAATGAAACAGAATAAGGCCATGTGTAAGAAATGATGAGAAGCGACCAAATAATGTCGCAGACAGGTGTTATCTTATTTGGTGCCAGACCAGGAAAACATCTTGGTAACTGTACATGAGGTCAGATCAAATGTGTCACATGCTAAATTCTCAGATGTTTAAATATTGAGGTACAATTTTTAAATTAGAAAACCATCATCAGTCATTGCCCAACCTGGAATTTTTTTTCAAGGAAGCATCCAATCATAATAAATTGGCGAAATTTAAAACGAGATTGAGATCCATCTGATCATCAGAATCTATATGTATCCATTTATGCATAAAATATAAGTTAATGAAACTTCTGTTTCATACTACTCTTTTTATAATTTCTCTTGCTGAAGTATGAAATTAGCAAAAACAAAAAAAATGATATTTACACTAACGGAATCTTACATTTGCATGTTGAAAGTTTCTGGTTTCATACTTCAGAACAGATTTATTTTGTTTGAACGGCCACAAATACGTAGTTAACATTTTGTTTGAAAAATCATGTTCAATTTCTGGAAATATATTAAATATAATTAAATTCAATGGAAAAATGTTCGCTTTTATTCCAGATATATAATGGTGTTCACAGTGCCGGTTATACCTATAGGCTTAGCAGGCCGAAGCCTAGAGCCTAAAAATTTGAGGGGCCTAAAGCCAAGATATATACTATTTTTGATACTGTCATTATCGGTTCTTGCACATGCTGCCACAACGGTTTGTAAACTCTAGATAATTCTTCAGTAATTTTAAACACTCGTCATCATCATCGGTTTTACACAAATTGTTTAATTTAATACTCTTCAATTTTCCTCTACTCGTGAGAATGGGGGATTTGGAGGGGGCTCACAAGTGAAATAGCCTGGAGCAGTGTGGGCTACCCTTGGCATGAGTGACAAATATGTCACGCCGATGAATGTTTTCTGACACGTGAAAATTATTCATTAGATTCCCTTTTTGACTTTTATTCTTTTTCCTCTTTCATGTATATTATTATCTCATGTAATTTTATTTTCGGTCCTTTACAGATTGTGCAGAATATCACGATCATCAGTGAAGAAACGATGTCATTCAATTGAATAGGATATTAGGGTATTTAAAAATATTGGACTGAAAAAATTGGCATAATTAAGTAAGACAAAGCCTAATGCCTTTTCTCTTCCGAAACAACCATTTATCTTCTGTAAAGACATTTGAAAGTGTTCGTAAGAACTTAAGCAATAAAACTGAGGAGGAAAAAAGAGAATTAATTTCTCGTGAATTGGGCAAGACAAAAACAAAGGCTGATAATTTTATGAACATTATTTCAGGTCGGCCGAGTTCCAACTTATTTGCTGCTATTTTTGTGGTTTCAAATGTTATTGCCCAACATGGAAAGTATTCAGTGATGCGGAGTATATTAAAGAAGCTTGGCTTGAATGTGCGCCTCTTATTTTTGACAATTTTTCAGAAAAGGAAAAGATTATTCAGAAAGGACTGTAAATATAAATCAATGTTCATTGACTTAGACGAGGTTTGGTTCTAAAACGATTTGTTGAATGCTTAGAGAAAACTCTTTTTTACTAACAAGAGTCTCACCAAGAATGATCTGACATCATGTGGGTTTGTAAAATGATGTTCATTTGCATATTTTGTGAACATTTAACTGACTTGAATATTAAATTACAGGGCACTGGTAAAACATTTGATGTTGTTTTTGGTTGCATAAAGACTTTTCCAATGAAAGTTTTTAAGAGGGATGTAGACAAATGAGAGATGTAGATACTTCTCAGACCTAAAGCGGTACATCAATGATCTCCCAAAAGATGGCAGAACAGATCACCAATATCTTCAAAAGCTGTCCGTAAACATCATGGAAACAACTGTTGCTTAGTTCTTTACAAGATTTGATAAATTCAGAGAACTGGAAGAGACAAGAGTTCATTATGTTTCCAGATGGTATGAAACTGGATGAAATAAACTTGATAATGATTTCATCGGTAGACATGGATGATTTTGAAAAGGAGTTGATTGAATTTTAGAGTATTTTGGAAGCAGAAAATTGTTGATCCCTAGAGTTGGCTTGGAAAATATTGAAAAGGAAATATTAGAGAAGGGAGTATCAGAGAGAAATGCGGAAAATAAAGTATTAAGGAATTGGAATGCCATTTCAGAAATGTTTTTCTGTTTACAAAACCTTGCAACAGCATTACTCTTCCTATTTTTATCTACATATGCTTTTGAATCGGTTCTCAGCGATGAACTTTGTTGAATCTCTAAAAGGAATAGTCTGGCAGGTGAAACTAGTAGCGCATCTATATTTCCCAAGGTTACTAAATATAAACCCGATAACAAATCTCTCTCTCGTGAGTGATACAGCAGCAGTGATGTCTCAATGATGATATATTAAAAGTCAACCATTTTTCTGTCTCTAATTTTAACTGATGTTTTCTTTTGATAGTGGCAACGGTTCAGGGCTGTTTAAATGCACTTTTGAAGGTAAATATATATTTTTTATTCATCATTTATAGGGGATTTAAAATCAAAAAAAGATTATTTTTAATAACCTTTTACTGTGTTTTAGTCATAAAAAGTTAAACCTGGTAAAAATGATGATTGAGTAATCGAAAAAATTACAGTGTTAACTTTTTGTGTTTTGATGATAATAATGGTTAATAGTGTCTATAAATTGTGTATGTATAGCAGATACATTTATATTTACAGCCTAGTAAATATATCACGGAAAACGTTTTTATAAAAACCTGTCGTAATTTCTTTCATTCAGTCAGTTTTACATGGTTTACAGAATTTCTTACAATCCCATGTCTTTACTGCACTGGGTGATTTTTTTTATTTTAAAACAATTCTTCAAATACTTAAATAATATGTTCTCGAATATTTTTGTTGTCACCCGGGAAAATGTTGTCAGAAATTTGGCCAGTTTTAGCACACATTCGCAAAAAAAGGTTGCTCACTCCTAGACTAGGACTTCTCTTCATCTAAATCTGGCTCTGATTGTTAAGCGGATGAAATTAATGAGATTGGAGAAATGTTCGACAATTCTTTAATAAATTGGTATACGTACTTTATAAAGTGAAGATGAGAAGATAGAAAATTCAATGTAGTTTTGTTTAAAATAATAATGGTAACATTTTATATTTTTGTATCTGTAATGATGTGTAAATGTCTGCCTCATTAGAATAGCTAAGGTATAGAATAAATGCGCAAGTTATAAGAGTAGAACAGCTCTTGGTAAGCGAGATTAACTAGTACCGCTGGATTGATAAAATACGAAGGAAATCCCGTTTAAATACATGTATATTTTGTTAGTTTAAAACGCAATTAAAGGCCTACGTACGCAAGTGTGTGTGTGTGTGTGTGTGTAAGAAGTGAGAAAGAATTTGAAAGTACATTTAGATTAAAAAATTTTTTTTAAATAAATCGATTTAACTAGTTGTAATATAATATCGTTCAAATAATTAAAAATAATTTTTTTTAATACTTTATAAAATATGTTTTATTTTATACAAACACTATACAAGAACAGACTAATCTTATATAAAAACAAAACAATATACATTGCTGTTCGATAAAAGTGACTCACCTGACTTTTTTTTATATAAAATTTTTTCGCTGGATTTTGGATATAAATGAGATTTAGGGAAAAACTCTGTGCAAAAAAGTGACTCACTTATTTCCTGCAACTAGTAATCAATAGAAACATAACCGAACAGCTTTGAATAAAGAATAATAGAGGTATAATTTATTTATAATAGGTAATATCGTTCGAAATATTTAATAATCTACGGGTCCTCCTTTATTTTGAATAACCTTTTCAACCCTTTTTGGCATTGACTTGATTAGGTTCTGGCAAATCTCATCTCCAAGCATTGAATTCCATTCGGATATATGAAATTCACAATCAAATCATCTTTGTTGCTCAACTGCTTTCTCAAGAGCCTGTACTTTATAATACTCCATAAGTTTTCTATGGGATTGAGGTCAGGAGATTGGGCGGCCATGTCATAACACTCACCTGCTTCTCATCAAAGTATTCCTTCATCAATTTTGATTTGTGACAGGGAGCATTATCCTGCATAAAAATGAGCTGGGTGGGGTCGATTTGCACCCTTTCAGCAGAAGGGAGCAGGCAAGACTCTGAAATTCTCTTGTATTGCTCGCTCCTGAGGGTCTTTTCAATAGGTTTTAAGAAACCAGTTCCATACTGAACGGATGCTTGACAGTACTTACTGCTAAATTCTTGAAATGCTTTCAATTTTCTTCTTCGGATTTTAGATCCCTTATCCGTTGAATTTAGCTCAACTTTCGTTTCATCGGAGAAGAGAACATTTAGTAAAAAAAATCAGGTGAGTCACTTTTATAAATTGAGAAACTTTGGCAAAAGTCAAATACGAGCAGACTAAAATACTTCGGATTTTCTGTCCCGGGGATTTTCTTTGGGATGATTTCGGTAGAATGTACAATCCTAGATATCTGGTCTTATGTAGATGTCAGAATACTCTGGGATTTGAGCTAATAACATTTTAACTGCTTGCGTTCAGACTACAAAATTTGGATTCAATACGGTTTTGAACAATTCTGTTACTAATGCAAATATTGAAGGATTTGTGCACTTTGAAAAAAAATAGAAATGGATTAAAAGGGAAAGCAATTTATTTACAAGTCAAAAAGTAAAGCTAACCGTTATCCCACTATTATCGTAACGATTACACAAAAATAAATTTAGTTAAATGAAACAGCAAAGTTTTCAGAAGGAAACTGCACATCTGTTAAATCCAAAGCACAAAGAAGTTTTCGCTCTTATTAAAGTCTATATATATTCTTGAATACTGAAGGATTATTAAAAAAGGGTGGGTATTATAATCCAGACCGCAGCGTATGAACTGATTTATACTATTCTACTTGCTAGAACATCAGTTAAAAAAAAAAAAAACTAGTTAATAATAATTGTTTTGATCGATGTAAACATTTATATATCAATGCTAATTTAACTAGAGGAACGTTTAGACAATAATGACAATTGTAATATGAAAAAGGTTTATATGTAAAATTCAACAATTTATCATTTACATACTCTAAAATTACTAACATGTTAAAGCACAAATTTACGTTCCTTGTCACCCGCATTGGGTTTTTTTTTGCTATGAATTCCCTTTTAATATGTTTGCTTTATTGCGCTAATAATATGTTATACCACTACGAAAATATTTCAATAATAATAATAATAATAATAATAATAATAATAATAATAATATACATTAACAATCCCAGTTGTAGTGGGATTCCATGGATTGATTGGAAAAGATTCCAATAGACTCATTGCAGGAATGCCTGGTAGCCCATAGTAGATATACAAAAAATTCTACAGCCCAAACCACAGTAAGGGCTTTATCCATGTAAAATATGTGCGATTTTTGTATTTTCCTTTCTACACAAACAATTAGCCGTTCCAAAATAAAGTATTTGATCTTTTTTCGTTGCTTTCAGATCTACAAAATAATATTAAATATACCGTCTTACCTATATCCGTTGTTATCATTTCTAATTCTAATCACATGATCCCTGCCATCAAACACCCGCGAGCTTGAGATTTGCTAGGCAGATAACAATTTAGATTCTTCTCCAATTATGTGTATTGCTGATAGGAATTCAGTCCAAATGATTTAGATAATAAAAACATGTTGTATCGAGAGACACAAAAGAACCCGATGGACCATATCTATATAAATAAAACATTTTTAGGAAACACCACTTGTATCCCACTTGGTTGTAATATATCTTTAAGAGGAAGTCATTAGCTTTAAATTGACATTTAACGATATGGAAAACTAATTGAGTTTACTTGCCTTTATTGCAAGTTTTAATAAATTGTTTAGTTTTGTTTAAATTTTATATTACAAAGCACACTATGGAAGATAATTCTATGTTTATAGAGAATTTAATTTGTTTGAAAACAGGGGACTTGTTACTTGATCATCGAAAATATATTATGAATTTATTCTGTATGAATAGTCCCTAATACAGACAACGCTTTCAAATAAAGAAAAATACCTTTTCAATTTCAAGGAGTTTCGGTCTTGATTTTAATTCAAAATGAAAACTTTTTGTTCTCTTCGGGGAATAAGAAGCAACACAAATTTCATTCTGTGAGAGGGAAAGCATTGAAATTTTACACTTAGCTGACTAAAATGTATATATAAAAGGAGGTATTTCACACAAAAATGAAATGTATGTGATATACACCTTGTCTTGATTAACTGTGAAAGTTATAAATAAGATTTGATGATTGACTAATATTCCAGTCACTTTTGAAATCTCTTCTGTACTCCCTGACGTCGAGAAGGAAACCCCATGATCATCAAAGTTTTCGAAAATTACCAACTGCTAGGTGCACATAGTAAAATAAAACATCGGATACTCCAAGAAACAAGAACCTAAAACTGAAACAGCTAAATGAGAAACCTTGTTTTTATGAACCAGCAATGCCACTTCTTATCTTACATAAAGTTAACATTTCATTCAGAAAAAGTTGACTCCAATTATATGAACTCTTCTTCTAATTTAGGCAAAATATCATGTCTTCAACATTCTACTTTCAGGTATTATTGTCTTCCTTTATCCATATACTTTATATTAAAATATATTTCGTAGATCCAAAACATTTAGTTTTCCTCATTTTCAAATTGCGCAACAGTGCAGTTTAAAGCTTCTCTGGTTTAACTTATAGTGTCAATGCCAGACGGGATGTTATAAAACTAATTACAAAGAAAATGAATCCCCATAGATGTGTAAAGAAGCATAAATAAATAAAGATCTCGATATAAGGAAAAAAGAGAATTTATAAAATGATTTTTTAGATCTCTTTTGAGATATTATGTAAATAAAACGACAAATACAAGCGTCAATACAATTCGTACTTGGAAACCAATATTTGCTTTTTTCAAATCAGATGCAGTCTGGCCAGTTCCTGTTGTCACTAATCTGCTTTAAAGTTGAATAGATATCATCGATCTTGTTTTCTTCGACAACTTCAAAACGAGTTTCAGAGAAGATATGTTAACGAAAAACATTAAAGAATTAAAAAATATGAAAGGAAAATGATATTGAAATGGGAATATATTTAAAAAGAATGAAACCTTTACAATTACTGTGTAAAATAATGATATTACGCATATCACTATTGCTCGAAAATTGAATGTATTTTTTAATTCTTTTCCACTTCTATACGGTAGCTGTCTGTGTGCTCGTCTGTTGACAAAATAACAGTAGTAGGAAAGAGAATGATTTGTTCAGAAAAGGACATCCTCTTATTCACTTATACTGCATACCATCGTTATTTTAATTTCATAATACTTGGCATCAAAATAACAATGCCGTTCCTTGCTGCTCACTTTCATTTCGATTTTCTCTTCAAGCTTTGACTTCCGAGAATTGTAATATTCTTCTTCAATTTGAAGCTTCTTGATGCCTAAGGAAAAAAAGGAAGCTGAACTAATTCATTTTTGCCATCTTGTGGGTGAACGAAAATGTGAAAAATGTTACTGTATATTAATTTATAGTAGATACCTCTCACGCCCACAAACAAAACTATACCTAAATAAACTATACTAAAATAATTTTTTAAAACGAAAGATCTTTCTTGAGGCTTTTATTTTAGTTGCAATTACCAGCTAATATGTTAAATCTAATATTTAAATGAAGCAACATACTTTGCCACGAACCGAATTTAAATTGATCGGAAGATCTTGTTTTGTTTTTTTATCATCAGTATAATCAGTAAACTTGTCAAAATTAACCTGGCTTTTGATTTCGAAATCAGTGGTTGACTGGGGCAGGAAATGGCTTGTAAAATGTAATACCTCCAAAACGAAACTGCTCTCTTTTAAGCACCATAGAGAAACATCCCTGCACCAAATCAGTATGGCTGGTGCTCGAAATCACTGCGACTTTTGGCCTCACGTTTTCCACTGACTCAATTACATTGAATCAATAGCTATATCTACCGCAAGGGAAGTTGGTTCTCTGTTTCGTACCGGAAGGTTTTCTCGTCTGAGTTCATCTTAAACATCTACAAATCTACCATACATCCATATATTGAATATTGTTGCCATATATGTTCTGGTGCCCCTGCTGTTCATCTCGAGGTTCTCGACACAATCGAAAAATGGATCTGTAATGTGATCGGTCCTGACTTAACATTTTGTCCCAGTCACTTTCCCACAGACGTATTGTGGCTTTTCTACAATTAATTTCATGGTAATTTATCTGACGAGCTATTTTCCCAGGTGCTCCGACTGCATGGGTTCTACTAGGTTGGTATCTAGGTCCCACCCCCTTAAAGTTGAAATAATTAAATGTATCCGCCTGTTCTACTCCTGCAGCTTTTTTCTCGCACTTCTCGCCTGCGAAACTGACTTCCTTTTACTTGCTTCAACAATTTAAATGTAACGTCAATCGTCATCTTCTGATGCCTTGATCTTCGTTTTTCTTTTTATCCTTTCCTCACCCCACTCTATACCCATTCTTTTCTCTTAATTTCACTCTCCGTAAACCCTTGGGTACTAGTGGCACTCCCGCCTTGCTTGGAGTGAAATGCTTAAAAAATATAATGACAAATCGGTCAACCCAACATAATTCTCAATGGGCTATGTTTTTAAAGCAGTAAAAATTAACTTTTGATGTGACATACAGAGGTTCAATATATACTCTTCAATAATCGTACAAAATAAACCAGACTGAACAGTAAAAGAAACTTGAAAATTGACAATATACTCTTTTCTCATCTACATCTATCCAACTCTCTAAAGAAATCTTTGAATAGGCAAGTTTTTGATCTGATCCGCTGGGGACAATAAAAATATGAGCGCTTTAGGAGAAAGTATGTTGAGCGCAATAATACGGCTGCAAGGGAAACAGCAACATTATGCTTTCTTTTTGTATTTCTCTTTGAACACACCCTTCAATCTTTCTCGCTCCCTGCTTAAAGGCAATAGAAAACAATTAATTCATTGAATTTTCTTTTCTCTCTCTAAGCAAACGAGAGATTTCTCTACTCACACTTCTTAATATCGCTACTACTCAGTAATGTATTCTGGAAAAAGTAAGTTGTACAGTGCGTGCGTTGCATACATAGAACCTTCACCTCTGCTCATAGGGTCACAGAAAACCATGATGATGAAGATGGTATCTATATCCGTGGCTAATGCAATCTGAGGCAATTACAGGCACACATTAAAACAATGGAGCAATTCCTCCGTGACCTACGTTTCGCCGATGCTACTAGCCTTATTTCTCACACAGAGACACCCCTGGAGTATATAATCACTTACTTCGCAGAGTCTGCCCATTTATTTGGACTCGAAATCAGTTTGAAGAAGACAGAGGTTCTTTATAAGTCTTCACCCGAGGAATGACACCAGCCTTGGCGAGTGCGAGATGAGAAATGTGCACTCTTGCACATCAGATACCCAAGACAGATAAGAACCAGTTAGAGAGGGGAAAGATTGATTTTGGTGCGTTATACAAATCCATATGGAATAATAGCCACCTAATGACAAGCATTAAGATTCATGTGTACTATTAGAGACTATCCACACTATCGTACGCCTATCGTCATCTCTTGCAACTCCATGATTGATTCTATCAGCGTTGCCTCTCAAATTCTCAACATTCATTAGAGCTAATATGCCACCAGCGTTGAAATTCTATAACGCGTAGAGGTCACCGGCACTGAGGCCATGCTATTAAACATGCAGCTATTCTGGGTAGAAGGAACGACCAACGCATGTCCAAGACTGCGGTATAGTAAACTCTTTTTTGGACACTGGCAATGGGGGCACCTAAAATATATATAAAGACTCTAATGAAAAAAAAAACACTCAGTCTTTTTCATATCGACCATCCTCACTGGTCTGACCAAGCCGCAAGCAGCGAAACCTGGCGTCTTACTCTCCAGCGAGCTGTCTCTTTACAGAAAAGACGTTAAAGAGGTAAAATCGTGTCAACTCAGTCACCACAGAAAGAACCCGGATAAGACCTTCCGCTGTAGCCGTTAGGGTAGGATCTGTCTGTCTCACACTGAACTGATCAACCACAAGTGAGCCTACAGAAGATGTGGGACAGATCTCTATGTAGAACTTCGTTTCAGAAGTCATAAGAAGAGAGAGAGAGTTAATATACGTAATATTACCACATGTTAGGTATTTAACAAATGAAACTTCACTAAAATTCATTAACTTTCGCAATTCTATAATATCATTATCATTAGGGAAGATTCTACTGTATCAATGTCCCATATCATAATTACTGACATATGATCACAAGGATTTTAACAGACTCGAACAGTAACCATTGGTGTCGATATGAAAAGACACAGGCAACTCAGCTATCGAGTGAATAAAAATGTCTTAAAAATGGATCAAGAGAAAATTTAGAAATCAATTCGCAAATTACATTGCTTCTTTTTGAGGAATAACGAAATTATCCAGTTACTTCTATTAACAGAAGATGACGTAAAAGAATGAATTATCCGAAAACATACTCAGATACTATTATCTCTGGATATAATGGAGAAAATAATGAAAATCTTTCCACTTAAATGACAGTAATAGTGTTATAATAAAAAGCAAAGATTTAATGAAGTGAATGTAGGTGCTAAAAATAATACTTTATAAGTTTACTTCTTCAAAGTTAGTAATTGCGTTTCTTTCTCATTTTCTAATAGATTTTACCGTAATTGTATTGTTTACGCTCGGAATTTTCTCTATACTTTCCCAAAACCGATCAAATGAATTGTTCTTGGAAGGCTATTTAATGGTGTTTTCGTTCTGAATGAAGGACATATATGGAAATTGGAAAGAATATGAGAGTTTTAAAATTAGTTAGAATCGAATATAAGAATGCATCTTTGGACAATATCATTCTCATAATTATGTGTCCAATCACCCATTCATACGTTTTAATATAATTTAATAATTTGACATAATTTATACGATTGTAAACTTGACTGATACGATGACTTAATAGGGACAGCTTACACATTTTTGTAAAGTTTGGCATTGAAAGAATATAAATAGAATTTCAGTCAGAATAAGCATATATATATATATATATATATATATATATATATATATCAATAAATATAAAGGCGACAGTCTGTTTCATGCTAGATGCAATCGTCAGGCCTGACGATTGCATCTAGCATAAAACAGACTGTTGCCTCTTAGTGTTGACTTCTATGTTCACTTTTATATTTACACACGCTCTATCTCTGATATTGAGCACTTTATTCCATAAATATAGCACACTTTAAGACTATATATATATATATGTCACTGTGTGTTTATCTAAAAATAAATACGCTTAAATTCTCCTTCTTCCCTGCCGTGCGTCAACGGCTTAGTGGTAGAATCCCCGACTGACACTAATTCAGTTGGGTTTCGATCCTAACTAGAGGCAAACGTACGTCTAGCCACACTGATGAGCTGTGATACAGCGAAACAGTCTGTATGTTCCTGAAAAATTTATTTCGGTTGAGCTCTCTGGGGAGGATGTGTGGGTTTGTAAACAGTGACTATTACGGCTAATAATAGACTAATAAAAGACTCTTCGGTTAATCGAATCGAGTTCTCTCAGTCACTGTGTGTTTATCTAAAAATAAATACGCTTAAATTCACCTTCTTCTCTGCCGTGAGCCAACGGCTTCAGGGTAAAATTTCCGACTGACGCGAATTCAGCCGGTTTTTGATTCTAACCAGAGGCAACCGGACGTCTCGACACACTGATGCGCTGTGATACAGCGAAACAGTCTGTCTGTGGATGACAATATATATATATATATATATATATATATATATATATATATATATATAATCTTTCCGTTAGACATTATTTGCTTAATTTGTATTTTTCCAATATATATTTTTTGATTCATGCAGCTTTCTTATTCAAAATACCAAACAATTTTAGCTTTTTTTCTTTGTGTCAAGAAATATGACTATTTGGGTCAGATCATCATCATTGAGTTTTATTCTCGAGTCTCACTCTAAAACTATTTGAGTCACAGTGAAAACCCATAATTTCTGATGAATTTCAAACGGAAGACTTTACAAATCTACAACTTTCTCTCTTTACCCGTTTGCATCGTTTCTCTTCTGCATTGCCAAATAATCAGAACTTGTATAATTATTAGAGATTTATTTTTAAAGAATTACACTCAGCGAATTGTGTAAATAATAATTCATATCAAATTGTGAAAACTCTGCACAAATGCACACTATCATATTTTATTAAGCAAAGCAAAGTTTTCACAATAAAATTTTTATTTACCAACTAATGTAGGTGTAATTATCAAACCTAAGAACAACAGTGACTAAAAATCAAATGCTACAGAGTTTCACTGAGCCAAGAGTAACCTTTAAAGTAATAAACTATTCTGATAAATGAAATATATTTTCACTCAAATAAATGATTCTCTTATATAATTTATACATTCTAGACATTCTCAAAATTTCAGTCACCATTATAAATCAAACTCATACGATGTTTGATGTTCGTAAAACTTTCAAGATATGAAGTTTTATCAAATCCGAACATTTCGTGTTGGTTAATACACATTTTATTGTAAAAACATTGACTTGCATAATAATATAATGCATATATCCTTGATCGCTATGTGCTTGATTGTATATATGCTCGATGTTTCATTCATCTCTGGTGTTAACTCAATGCAAAATTCAAACATAAAATTGGTTCGCTATTATTTCCTTTAACGAGCGTCATTTTGCGATGAACCAGATGTTGAAATACTGTCGTAATTAAAGTTACTAATTTTGATGACTAATAATGTTGGTTTAGTTATATGTAATTTGCTTGTCAGCATAGTCGAAATCTATTTGGTTTGTTTTCAAAGCGCAAAACTCAGATCTCCGTAAGGATTTATTAACCGTTTGACGGCAATACAATATATACTATACTAGAATTTTGAAGATAAATAATTATTTTTAGCGTTTTACAAATATCTTTAAATATATATATGTTTATATATATATATATATATACCAATCCTATACTTCGGTATATATATATACCAATCCTATACTTCGGTATATATATATATATATATATATATATATATATATATATATATATATATATATGTATATTAAAAAAGAGAAAGAACAGTAATAATTATGATACTGTGTTCTTATTAATTATTTTTATTTAAAAAAGAAAACAGTACTCAAAACAATTCTGCAGAGCATTAACATACTAATTTAAAAATATGGTTTCATCGCTACACAGGAAGTACCATGTTTCAAAAACAGAAGCTAAAAACATTAATTTCGTGATTCCAACTTTCCTCAACTTGTTTTTATTTAAATTAGCAACGTCAAAAATAACACCGAGCATAACGGTGACGAAAGCAAGAGTAAAACATGCCATTAATGAGATTAATAATAAGCCTTCAAATTGCTATCAGCAGCTTAAATTAACCCACACCATAAAAATAATTTAAATTGAAATGAAATTAAAGATTTTAGGTAAAGAATAAAATCCCACGGAAATCGAGCCAAGCACATCGAATTAATTATGCTTGGGCATTTTTGTCAGTAATGAAAAATAACAAAAACACTAATTCTTGAACGATTCCCTGCAAGGCGAGTACAACGTGAGTGCTAACATGCTAAAATTTCAACTCCTCTCTGGTCGGGAAAATTACACTGCGAAAATTTATAATTGAAATTCTATGACCCTTGTGCCCGTTAGTAATTTATATCTCGCCACTGTCTTGTCTCGGCAATCCTTCCCTTCCACCACCTGTTGAGAATTTTTGTATTATTTGCTTCGATTTTGGCTTTTTGAAGTATCACCGATATGCTTTTGTTCATTACTTTTATTCATCTTCTTGTTTAGCAGTTTCCCCTTCAATAACAGTTTTCATTTACTTGTTGGACTCAAATGATTTCTTGAAGGAATTTGTCCAGCTTCCACTAATTTTGTTTTGTTTTCCAGTAAATTTATTATTCCTTTCTCTATTTTGTTTATTTCGTTTATTTTTATTTGTTTGTATTGTTTTATTTCATTTCATATTTCTTCCGTTATTCCCATTATCTCTTTTCCTTCCGAATATCATTGTTGTTTAAATTCCATTTCTATCAGACCCTATATTACGCATAAAATTACAAAACAAATACCATAGAGCCAGATTTTCAGATGCATGGGAATACCTTTAAAGGCAAATATTAGAACAACAACTCTATGTATGCATCTCTCTCTCTCTCATATATATATATATATATATATATATATATATATATATATATATATATATATATATATATATATGTACATACATACATATATATATATATACTATATATATATATATATAATATATATATATATAATATATATATATAATATATATATATAATATATATATATATATAATATATATATATAATATATATATATAATATATATATATATATATATATAATATATATATATATATATATATATATATATATATATATATATATATATATATATATAAAAGATATTTTTGAAGGAACAAAATTTTATCACAGCAATAAACGTTTGAAGCTTGATATTACTAGACATATTAAAAACGGGCGAAGCAACCGGTTTAGCTCCCGATCATCAGGCTTACAACGGGAGATTTAATTTAAATTAAAAACACAGAAAATGTACAATGAAAAGGAAATGTGGAGGAGGAGGAAAAAAATATGAGCAAAAGGAGCTAGAGGCAAATGGCAGCGAGCCCCAACAAACACTCACGTTGTTTACACAAGGAAGGCTTGCGGGACCCGATGTAAAGTGCCTCCAGCACATTAAGGTGAAATAACAAGTGTGACCGGGAAAAATGGTGAACTGGTCAACACAAGATTTATTTGCACAAAAAGTACAAATTGTGGCACAAGGCCGAAAAAGGGGAGGGGTAAAGGCTGGTCCTTACTTACTATCCTATACCTAGCTAATCAGATTCGCGACCCATTCATACATTACAATTATCTCATTCACCACAAGAACTCATCCGTCGCCATTCAAACCTTCATCCACCATAATACCACATCCACACCAGGGGAACCTACAAAAAACGCGCCCCACACCATAAAAATTTGGATGATAATAAAATACATTAAAATTCTAATAATGAAAAGATGAAAGTGGGGAGGGAGATGAACCCAATAACAAACTAAAAATTCAACAAATATTTAAACTAAACATAATTCGTGTTAGTAGGGACCGTCCAACCCTCAAAATAGAGAGGCCGCTGTATTCTGCCGATAAGGCAAAATCAAGAAGCACTCTCGCTAAGGGAGTGGGAAGGAGAAAAATAACACGGGAGTGGGGAAATAAAAGGCTGAGCCAGTCGAGATAAAATTGGGGGGTTAAAAACAAACTGGGGAGGTTGGGAATCTCGACTTGGATCATAACTGAAAAGATAGCCGGGAAACAGGCCGGGAACAACACTTACTCACATTAACTAGGTACACTTAAGCTTGTCTAACCTAACCAAGGGGAGGGTTCCACAGGAAACCACCCCGATGTAACTTTGGTTGACCTAGAAAAGAAAATCAAGGCTAGCCCCGTTCAAACGAACCAAGCTCGCCGCTTTTACCCACCTTTCGCTAAAGACTGTCGAATGCAATCGTTTTCTATCAGTTCTAATCTTCATCTTGAGCTGGTGCTCAAAGAATCGGATCAGATCCTGATAAGAAAGCTGATTGCCTCGCAAGACTTCCTCCTTGCGCGTCGTCCATATCACCATTCGGGCCGTGGCTAGCAGCATCAGAAACACCATTCGTTTCACCCCGGAATACGGGGGCGACACATTGTCACACGCGTATGCACGATCAATGGACACGAGTTCTTCGGGAGCGAGACGAGCCGTCAGCTCGCCGACATGGTCCCATAAGGGGCGGACCCGGGGGCAATGGTAGAAGGCGTGCGAAGCCGTTTCTTCTCATCCAAGGCCACACCGTTCACAGTCTGGCAAGTCCGCCAAGCCCCATATGAAAGCCTTGTCGTTGAGAGGCAGCCGATTCCGAGCCAATCGCCAGGTAAGCGAAAACTCAGTATTACTGAGATAATCCGCCGCTGGCGCCCAAGACCAGTAGGAGCGATACTCCTCCTCCGAACAGTCGAGCGTATCACGTAGAAGATCCTTCGCGCGACCCTCCACTAATCCCCGATAGAAGACCTTCCTAGGCCGTGAAAGGTCACTGGACCGCGGAATAGCCCTCAAGGCTGACCGACACTCGCTGAGGAAAAGCGATTCATCTCGAGACCTACAATGGCGCTCGGACTTCGAGATGGGGGGATTGATTGTAAGGCGAGGGAAGGCGTCCCTAACAATCCCCTCCAGAATCGGATCTCCTCCAGTCAATGCGCGGCGTAGGAAAGCCAACCGAGAGGCACGGATGTGACTCTGCAAGTGTGGCATTCCCAGCCCCCCATGACACGGACGTTTGGTGCAGACTCGTCTGTCGACCCTGTTCGCGCGTCCCCCCCATAAAATGGAGGATAGCGCTTGCTCGAGCGCCTTTCTCTGGGCCTTACAGAGAGGAAGTACTGACAAGCGATAAAGAATCAGGGGGAAAATGTATGTAACACACACCTCCGCCCTGCCCTTTACGGACAACCTCCGTCGATTCCAAGTCTTACCGGCAGAAACGACCTTTGCTAGTACTTCAGACCAATTTTTCTTCAGCTGGAGGTCGGGTCCAAACCACACCCCAAGAATGCGGACAGGACCGTCCGTCCAACCGAAGCGGCCTGGAAGATCACGCCCCTTCCAGGCACCTAACCGCAAGCCGGAAGACTTGTCGCGGTTTATCTTGGCCCCTGTCACCTTCTCGTACCGATCAAGCGCCTTCTGCACCGCCTCAATATCGCTAAGGGACGACACGAAAGCGGATACGTCATCGGCGTACGCGGAAACCCTGGCTCGAGACCCTCCAGGAACGGCGATCCCGCGTAGGGCCGGACTGCACGCCTCGTCCTTCAGCCGGCGCAGGAGAGGCTCCAACGCCAAAGCATAAAGGAGAGGCGACAGCGGACAACCCTGACGAACCGACCTCGACAGAACAAAAGCGCCCGACAACTTTCCGTTCACCTGTACCACAGCACTGGGGGAGCGATACAGGAGGCTAATCCAGCGGCAGAAGTCGGGTGCGAATCCGGCGGCCTGCAGGACAGTAGCAAGGTAGCGATGGTCGACCCTATCAAATGCCTTGGACTGATCCAAATTGATCAGCGCGGCTTCTTCGTCGTCTTTTACGCCCTCTAGGATCGTGCGGATCAAATGCAGGTTGCTCTGAATTGTTCGGCCCCTCACAGAAAAAGTCTGCTCAGGTCCCAACAGAGACTCGGCAACTGACTGCAAACGCTCCTGCAGGATCTTGGCCATAATCTTTAACTCTGTGTTTAGCAGAGTTATGGGCCTATAATCATCTAGTTTCCCCCCAACACCCTTGCCCTTTTTCAACAGAGTGATCACACCCCTGGAAATGCGATTGGGGATGGACCCCGACCGAAACCAGTTGTTGAACACTGCTGTCAAAATCGGAACAAAGATGTGCGACAGCCTCAAGTACAATTCGTAAGGCAAACCATCCAGACCGGGCGACTTGCCTCTGCCGACCTTCTTCAGTGCCTCGTAGACTTCGCCCTCCGTGATCTCTCCCTCGCAGCTAGCTGCTTCAGTCGGCTCAAGCCGAGGAAAGTCAGCCAAATAGCTGCGAAACTCCTCCTCACGGAGACCAGGCTCCTTGGTAAAGCGGCTCTCGAAATGCCGCCGAAACGCCTCGCACATGTCGCCAGTCGACCGCAGAGTACGCCCCTCCGGGGTTTCGACTTGACGAATGCAACGATCACCACCTCGACGGACTTCTTCCCGACGCAGATCTGCGCCCAGGTTCACAGCTTCGTTAGACATCTTACTTAACTTATGCCTAATTACCTGACCCATGTAGCGATCGCTATTCGAACGCTGCAGGGCCTCCCTAGCTAGGGCTATCTCTAGGGGATCCCCCCCAGCCTCCGCCCGGGAAAAATTAGACTTAAGTGTCTTCACCTTGTCAGCTTTATCTAGAGCGAGCCGTTTGCTGAACTCAGTGGTGAAAGACCTAATTCTATCCTTAAGTTTCTCCCACCACCTATTCCCGATAACCGCCCCCACTAGCTCCCGCTGCACGAATTTAATTAGCTGCTCCTGGAAGTCCCGCCTGTCCAGTAAAGACAGATTGAACTTCCAGTAACCAGCCATTCTAGGCCTATGTTCTAACGCCACACGGGCACAAACGAGTTTGTGATCCGTGTAGCCTACCCAGTGGAACGTGGGACAATCTAACAAGTCTATGTCGGCTCTACGAACTAACATTCTGTCAATGTAGCTAACTACTTTGTCAGACGGCCAGCTAAGAGCCCACGTCCACATTTTCCCGCTGGGATGATCGACCCGGTATCTATCGACGAGACCATAATCGCCAATCAGATCGACCAGGCAACGATCGCCCCTACTCCCGCTAGCGCCCCACCCCCTGTCTAACTTGGGGTCCAGGACGGCATTCCAGTCCCCCATTAGAACTAGGCGTGAAGAATCGACTAGGAACGGCCCCAACCGCCGAAAAAAGGAATCCCGCTCCTCCCAGTCGTTGGGCGCATAAACCGCAACGACCCGAAACGAACCACTTTTCACGGCAATATCGGCCACGATTAACCGGCCCTCGGCATCTGTATGCACAAGGTCCACCTTCGCATCGAGAGTCCGTCTAACTAGCAAAGAAACTCCTCTGGCAAGCCGGTCCCCATATGCTGAATAGATGACAAAGTCATCCTCCAGCACACAAGCATCGGACGAGCAAACAAAGTGGGTCTCTTCAATCGCGGCAACATCCACGCTGAAGGACAGGAGATCCCGAAGCAGGCGGGCAGCCTTGCTCCGACCTCTCAAGCCCTTCACATTCAAACTGGCTATCTTAATAGACATTTGCTAGGCCTGCAAAAAAGAAAAATTACAGCAAATAACCTAAGTACATACAGGGCGGAAATCTGCAGCTGACAGGACCCCGACGGATTGTCCCAGGCTTCCTGTACCCAATTCCGTCGTCATCCTCCCGCCCGAGACAATCCCGCCGACGTCCGTGGGATAAATTAATTTTACAGCCCTATATAAGGAGGGATGGAGCAATACCGGGACCCTCCCAGAGCAAAATTGTCGCAATTTTTTTAAATTTACATTTTCCAGTTCCAAAATTCTCATATTAGGGAAAGCTGCCTTAGCTTCGTATAGATGGTTCCACACTTCTAGTTGGCCCCCAGTTTCCCTTATACAGGTTATAACTCCTGGGGCCTCGGGGAAGTTTCGGGGATCTTCTACGCTTTTGCCGTCAACTTGCTCCATCTTATATAGGGACCCTAACAGGGCCTTCCTCTGCTTAGCAAGGCCCTTCTTATATTCGTCCCTATCCACCTTGCAGACCTGCTCCGGGCCTGAAAACGCCTTTTTCTTCTTTTTCTTCTTCTCCCTTGATGGATGAGGGGGGGAAGAAGTGGATGTCTGAGGGGGGGTGGAAAGTGGGCTGATGGGAGAAGTGAAGGGGGAGGGGGAAATAATGCGGATGGGAGAGGAAGAGTGACGTCTGGATCTTTGGGGTTGCTTTATATCTTCAAAAGAGGCTGGGACGGAGATTGCCCTGGTTCTATTCCTCTCTGCCCTACCCCGGTCAGAGTGGCCCTGCGACTGTTCGTCGTCACTTTCTTCCCTTGCTCTTTTGAGGGATGTCTGCCGAGGGGGAGGAATTTCTTCCACCTCCATCTCTATCTCCTGCTGCTTTTTGGACTGTTTTCGCTGCTGCTGCTGCTGCCTTTCTGGCTGTTGGGGTTTTTGCTGCTGCTGCTTCTTTGGAGATTTTGGGGATTTCTCCGGTCCCTTCTTGTGAGGTTGCACCTCCTTCTCTTGGTTCTTTTTGGATGGAGGAGTCTCCTGAGTGGCCTGGACATTAGGGGACTTCTTACCCCTCGCTACCACCTTCCAGGGTTCCTCCGCCGACTTTGCTGATGGTCCCTCGTCTGGGGTCTTCTCCACTGTTTTAGCTGTTACTTCTTTTGTTGCCGCTGTTGTTGTTGCTGCAGATGTTGGTACTATTGGACTCGGTTTTTTGCTTTTTGCAGGGCACTCCTTGGCCATGTGGCCCAAAGTGTCGCAAAACCAACAAAAGGGTCGTCTGCCTTCCACTACTACCAGCATCTTCCTCTGCCTGCACATCAGAGTATTCGGCAGGTTTCTATAATTTTCCTGGTTCACGGTGATCTGTATCTCAAGGTCTCCAGTGGCAATACCAATTTTGCTTGTGAGGGCCTTCACTTCATGTACTTCGCCATATAAGGCAAAGAAGGCCCCCATTCTATCCTCTGATACGTCCGCTGGAACGCCGTGAACCGTCACCTTGGACCTGCGAGTACCCATATACTCAGTCTGCAGGCGCAGGTTTTTCGTCAAAAGAACACTTCCTGCCAGCTCCTTCGCTTGTTGCTCCGTAGCCAGCAAGATGTCCCACAAGGCGTTAGTTCTCCTTGCGAGAAGCTTGGGGTTTAATTTTAAAGCCTTTAAGGCTTCTTCCATACTGTCCCTGCTGACTCCAATCAACTTCCGCGTTTTAACGTCCGAAGTCAGCAGAGATATTGTCCTTGTCCGGATGTCCTTGAACGCCTCCTCAATGGTCAGAAATTCCGTCCCCTTGAAGGAGTCTTCAAAAAACTTCCTTTGCTCTTTGTAAAAATTGGCATCTTTCGTCATCGGCCTATTTTGTGACCAGGCCGTTTTACTAGGTGACACCGGGTCGTCAACCGGTGTTTTGTTGTTAATATCCGCCATGGTAGGATTTTAAAGTCCTACCACGGCGAACGAAGATAAGGAAATATATATATTCAAAAATAAATAAAACTGGAAAATAAAACGGGGCAAGCAAGGATAATATATAATTCAACAAAAGAGAAAAATGAAAATAAAAGCGGGGAGGGTAGCAAACAGAAAAGAAATAAACGGAAACTGTCAAAACTTAAAATATACGCTAAAACAAAAAATTAAAAAATAAAATTCAAAAGAGTTTTGAAACTGAAAAAGTAAAAACTTAACTTTCACTCTTCAATGCTAAAACGTCTGGGCAACTGGTTCAGCTCTCGACCAGCTGACAGACAAAAATAAAACAGGTTGTAACTTAATACAAACCCTGCAAACTGTGACCAAAACAATACGGTGAACCGGTCAACACAAGATTTATTTGCACAAAAAGTACAAATTGTGGCACAAGGCCGAAAAAGGGGAGGGGTAAAGGCTGGTCATTACTTACTATCCTATACCTAGCTAATCAGATTCGCGACCCATTCATACATTACAATTATCTCATTCACCACAAGAACTCATCCGTCGCCATTCAAACCTTCATCCACCATAATACCACATCCACACCAGGGGAACCTACAAAAAACGCGCCCCACACCGTAAAAATTTGGATGATAATAAAATACATTAAAATTCTAATAATGAAAAAGATGAAAGTGGGGAGGGAGATGAACCCAATAACAAACTAAAAATTCAACAAATATTTAAACTAAACATAATTCGTGTTAGTAGGGACCGTCCAACCCTCAAAATAGAGAGGCCGCTGTATTCTGCCGATAAGGCAAAATCAAGAAGCACTCTCGCTAAGGGAGTGGGAAGGAGAAAAATAACACGGGCGTGGGGAAATAAAAGGCTGAGCCAGTCGAGATAAAATTGGGGGGTAAAAAACAAACTGGGGAGGTTGGGAATCTCGACTTGGATCATAACTGAAAAGATAGCCGGGAAACAGGCCGGGAACAACACTTACTCACATTAACTAGGTACACTTAAGCTTGTCTAACCTAACCAAGGGGAGGGTTCCACAGGAAACCACCCCGATGTAACTTTGGTTGACCTAGAAAAGAAAATCAAGGCTAGCCCCGTTCAAACGAACCAAGCTCGCCGCTTTTACCCACCTTTCGCTAAAGACTGTCGAATGCAATCGTTTTCTATCAGTTCTAATCTTCATCTTGAGCTGGTGCTCAAAGAATCGGATCAGATCCTGATAAGAAAGCTGATTGCCTCGCAAGACTTCCTCCTTGCGCGTCGTCCAAATCACCATTCGGGCCGTGGCTAGCAGCATCAGAAACACCATCCGTTTCACCCCGGAATACGGGGGCGACACATTGTCACACGCGTATGCACGATCAATGGACACGAGTTCTTCGGGAGCGAGACGAGCCGTCAGCTCGCCGACATGGTCCCATAAGGGGCGGACCCGGGCGCAATGGTAGAAGGCGTGCGAAGCCGTTTCTTCTAATCCAAGGCCACACCGTTCACAGTCTGGCAAGTCCGCCAAGCCCCATATGAAAGCCTTGTCGTTGAGAGGCAGCCGATTCCGAGCCAATCGCCAGGTAAGCGAAAACTCAGTGTTACTGAGATAATCCGCCGCTGGCGCCCAAGACCAGTAGGAGCGATACTCCTCCTCCGAACAGTCGAGCGTATCACGTAGAAGATCCTTCGCGCGACCCTCCACTAATCCCCGATAGAAGACCTTCCTAGGCCGTGAAAGGTCACTGGACCGCGGAATAGCCCTCAAGGCTGACCGACACTCGCTGAGGAAAAGCGATTCATCTCGAGACCTACAATGGCGCTCGGACTTCGAGATGGGGGGATTGATTGTAAGGCGAGGGAAGGCGTCCCTAACAATCCCCTCCAGAATCGGATCTCCTCCAGTCAATGCGCGGCGTAGGAAAGACAACCGAGAGGCACGGATGTGACTCTGCAAGTGTGGCATTCCCAGCCCCCCATGACACGGACGTTTGGTGCAGACTCGTCTGTCGACCCTGTTCGCGCGTCCCCCCCATAAAATGGAGGATAGCGCTTGCTCGAGCGCCTTTCTCTGGGCCTTACAGAGAGGAAGTACTGACAAGCGATAAAGAATCAGGGGGAAAATGTATGTAACACACACCTCCGCCCTGCCCTTTACGGACAACCTCCGTCGATTCCAAGTCTTACCGGCAGAAACGACCTTTGCTAGTACTTCAGACCAATTTTTCTTCAGCTGGAGGTCGGGTCCAAACCACACCCCAAGAATGCGGACAGGACCGTCCGTCCAACCGAAGCGGCCTGGAAGATCACGCCCCTTCCAGGCACCTAACCGCAAGCCGGAAGACTTGTCGCGGTTTATCTTGGCCCCTGTCACCTTCTCGTACCGATCAAGCGCCTTCTGCACCGCCTCAATATCGCTAAGGGACGACACGAAAGCGGATACGTCATCGGCGTACGCGGAAACCCTGGCTCGAGACCCTCCAGGAACGGCGATCCCGCGTAGGGCCGGACTGCACGCCTCGTCCTTCAGCCGGCGCAGGAGAGGCTCCAACGCCAAAGCATAAAGGAGAGGCGACAGTGGACAACCCTGACGAACCGACCTCGACAGAACAAAAGCGCCCGACAACTTTCCGTTCACCTGTACCACAGCACTGGGGGAGCGATACAGGAGGCTAATCCAGCGGCAGAAGTCGGGTGCGAATCCGGCGGCCTGCAGGACAGTAGCAAGGTAGCGATGGTCGACCCTATCAAATGCCTTGGACTGATCCAAATTGATCAGCGCGGCTTCTTCGTCGTCTTTTACGCCCTCTAGGATCGTGCGGATCAAATGCAGGTTGCTCTGAATTGTTCGGCCCCTCACAGAAAAAGTCTGCTCAGGTCCCAACAGAGACTCGGCAACTGACTGCAAACGCTCCTGCAGGATCTTGGCCATAATCTTTAACTCTGTGTTTAGCAGAGTTATGGGCCTATAATCATCTAGTTTCCCCCCAACACCCTTGCCCTTTTTCAACAGAGTGATCACACCCCTGGAAATGCGATTGGGGATGGACCCCGACCGAAACCAGTTGTTGAACACTGCTGTCAAAATCGGAACAAAGATGTGCGACAGCCTCAAGTACAATTCGTAAGGCAAACCATCCAGACCGGGCGACTTGCCTCTGCCAACCTTCTTCAGTGCCTCGTAGACTTCGCCCTCCGTGATCTCTCCCTCGCAGCTAGCTGCTTCAGTCGGCTCAAGCCGAGGAAAGTCAGCCAAATAGCTGCGAAACTCCTCCTCACGGAGACCAGGCTCCTTGGTAAAGCGGCTCTCGAAATGCCGCCGAAACGCCTCGCACATGTCGTCAGTCGACCGCAGAGTACGCCCCTCCGGGGTTTCGACTTGACGAATGCAACGATCACCACCTCGACGGACTTCTTCCCGACGCAGATCTGCGCCCAGGTTCACAGCTTCGTTAGACATCTTACTTAACTTATGCCTAATTACCTGACCCATGTAGCGATCGCTATTCGAACGCTGCAGGGCCTCCCTAGCTACGGCTATCTCTAGGGGATCCCCCCCAGCCTCCGCCCGGGAAAAATTAGACTTAAGTGTCTTCACCTTGTCAGCTTTATCTAGAGCGAGCCGTCTGCTGAAATCAGTGGTGAAAGACCTAATTCTATCCTTAAGTTTCTCCCACCACCTATTCCCGATAACCGCCCCCACTAGCTCCCGCTGCACGAATTTAATTAGCTGCTCCTGGAAGTCCCGCCTGTCCAGTAAAGACAGATTGAACTTCCAGTAACCAGCCATTCTAGGCCTATGTTCTAACGCCACACGGGCACAAACGAGTTTGTGATCCGTGTAGCCTACCCAGTGGAACGTGGGACAATCTAACAAGTCTATGTCGGCTCTACGAACTAACATTCTGTCAATGTAGCTAACTACTTTGTCAGACGGCCAGCTAAGAGCCCACGTCCACATTTTCCCGCTGGGATGATCGACCCGGTATCTATCGACGAGACCATAATCGCCAATCAGATCGACCAGGCAACGATCGCCCCTACTCCCGCTAGCGCCCCACCCCCTGTCTAACTTGGGGTCCAGGACGGCATTCCAGTCCCCCATTAGAACTAGGCGTGAAGAATCGACTAGGAACGGCCCCAACCGCCGAAAAAAGGAATCCCGCTCCTCCCAGTCGTTGGGCGCATAAACCGCAACGACCCGAAACGAACCACTTTTCACGGCAATATCGGCCACGATTAACCGGCCCTCGGCATCTGTATGCACAAGGTCCACCTTCGCATCGAGAGTCCGTCTAACTAGCAAAGAAACTCCTCTGGCAAGCCGGTCCCCATATGCTGAATAGATGACAAAGTCATCCTCCAGCACACAAGCATCGGACGAGCAAACAAAGTGGGTCTCTTCAATCGCGGCAACATCCACGCTGAAGGACAGGAGATCCCGAAGCAGGCGGGCAGCCTTGCTCCGACCTCTCAAGCCCTTCACATTCAAACTGGCTATCTTAATAGACATTTGCTAGGCCTGCAAAAAAGAAAAATTACAGCAAATAACCTAAGTACATACAGGGCGGAAATCTGCAGCTGACAGGACCCCGACGGATTGTCCCAGGCTTCCTGTACCCAATTCCGTCGTCATCCTCCCGCCCGAGACAATCCCGCCGACGTCCGTGGGATAAATTAATTTTACAGCCCTATATAAGGAGGGATGGAGCAATACCGGGACCCTCCCAGAGCAAAATTGTCGCAATTTTTTTAAATTTACATTTTCCAGTTCCAAAATTCTCATATTAGGGAAAGCTGCCTTAGCTTCGTATAGATGGTTCCACACTTCTAGTTGGCCCCCAGTTTCCCTTATACAGGTTATAACTCCTGGGGCCTCGGGGAAGTTTCGGGGATCTTCTACGCTTTTGCCGTCAACTTGCTCCATCTTATATAGGGACCCTAACAGGGCCTTCCTCTGCTTAGCAAGGCCCTTCTTATATTCGTCCCTATCCACCTTGCAGACCTGCTCCGGGCCTGAAAACGCCTTTTTCTTCTTTTTCTTCTTCTCCCTTGATGGATGAGGGGGGGAAGAAGTGGATGTCTGAGGGGGGGTGGAAAGTGGGCTGATGGGAGAAGTGAAGGGGGAGGGGGAAATAATGCGGATGGGAGAGGAAGAGTGACGTCTGGATCTTTGGGGTTGCTTTATATCTTCAAAAGAGGCTGGGACGGAGATTGCCCTGGTTCTATTCCTCTCTGCCCTACCCCGGTCAGAGTGGCCCTGCGACTGTTCGTCGTCACTTTCTTCCCTTGCTCTTTTGAGGGATGTCTGCCGAGGGGGAGGAATTTCTTCCACCTCCATCTCTATCTCCTGCTGCTTTTTGGACTGTTTTCGCTGCTGCTGCTGCTGCCTTTCTGGCTGTTGGGGTTTTTGCTGCTGCTGCTTCTTTGGAGATTTTGGGGATTTCTCCGGTCCCTTCTTGTGAGGTTGCACCTCCTTCTCTTGGTTCTTTTTGGATGGAGGAGTCTCCTGAGTGGCCTGGACATTAGGGGACTTCTTACCCCTCGCTACCACCTTCCAGGGTTCCTCCGCCGACTTTGCTGATGGTCCCTCGTCTGGGGTCTTCTCCACTGTTTTAGCTGTTACTTCTTTTGTTGCCGCTGTTGTTGTTGCTGCAGATGTTGGTACTATTGGACTCGGTTTTTTGCTTTTTGCAGGGCACTCCTTGGCCATGTGGCCCAAAGTGTCGCAAAACCAACAAAAGGGTCGTCTGCCTTCCACTACTACCAGCATCTTCCTCTGCCTGCACATCAGAGTATTCGGCAGGTTTCTATAATTTTCCTGGTTCACGGTGATCTGTATCTCAAGGTCTCCAGTGGCAATACCAATTTTGCTTGTGAGGGCCTTCACTTCATGTACTTCGCCATATAAGGCAAAGAAGGCCCCCATTCTATCCTCTGATACGTCCGCTGGAACGCCGTGAACCGTCACCTTGGACCTGCGAGTACCCATATACTCAGTCTGCAGGCGCAGGTTTTTCGTCAAAAGAACACTTCCTGCCAGCTCCTTCGCTTGTTGCTCCGTAGCCAGCAAGATGTCCCACAAGGCGTTAGTTCTCCTTGCGAGAAGCTTGGGGTTTAATTTTAAAGCCTTTAAGGCTTCTTCCATACTGTCCCTGCTGACTCCAATCAACTTCCGCGTTTTAACGTCCGAAGTCAGCAGAGATATTGTCCTTGTCCGGATGTCCTTGAACGCCTCCTCAATGGTCAGAAATTCCGTCCCCTTGAAGGAGTCTTCAAAAAACTTCCTTTGCTCTTTGTAAAAATTGGCATCTTTCGTCATCGGCCTATTTTGTGACCAGGCCGTTTTACTAGGTGACACCGGGTCGTCAACCGGTGTTTTGTTGTTAATATCCGCCATGGTAGGATTTTAAAGTCCTACCACGGCGAACGAAGATAAGGAAATATATATATTCAAAAATAAATAAAACTGGAAAATAAAACGGGGCAAGCAAGGATAATATATAATTCAACAAAAGAGAAAAATGAAAATAAAAGCGGGGAGGGTAGCAAACAGAAAAGAAATAAACGGAAACTGTCAAAACTTAAAATATACGCTAAAACAAAAAATTAAAAAATAAAATTCAAAAGAGTTTTGAAACTGAAAAAGTAAAAACTTAACTTTCACTCTTCAATGCTAAAACGTCTGGGCAACTGGTTCAGCTCTCGACCAGCTGACAGACAAAAATAAAACAGGTTGTAACTTAATACAAACCCTGCAAACTGTGACCAAAACAATACGGTGAACCGGTCAACACTAAAATTAGCTGTGCAAAATCTGTTCTTTAATAAGTGCTCACATATGGCGGACACGTAGGTGTTTGGGACGAGTCCATTCAACGGCAAAGTGTGGTTCCTGATTTTGGTAGGAACGTGCTGTGTAATTCTCATGTCCAAGCGTTGTGTCGTCCTTCCTATGTAGTCAGCCCCGCAACTACAACCATATTTATAAATTATAGAATTAATTTGATGAGGAGGGAGGACGTCTTTACGCACTGGACGAATCATGGGCCGGGTTTGAAAAACTATCCGGACCTCAGCAGCGAATATATATATATATATATATATATATATATATATATATATATATATATATATATATATATATATATATATTTTAATATATATATTTTTAATATATATATATATATATATATATATATATATATATATATATATACATATATATATATATATATATGCTAATTTAAAAATATGGTCCCATACCTACACAGGAATTACCATGTTTCAAAAACAGAAACTAAAACTTTAAATTTGATTATATAATTAAATTAAAATCCTTATTTCATTTTCAAGTGATTTTGAAAATGAAACAGTACTAAGGATTTTAATTTAATTCTATAATTAAATTTTGAGTTTTTAGCTTCTGTTTTTGAAACATGGTACTTCCTCTGTAGCGATGGAATCATATTTTTAAAATAGTAAATTTACAATGTTAATGCTCTGCAGAATTGTATTGAGCACTGTTTTTTTTAAATAAAAATAATTAATAAGAACACAGTATCATAAATCTTACTGTTCTTTCACTTTTTTAATATATATATATATATATATATATATATATATATATACCCAAGTATAGGATTGCTATATATATAAAAGACATTTTGTGTTAACATTCTTTTTATAGATACAGGTATTTAAGTAAATGCTCTCTTTATAATAAACAGTATTAAATAACATTTACCGGCATGAATGACCGAGAAATTTTCATAGAAAATATTCGCCCTCCGACAGGATTCGAACCTGTATCCTATACTGAACCGTCATATAGCCTGACGTCCCTTAACTGATTCGGCCACTGAGGATTGTTCGGTTGGCAAAGTCGAATTTACTGCTTATAAACTTCAATCTTCCATGAAACTCTCACGTACATTCATAACTGCTCATGACTTATCAAATGTAAACAAATGACGTCACATGTTATGAAATGGACAAAGTCCGACAATTATTTAAAGACATTTTTATATTCTATAAAAAGAATGTTAAACATAAAAATGTCTTTAAATAATTGTCGGACATTGTCCATTTCATAATCTGTGACGTCATTTGTTTACATTTGATACGCCATGAGCAGTTATGAATGTGTGGTGTGCTGCTCAGATTTGTTTTAAAATTGTTAATGGGGTTGTTAGTGAGGCTGCGTTTTTAGTGAGAGCACGTACATTTAAATTTGCAAAAACACAAGGAAATGAGAACGAGAGATCAAATTGCATTCAACAATAAAATATATATTGAAAATCAACGAGTACAACACTTGTGCTTATGTATTAATATTTAGGGAGAGAAAAGTAGCTTCCCTTGTACTGATATCTGATACAAGATAGGAGTAATGTGCTTAAGAATTTTCTTGTTGAAATGTTCAGAGTTCAGTGAACAATTAAGATTTGAATTCAAGAAAGAAAAGTTTATACAAAAAGGATAATAGAATTTGGTTTGTGACTTGGCTTGTGACAGACAGTGTAGTGTAATGGTAGTTCTGTGTCTGTGTGTGCGTGAGTAGAAGAATGTAGATACGCGTGCATTGCCGAGTTCTGCTGATTTATTGTTCTACTACTTTATTTCTGGAGTACGAATGTTTAAATACTTTTTGGGTAGGCTCCAGAGAGAAGCGGGAAAAATATCGAAAGGAATCGGAGGACGAATATTTTCTATGAAAATTTCTCGGAAATTCAGGCCGGTAATGTTATTTAATACTGTTTATGATAAACAGAGAATTTACTTAAATACTTGTATCTATAAAAAGAATGTGAAACATACAAATGTTTTTAAAAAATTTTCAGACTTTGTCCATTTTATAATATATATATATATATATATATATATATATATATATATATATACATATATATATATATATATATATATATAACAAGTTTATGATTGGTATAGATTGAATAAAATTCGAAGAACTAAAAACACTATTCTTAAAAGAGTGCTCAATACAGAGTAGAGCAAATAGTATTTATTCAAGAATTATAACATAAACATGTTATAATATCACTAGAAATATAGTTCTTTTTGTTTTTTGTTTAGCTCATGACACCAGAAGTGCTGACACTTCTGGTGTCATGTCAGGTAATGATGTTGATTGCAGAATAAAGAGTTTTAAAAAGTTCAAAACCAACCAAACTCTCCTCAATATGGGAAACATTGTTAAGTAAACTACAATAACTAACCAAAATACAACTATATGATAATTAAAAAAAAATAACAAAGAACCTTAAATACAATTTATTAAAGCTTAATGGTAATGATCGACTAAATTAGAAATCATTCTGCTTAATCTTAATTTTTACTATAAAGTTAAAAAGTAATAATTACAAATTTAAAATTTAAAATTTAACTTTGCATTAAGTTTAAAATATAAAATTATTCGAAGCAGGAACGGAGTTAAATATAAATATTATATTATTTATTTATTTATTTTTTAAATCGAAACGCCAGATTTTCAGTTTGAGGAAACGGTAATCTAAGGAGATTCAAACATCGTAATAACTTAGATACAGTTGAAAGAATTTGAATACAGCTGATGTGGCAGGGGAAGAAGTTTTACAAATGACAAGACAGACATAATCGCATCATAATACACAAACACGTAAATATATTTATATATATAAACACGCAAAAAACACGAACGATGCAGGAAATAGAGAAATCTACGTCAAAGAAAATAATATCAGACACATACACATACAATTAAAAGCATATACAAGCAATCACACACACACACATGCTAATAAAGCCATAGACAAACTCACCAAGATGCAAACCTAAAAGTATTAATAAGCGAGTACAAAACCAACTATCAACATTTAGATGGGAATATATATATATATATATATATATATATATATATATATATATATATATATATATATAAAGAGAATTTAAATGATGAAAGTTAAAAAGGGTATAATTGAAAAACAAATATTCGGCTATGAAAAACAAAGAAAAAAGACAATTAAACAGATATATACAGATGAACAGACACAACATATACGCATATACCTATAAAAAATCCAACATCCAAATTCGTAGCCCCACCCCAAAAAATACAACACGGAAAATAAAAGCCAGCATATATACAGAAACGAAAACATACATATATAGATATACCCACATATATACCAACATATGTATGAGTACACATGAATACATACAAGGACACAAATATATATAAATACAGACAAACATATCAGCACTCACTGCTACATATAAAAACACACAAATGAACCAACACTCAGACACACATACGCAGATACAAGTATCTAAGTGTATACATCCATATAAACAGAAGTAGAAATATACACACATACTAAAAACATACGTACAGTCTTATCTACATGATAATAATAAATTCAGAGCCCATTCAAAATTAATGCATAACGAATCACATCTGTTTAGTATTAAGTCAACAAGCTATTCTAAATTAAATCTCTATCAAACAAATGTAGATTACAATTAGCATCTATAATCCATTAAAATACTAATATATATATATATATATATATATATATATATATATATATATATATATGTACATATACATATAAACAAACACATACGTTACATACATACATACACACGTATATACACAAATATATAAATACATATACAAATACAAACATATATATATATATATATATATATATATATATATATATATATATATATATATATATATATATATATATATATATACATATATGAATTACGCACACGCAAACAACTAGGTGTATACATATACGTACATGTTGATGGTTGAC
>OZ038491.1:91599940-91649940 GCA_964036315.1 Acanthosepion esculentum
TTCAATTTTTTGTTTTTATTTTCCTGGAGGAGTATACTTGCATTGTCAATTAATAGTTCTCGAAATCGTGAATGTGGACAGGAATATTCCTTTAAATGTTGTGCAATAGAGTTTGAAGCTGACAGCTGTGATGTAATTCTCCCCGATAATGTTGTGAAAGCAAGATATATATTTAATTTTTTGTCAAAGATTCAATCTGCCAAAGGACAGTTAAATTGATATTCAATGTTGTTTTTTGCTGAACATTAGTCGACGGAAAAGAGTTGTTGAGGATGATTAAATTGGTTGTATTAAATTTAGTATTGCATATAATTAGTTTTGTTTTTACTCGGATCAATGGGGGATATATTAATACCTATGAGTATTTTTTAGGATGTTTTTCATGTATTTGATTGCGGTGTAGTAGGTTGATAAGTTTAGGGTTATTTAAGGAAGTATTATCTTTTTTTATTTATGTCAATATTTCTAATAGTTCGTCTAATTTATTCATCAGCAATTTAATTTTGATGGTCATAGAAGGGTACCTCAGTGTTATAAATCAAAAGTAGTTTCCGTAATATAATAATAATACGTTTAATTTTTAATGGAGGGAGAAATGGATTGTTGTAAATAATCTTTATAATTATATCAATCGTTTCGATTACCGGGGCACTGGTAAATAAACTTTCAACATCAAGTAAGACTATGGTTTCATAAGATTTGGATTAGTTCATTAGTTGATTAAATACTGTATTTATTTGCTATGTATTGTGTAATGAGTTGGTTAATGATTTAGGTTAATTGATCAACCGGAGTGGGAATTTGGGATATGATAGAACGGAGAGAAAATTTAAGTTTATGTGTTTTTATAGTTTCATACATGTATCCTTGTTTGTAGTCACCAATTATTTTGGGAAGTTTTATGTTGTCTTGGTCTTCATTGTTGGATGTGATTAGTTTGTTGATTTTCAATTTCAGTTGGTTAATTGGTTGACTTTTTAAATTTTGGTGTGATGTGATCGTCAATTACTTGTAGTTTTGAATTATAATGAAATTTATTTAACACAACGAAGATGTTGGTTTTATCTACTTTCTAAAATTATATAAGTATGATTACATAGGCCCTTAGTAGCGACTTTTATTTGTTTTGTTAGAGACTTATTTTTCTTTTGTCATGTCTGTCTTTTATTGAATCACTAATTACTGGTTTTGTTGTTAGTTGTTGTTCTTTAAGTTTTTGTATGATTTGATATAACATTTCAATTTCAGTTTTTAATCCAATCTACTGTATTGGATGTAAAAATGGCAGATAGGCCCAAGGTTGGGTAATTCCTTTTGTTGGTCTGTTAGAAATGATGATGAATTTATCTTTATTATCTGGAAGATTAATAGTTTCTTTGTATAGTGCATTAAATTTTTTTAATGTTCAGATGATGTTGAATATCATATTTATTAGCAATTTCTGCAAGCATGTGTAGGAATTATTTAAACTGTTCAGGAATTGTTGGTTAAAGTAACTAAATTGTAATTAAAAACAAAATTACACTTACAACTGCAATGTCTTAAAATACTTAAATTGTATTTTTTTTAATTACAAATATAAATTAAGATATCGTCCTTAGATAAGATCATTTTTGAGTTAACTATAACGGAGCACGTTCATACGCGTTTGAAATGATATCAGACCGCGTTTCATGCACATTTACAAAAAAATCACAACGATTTATTTTCTATGGTGAGATTGAAAGTACTTGGGAAAATAAAAGAAATGAAAAAATCTACGGTGACTTCATTAATGAGTTTCATAACAACATTAACAAATTGTTCCGTGAATTTGAGACGATTAAAATAAAAATAGATAAACATAATAAGTCTAGATTATTCAACCAAGATATGCTGCCTAAACACACACACACAAACACACAGAAACACACACAGACACAGGCACACACACATACAAACACATATATATATATATGTGTGTTATTATTGTTATTATTACTATTATAAGAGATTATAATAAAAACACGTTGAAATCGATATACAAAAGCATTCATGCTTCAATACTTTGATTTTATTTCATGAGACCATGTTAAGTATCCGTTGATTAAGTGATTTTACGAAAATTAAAAAACGAAGTGTTACCTCTTTTTCGAAATTTAAGGGGGAAGGGGAACGTAAAGTTAGAATCAAAAATAGACTTGTGGGTATGTCTTGATTAACCAATTAAATGCCAGATCAACGCTAAATAGAAAAGTAAGCTCAGAGGGTGGTGGGTGAGTTACGTTTTCATATAAAGCGAAACGTAGACAGGCCATCTCTGACAATTGCGGAAAATATGTAAGCTACAAATATATCGTAATTGTAGACAAATATGACATGTTCAATTCTTTGAAATGACGTTGGAGAGAGGGGTAAGTTAATCAGGCGTAAAATTAACAGAAAAAAAGAAAAAAATCTTTTTATTTTAGATCCATGAAGCTTTTTAAAGAGGCCTGTAAATATAAGTAAAAATGTGGTACATTTATATAATATATTAATAATACGAACTGGATGGCAATACATAGCAATATTAAAGCTGAGTAAACAAAATAAGGCAATTGCCCATAGAGGGTGGGGCATTATATACTAATAAATTATAGGTATAAGAAATGGTAAAATGTAATTTTAAAAATGTAACCGTAGCACGCCAGGATATAGGACGTTTCAGTGTAGGATACAGGTTCGCGTCCTGTCGTAGGACACATATTTTCTTTGAGGTTTCTTGGACATTCAGGTCGGTAAATGTTGTTAATACTGTTTATTATAAACAGAACATTTACTTAAATATTTGTATCTACAAAAATAACGTATAAATAACAAAAATAACGTATAAATAAAAAGAAAATTTATGACTTAAAGAGATCATTTCAATTCAACAGAATATATACAGAATATATATATTTTTACAAATCAAATGGAATATTTGCACAAGTTTCTGCAGATTTTGAAACCTGATAAAATGACCCAGAAATATCTTAGAATAAAAACGGGACAGTGGTGGTAAAGTTTTCGTTTTCTTTTTTTTATGAAACAATATGCCGCCTATAAAATCTTTTAATCGCAATATTCTTTTAAACGTTGTAAACAAAGTAAAACATTAAAAAACCATAAACAATTAAAATCGAAATGTAATTCCAATTAAATAAAGGTTATCATTGATAAGTTTCCGGAGGCTAGAGTCACTTATAATGTAATGTTATGGTTAGATATGTTATTAACACCTTGATTAAGCACGCGTTATAAACTTCGAATGAAAGCAGAGAGTATATATTTCTAATATCTATCTATCTATCTATCTATCTATCTATCTATCTATATATATATATATATATATATATATATATATAATGAGACAATCTTGTCTACTTATCTCCTAAATCCATACAGAAAAAATTACTAACATTGTTTGCTTGATTACAATTTTACTCTGAAAATTCTCCCAATTAAATCTTATATTCTTATATTTCGGGCGTGTCAATGTATTGGGGCGAATATTCTATTATGAATATATGCATACGCAAAACCGAAGTATTATATGATCCTTTTCATTATTATTAATAAGATTGTATCAAATCTTGCAAAACGCTTATTAATTTTTTTTCCATTGTCTATTATAGTGTAACCAGGTCTGTGAAAATCATTTTGTCAGCTAACGTTTTATTACTTCCTGTCTCCCTCCTACATCTTCTCAAAAGTCAAGTGAGAATATAAAATTTCTTAATCATTTTTTAATTGAAAACTTTACGATAAGTTATTCGGTGTATTTTTTTTTTTTCATTTACGTTTAACTTTGCGAATAACAATATTTTGCTTTTTACTCGTTTATAATCTTGTTAGCCAATCTGCAATTTCCAATTTACGCATGTTATGATTATAATTTATAAATTACAGGTTTTAATATTAATCTTGTAAAGTACCAAATAAGATCTTATGTTTAGGAAAAGATAAAATATTCCATCAACTAAATTAGAAGACAAGAGGAAAACAACATTCCAAAACAGAAATAATTTCAAACATATTAATATATATATATATTTTTAATTACTCGAAGTTATTTGCTAAAATCTACTTAGGATATTAACTAAATAAATTAGTATAGTAAAATAATTAAGATCTTAAATAAAATCATTTTATATGATCAATGATTCTGCGATGAATATTATTCGTTAAACAAAATATAAGAACGTTCATCTATTAAATGGTTTATCAAAAATAATACTGAACATCGTTAAATGCAGGGGATCGATGATTAATTCTTTGTCATTTTAATATCGAATATAAAATTGCATTTTCTTTCGGAATTGTAAACTATACTTAGAGACGTATACATATTTAGACAACGAAATAAAAATATATCATATATCTTTGGCGAGAGAGGAACGAAACGGAAAATTAAAGAGAAATCCCAAGCGATGAGGACAATTTGCCGTTGATTGGAAAAACGAACATAAAGATAAAATAAATGAATAGTACAAAGAAATCACAGCAAAGTTGAACAGAGAAGGGGTGACGTGGATCATCAGTACATAATATCAACATGAGAAACCGATACAGTTAATAACGTTAATATCTATCTATCTATCTATCTCTCCCCCCCTCTCTCTCTCTCTCTCTCTCTATATATATATATATATATATATATATATATATATATATACAAAAACAAAGTAAAACTTTTATTTTCTAACGCGTTTTTTCGGTCTTTTATCAAGGCAAATGTAAGCATTTTACTTTTCAACAGGCATTTATAAATGGAAGTAAAAATATCGGTAGGTTTACTTTTTTCAAACTTTATGAATCATAAGGCTGATTGTGAAATTCAAGTTAGATTATGGAAGATGATAAGTGATATAATTTAATGCCTAATATATATTGATATTGTTGTTTTGGAATTTTTAAAAATATTCTTATTTTTGTGGATTTTTTTATTTTCTTATTTGTTCGTTATGTATTTATTTATGTTAAATAGTATAAGTATTATTCTAACCACTGCAGCAGAATAAAAACTTTAATAATTATAGGATTTTTGAAGAGCACTAGAAATCTGCAGCCCTCAGTATATAGCAGATGATGAAATATAGATGGGGACACATATTTAAGCACCTACAGTATCCTTATTGCTTCATCCACGATGTTCTTAAATAACAAAAAAATGCGCACCTACTGGTATTTTTATTTCTGTTTCTAAATACAGGTTACAAAATAAAATCCTTGCGTTTATCCTGATAAAGTCCATCAGAGAACGAAACGCGTTGGTGAAGAAAAGTTTTTCTTTTCTTTTTATTCGCATTATTTTTTATAGATATATTTTATTTATATCTGAAATTTTACACACACACATACACACGCACACGCGCGCGCGCACACACACACACACACACACACACTCACTCACACATATAGATATATATTTCAATAAGGTTCACCTTGTACAAGGCCCGTGACCCACTTGAGGTGGAGAGTTACGTTAGGAGACTGTTTATATGGATAGAAGAGAATATATATATATATATATATATATATATATATATATATATATATATATATATATATATATATATATATATATATGTATGTATATATATACACACATTTACATAAAAGCAAATAAATACGAGGTAAAAAGCGAAGGTTTGAATAAACGTTTAAAAAGATAAAAGGGTTATTAAAAATGACAGAAATAATAAAAATGAAAGAAAGATTACTGTGTAGTAACCAAACGAAATCTAACATGTAAATATTAAAATCAAATAACCATCCACAGAGAAAGACAACAGTAATTTGGAGAAAGGGTGAATTAGAAAAATTAGACAGAAAATATTGCAAAGAAGGAAAATAAAAATAGCTGCTAAAAAATAGACAGCGATATAGAAACCGAAATGCGGATAGAAGCAAGAAGGCCAAAAATCGAAAAGTTGAGGAACTAAATAATAAGAGGGAAGAAAAAGAAAATAGAAGAGAGAGAAGAAGCGATAATAGCAGAAGCAATTGTAGCAGAAATAGAGTCACAAAGAAATATAATTAAATTTACTGGAAAAAGAATTTCAATACTGCATAATTGAAAGTCAGAATTTAATTAAAATAACATTTTATTGACATTGATGAAAATTAAATAAAGTTCATAAGGGTTTACGTAAATATTGAGTTTTCCGTTCACGTTTCCACATTGGCTTTCAATTGGTGCAGAAATTGAAAACAGTAGCTCGATTCGTAAGAAACACTAGCACTAAATTTGAATCTATAATTTTGTTTATATTATTATTATTTTAAACATTTCTTTACACGGGACAAATGAGAGAATTTACTCGTTTTCAACGAATTCTGTTCAGGATAAGTACAGGTTATGGTTCATGCATTGTAGGCTGGCCAGGAATCGGAATAATGCGTTGATGTTAAAACTCGTAGGCCATTGCTAGTTAGGTAGTTTCTCCATGGAATTTCGTTTATTTTCATCCTATGTCTGACATATTTAATAATAATAATAATAATAATAATAATAATAATAATAATAATAATAATAATAACAATAACAATAATAATAATGATAATAATAATAATAATAATAATGTCTTTGAAGATATTCGAAAAACTGTCAAAATACAAGGACCTTGAAATCGAAATCTCAAAAATGTGGCACATGGGAACATGAACAATTCCTGTTGTAGTTGGAGCCCTTGGACTGGTTGGAAAAGATTCCAGTAGGCTGATTGAAGGGATCCCTGGAAGTCCATGCCTCAAAGAGATACAAAAAATTGTTCTGACAAGTACAGCCCACACTTTACGAAGGGCTTTATCTATGTAATTAATTTTTTTTTTTTTTTTTTGCAGTGGAAAGTGTCATGATGCCATTTCTAACCTTAGGTCCCTGGGCGGGACCCGGAAAGAAATGTGTAAACGCCAGATATCAAAGGAAATAAAAATAATAATAATAATATATGAATCACATCTAGTTGCGTATTTCTGTTCTGTGCTTGGCTTTGGCTTTCAATTTCGGAACAGGCAAAAAAAAAAAGACCACGACTTTTAGTAATATTTAATGCATTGATAATTAAGGCTTAAGTATTTGAAACAAATTAATTTCCTTTTTATCTTTTTTAATCATTTCACCCCAAGCAAGGCAAAAAAGCTACCGAGACGCAAGGAGTTACTGAGTCTGAAAGAATACGAGTAAAAGTTAAACATTATTAAGGAGAGATAACATTAAAGAATAAGAATTAGGAATACAGAAGATAACGACTAACGTTGCATTTAAATATTTCAAGACCAAAGTTAGAGTTTCTCAAACGAGAAGGGCGAGAGAAGAAACTGTTGGCATAGAACCTGCGGTTATATCTAGCAATTTCTACTGGAAAAATGATGAAATCTAGATACAAATCTAGTATTACGCTTAGATCCGAGTTACCAAAGAGAAAATCTTATAAGAACAATTACCGTGTAAATAAAGACTCAGGGAAACTATGTTACATTGAGTGAAAGGCAGCTGAAGCCGGGATATCAGACTAGGGCCGATAATATTGTAGATTTTTTTTTATTTCATGAAGAATCTTTAAATATATAGTAGAAGCAATATTTCCTCTCCATGTTAGCGGTAATTATTTGCTCGAGAAGGTGCTACACTACACGTAAGACACTAATCCGCCACTGGATGGCATGCCGCTAGCATTTATCGCTGGTGGCCCGCTGTCGGATCGCCGGCGTGTTCGTCTCGGCAATGTTACCACTGGTGGACCGCTAGTGGTAACATTGCCGAGACGAACACGCCGGCGATCCGACAGTGGACCGTCAGTGGCTGCCACCGGAGGACCGCTGGCGTTGCCACCGGCGGCCCGCCAACCTGCCACTAGCATATTGCGTGTAGGTCATGAGTCATATTCCTGGAGGTAAGCATCGCCATGCTGATAAAAGGTAGAAAAAAGGTTCTCTAAGACGAATAGTTTCGTTTTGGAGGCGTTAAAACAATGAAGCCATTTCTTACCCAGTTAACAAGAAATTGAAGGCCTTATTTTATAACACGCTGCCAAGTTGAGTTTATCAAACACAGATCACACAGGAGTAAATAGTTGTCTCATTAGCGCAGATACCGAGTTGAGAACTGATAACATCAGGAAGGTTTTTGAAGAAAATTAGGAATATAAGTCAAAGGAGAAACCAGTGAGGGACATTTGCATTAATACAAAAATATCTAGAAGAGCTACTGTTCAAAACATTCAGTTTCTATTTGATAAGAAATATTGAATCAGATCAAGATTTCTTCCAGAAATAACATAACGTTTCAACTTGCGAAGAGGTCCAGCATGCCAAACCCTGTCAAACGCTTTCGAAATAGCCAAAACAACAGCCAGAGCTTCACCATTATTATCTAAAGCTTGATAGACTCTTAAGCATTAATCATTAATATATCAGCAGTTAACCTAGAGAAGCGAAAGGCATATTGTTTGTCTTGGAAGAAAAACCTGCGAGTTGAGATGAGTCGCAAGACTTTTATTGTAGAGTTTAAAATGAACACGAACTAGGAGCACAATGCAGGGATATCAAGTCTTTATATTCTACGGGGATCCTCTTAGACATATGATAGTAGAAATCAGGGACGGAGATATATGCATATCAAACAGACAGTAGAGAGTCGGTTCTACTCAAGTAATATATGAGTCAAGGGTACAAGTGTAAGAAAATTCACGAGTAAAATATACTGCATTACCAGCACGTGATGATAGAACCTCAAATTTAGTGAAGGTAGAAAAGATAGAAGACTTATTTAACAAATTACTACAGAGGCGCCATTAGTCGCGAGAAACAAACTTGTTAGAGGTGCCTCATATTGCCAGCAAACAAAGACCTAGCCTTCTTAAAAACACGTTTATAATTATTGCTAGCAGACTCAAAAGGGCGTCTATTATGATTAGAACTATCTCGTTGGTACAGCCGGAAAAATAATTCCTGTGGGTTATAACCGTTGAACTTCTAGCTGTCAATCACGAAGATTCTGACTTCACCAGATATTTCCCAGATTACGCAAAATCATCGATATCAGCTTTTACCCAAGAAGATATCTTTATAGCACAATTTTCAAGAGTAAGGTTAAAAATTTCACACCCAGTGAATAGGATGTTTATGTCTAATAGACGACTCAAGAGAAATGTCAACATATACTACAGTGGTATCTGAATTGCCAAGAGGACAGAGTTGTGATGATCGATAAGAACCAGGATAGCAGCAAAGTGAAAAAAGTAGCATGTTGATCAGTATTATTAGGGAAACGAGTATGAAAATCCACTAACTGACAGAGATTGAGCAACGGAAACATTTAAAGTCGGTATAACGGCAACATCAGATTACTTGAATTGATGAGTATTAAAATCACCAAATACAAAACGTTCGCAGATGAATAGCGAGGAAGATAGGGAGACTTTTCTATTTTGTCTAATATATTAGAGTCCTGATAATAAATATAAAAAGTAACAGATAGCAATAAATAAAGTCGTAAGCACATGGAAGAATTATCTTGTGATTCAGTTCAGGATTCCCTTGCCATTAGAGGATTTTTCGGGATGTTATCACCAAGGCCATGCAGATCCATCTTAGAATCCTTTCCCCGAATAGGAGGATAGCCTGGAACAGAAATTTCATTGGTACCGACAGAATAATTTAATTAGATTTAAAAAGCGCTAAGATATCTGAAAAACGTTTCAAGAGAAAAAAATTCTACACTACAGAAATATCCATTAAAAGCCTACGAATATTGGAAAAGGAAAGATTGTCATGTTGATTCTGTGAAACTTATGCCAATATCTATATAATATTAAACTAGGTAAAAAGTCTTTTTAAGAAGTTGATTACTAAAATATTTAAAGATTAGTGAATTCATCGAGATTTTAATTAAGAATAAAAACTACAAATCTGATTTAATTTGAGTATAATGACCACTAAATATAAAGTCATATTTATCTACAATTAAATAATAAGAATTTTTTGCGCACATCGTGGGGATAATTTTAACCTCTAATGTCAAAAGTCATAACACGAATGCAAACTTGCAATTGCGATTTTTGTTAGTTATTTTCCGTTTCTGTCGGTAATCCTTCTTATTCATATTTAATTCGGTTGCCCTTCTTTACTTCTTTATCGCCATTTCTTGGTAAATCTACAAAAAGTTCCAAATTTATCTGAAGTAAACAAACTCGCACTTTAACTTGACATCAATCGATATTATTTATAGGAAAATGTCTACCAAAAAACGTTACAGGGTTTTACTGTTAAAAACGTTTATATTAAGAAGATTTCCCGGTATATTCCATGTTAAATTAAATGCCATAGGGCTACAAAGGCAACAATATATAAACGTTTTGTTTTCTCAAACAGAAAAGAGATACGAAAATCGGCCGTTTTAAGCCTAATAAAACATGGTAACTTAAATAAAATAACTTCTAAAGCGTCGGAACAAATATATTCTGTGAGGAATCCCGCACGGTACGTTTCAATCACATTGATAGGCAAATATCCATTCCTTACAAATAGCTGAAATTTTTTGATCCGAGGAAGGAAGAAATATCTGTTATTGCTTAGTCATTGTAGAAGATTTCTAAATTATTTCTGTTACATTGATAATACACCTATATGAATGGAATTAAACCATTGAATTAGTACGTAACTATATATTTCTTGTGAATTAGCAGGCTCGTCACTCAGACTAATATTACTGAAATTATTTCGATGCCAACACAATTGTGTCTTTAGCGTGTAAATTTAGTAAATCAAAAATATATTTATTACTTCCAAGCACACGTGCGCGCAGAGAGAGAGAGAGAGAGAGAGAGAGAGAATGAGAGAGACAGACAGACAGAGAATGAGAGAGAGAGGGAGAGAGAGAAAGAGAGAGAAAGAGAGAGAGAGAGAACTTTTGTTTATTAGAACCCTGTAGCAAACTAAGAAGAACAAAATCCTCCTTTTCGTTAAAATTTTATTTATGCAAAGACAACTTTTATGGATGGGAAAAATGAAAATAAACAACAAAAATTAGAATAGAACGATTTATGTTTTGAAAGCTGTTTAACAATGAGAAAATTTTGATTCAACAGTGTCCATGAAAATGTCATAACCTTTGGTAGAACGCTGATACAATATACCTATAAATCTGCATTTAAAATAAATCTAAAAATGTAAAAATGAAAAAGTTATACTATTGTTCATAGACGTAAAAACGATACAAAATGTTGGCATGTACACTTTTCGAATGCACATATTTCTCCCATAAAGCATTATAAAATATCATAATACGGTTATTCCCATTCGTTATGTTTAGGCTTATAAAAACATAAAATATAATAATGGCAAATAAATACTTTATTAAACAATTTGATATTTAAAATAATTTTCAATACATATTTTATTCGTGTTCTCCTCCTCTTCTTCCTTCTCTACCTCCCTGTTAGGGCCGGTGCGTCTTACCCTTGAAACCCCCGACCGGGAGTGTGGGGGGCGTTTTGGGTGAGGGCGTCGTGGCCCATGCCATATTTTCCAGCACTGATTTATGTCTATCTGCCATTCTTTAGAATTAGTCTAAAACTTTTGTTTCATTGTCAGTCACCAACTAATAATATATATCGTGTATCTGCATGGTCGGTGCGGTGCGTACTACACAGGGACCCCCGACGTGTTTGGAGCCACAGATGGACTGGTTTCAGCAGCGTTTGTTTGCTTTTTCTACTTTTTACTTTTTCTACCTAAGTTATATTGTCAATCATCAACTACAATAATCGACAGAGATGGTGCTTAATGCCCCGAGCCTCTCAAACTTTGTGGGAGCCCTGTGCCTACTAGGGAAACGGGGTAGAATTGGTATTCTCTGTAGAGTTTATTTATTTTTTTAATTCTAAAGTTCTTTCTGAACAGTTCTTTTAAATCAATTAAGAGCGTATTATATCTCGGTTTTTATTCTGAGATCATCCATTAAAGTGGATCTCTAATTTTTCTTAATACCAACTAGAAGTCCACATAAAATTTATAGTGCCTATTTTCTACATTTATAGAAAGATAAAACCGACAAAAAAACAATTTTAAAATAAAAATGTATAAAGTTGTCCCCAAAACTGAAATACTCATTTTAAAACAATTTTTTAAGACAATTCCGTTTGTGTTATATTGGTCTCTTTGCAAAATCTTTTTTAAGCGGAGATGCGTCGGCGATTAATCTTTATGTAAATGTAAATATTTGCGACTTAAACATTTTTTTGAGTACAATTTAATCATGAAAATATTAGTGGTTATTAGAGAAAAGAATAAGATTTTCTCAGATATTTTAAAAAATAAAACCCCTATACATTCTAAAAGTTAATAATTAATGAATATGTACTGAAATTTTCATTTAAATTGGATAATTCCTTGACTTTTGTTAATTTAAAAAAATCGTTTCCCTTCCCCATCACTTTGGCTTCGAAGGTTTGTAGCTTCCAGGTAGGTAACTTTTAAATCGCCATGTAGTAGAGAATGGGGGCTGTATCAAAGTTTCGTGGGTGGCGACACTTTAGAGCGGGCCATGCTCCCTGTAGGGGATAGCATTAGATTCCTGCTGGGTGTAAGGCCACCGCCTCACCACGCTCATGTTAGTGTGGTTCCATAAGCAAGCAATATTTTATGAGGTGGAGTTGCCATCCCCACAAACAACTGGTTCTGAAGTTAAAATTGTCCTTCTCCTACACAGTTTTCACTTCAAGTCGAAAGAGCTAAATTTGCTCTGCCATTCAACTCTTAGGAAGAAGGAACACACGTGGAGGTAACTACATCGACTGGAATTTGAAATCGGCATGCAGATCCTTGTTTCCCGCTAATAACTGCTACACGAAACGCACATCCTCTTAGTGTATATGAAATGCTCGACTGCATGCATCAATGTGCGCCTCAAGATGAAAAAGAGAAGGAAATGGAGTCTTTGATTCTATAAGGGAGGCGAACTTACTTTAGCCCCCATTACCTGTCATAAAGACATAATCTCTGGTCAGGTGTACTCGATATGAGACCATCGAAATGCCAGGTAAACAATGCTTTATCTACAAAAGATTACGAACCAATTTGACTCTGTTACAAAAAAGTATACTTAGAAAATCAATAAAGATTCAAGATGATGTTTTCTTATTTTACCAACACTACAGAAATTTCTGTCTTTTTAGTACTCAATTGTAGATAATAGTAGTTACCAATTTCTCTTTTTGCCTTATTCATTCTCGATTAAAACTATTCTGGAGTAATTGGAAATTGATGTTGGATTTAAAAAAACAAGGAACCCATAAATGTTTTCGAATCAGACTTATAGAACTAAAGTGTATATATATATATATATATATATATATATATATATATATATATATATATATATATATATATATATATATATATATATATGTGTATATATATATATATATATACTCTGTACCTCTGTGTGTGTGTGTGTGTGTGTGTGTGCGTGTGTGTGTGTGTGTGTGTGATGGAGGTTTATGGAAGGAAAGAAAATGGAAAAAATGTAGAAATGTTAATGTTGTGCACGTTGTGGATCATCCATCAGTCAATGAAACGCTAAATGCATTTGGAGCTGCTGCAACCTTTCCATGATAGTAACCATGACAAGTAACTTGAGATTTTCAAAATGTTCTTTCATGACAACACAAGGACAGATGTAGCAAAAATACCACCGATAAAAATATTTAGGGCTTAATTTGTCTTTTCAACCTAACCTGTCATATGCACTTGATCTTAAGCCAACCGATTCCTAAAATCTTTTGATTGCTGCGAAATGATATGATGGGGAATGCTTTCTCTAATGAAAACCGGATTTATGTGCCGCACAAAAACATTTTCACGCAAAACGTACCGAATTCCAATAAAATGATATCGAAAAGTTACCGAAAAAAATTATTGCAAATAATGATGAAAATAAAATTGAATATTATTTAAGTTTACTTTAATTTTTGAGGAATATACAAAAGAGACATTATTACTAAACTTAAAATTTAATGTATGTCATCAATGAGTTAAGGCTACCCAGTTTATTTTAACTGTTTTAATTATCAAATAACTCTAATAAATCTACCATGATCTCATAAGAGACAACACCAGAAATACAAGTAAAAAAGCTAAGAGTTATTTTCTGTGGTAAGTATATTATATTAACTCACAAGTCAGTCATGATACATATTTTATCGTGCTGACAAGTTAATGCTCTGAAACCCAACTTATTAACATACCGATAGAATATATTTGCATAAAAACTTTAATATCTGCAACATACATTTTATAAAAGCATTTTATGCATCTACCGTTACTAAATATAAAAGTTTAAATATGTAGGTCAATAAATATTTAAGATTAATTAAGAAATCATAAAAATTGAATAGAATATATAATTCATACCTTGAATCGGATCAAAAACTTCTGTTAGCTAAGCGGCTAACACCAGCCAACAAAAGATCTCACTTCGTCTTACCTATATCACAAAAGACCCCTAAATATGACGTCTAACAAATTGTAGAGGTACCATTTTGTGATAAAATAGAATTCTCAAATATTGGCACAAAAGACATTGAAAAATCATATAATACAATCATATTTTTAACTTAAGCATATCATACTACTCCTAAAATAACAAGACGGAAAAAAGATTTTCTTTGTGGGTGAAAATTCTGAGTTGAAAAGACGAACAGAAGAAACAAACAAAAGAGATAAGATAGAAGGCACAACACTAAACAGTTAACAAAAAGAATAAAAAATCTAGTTAATATTCTGAAAAATCCAAAATCCTTTTCAGATAGAAAACAAAATGAATGAAGATAAACAGTATATATTATAGGTTGAAATAGGAAAAAAAGCAAACATAAGAGCTAAACAGAACGATAAAATCATACAATCAAAGCCAAAACAAAAGATCTCAAATATCACTTCGAGTCTCATTTCTACATCAATCTGAAGAGAGTCCTGGGTATGACAACTAACTACAGCTGCGTTCTGGGTAAGACGATAAACTACGTCCAACTGCAAGGAGGTTTTGAGGAGCGTGGAACCACCACTTAATTGTTGGTGTTCCCAGGTCTAACCTGACCCGGGTGGTAGCACATGTGAGGGTCCCACCTCTGGGCAAATAGTTAACTCCCAAATTGGAGTCAAAACACTATGAAAGTGTAAAAATAGGTGCCAATAGCAGAAATACATTTTCATGGGAAAAAAATATTATCAGTAATACTTTTTTGACGGAACAATTTTACCAGCTATACATTTTTATAAATAATTATTACCAGCAATACATTATTTCCAGTAATACATTTTTGAAAAAAAAAATTACCAGCAATACATTTTTGGAAAAAAATATTACCAGCAATAAAAATCTTGTCGGTATTAAATTAACCATTGATCTTGCTATACCGTAAAACAAAACAAACAAACAAACAAATCCAATCTGAAGATGTACAAATGAAATATGCCTTAATATATATCCCGATGTTGCAAAGTGTTTGCAAACGTAAAAATGAAGAACATAGTGATGAGTAAACGAAGAAAGATTTAAAAAATATTAAATACCATAAAATGTGACTTTTTGAAAATAGCATACTCTGCCAACATTCAAAAATGGTTCTCGGTTTTAGGAAAACAGCCTGGAATCATAAGGACAATCTAAAGAAAATAATTGTATCAACCATTAATGCACTGGGGATAGTACTGAATATCATTACCCTCACGTGTACAGAGGAAACACAATTGCATCCATTATGCAAAAGTACAAATACTATTTTATTAACTTGACTTTCACATTTTTAAGAAAGACACAAACGACCTAATTTGGTTTTCGTTCAGGTATGGAGTGGGTGGGGTAACAATATGACATATATGTAATCGAACATCTCTAGAAATCATATACCTATGGAATAAATATTTGTTGGTTGTTTGATTCATTTTCTATGGTTTTCAACTTTTGCAGGTTATTTAATGTCAGAGTATTTTTTACATTGTAAGATTTTTTGAGATAATAATACTAATATACTAAAACGTATTACATGCTTTACTAATTATCATACCTTTCGCAAGTGTATTTGCGCATAAGTGAATATAATGAAGCCAACTTCAATTGGAACTCGAATCTTAGATTAACAAATCCGAGTCATTATCCGTTACATCACGCACACAGCCAATCTGTTATTCCCAAGCTGTCACCCACCTAGCTTTGATGTTGCTTAACTTCATTAATCGCATAGGAGGCAATGTTCCAGCGTGATGTAGCCGTAAGCCCAAGAAAGTTGTATACCTGCTACGTTGACCACACAGCAGCATATAATCACGTAAATGGAAACTTACTTTCTCATCCATTTAAAACCGTTTCCATGCTCTGACCCCACTGAATTTCTTGATTTGATAATGGAACTATATCGGTCCTCTATACTCTTTTAAGACTATAAAGCACAGACGTGAAGCGATGGGCATTGATCATTGAAAGATTTCATGCAGAATTCCAAAGCTAATAGTAAACAGCTTTTATATCTCCCGTCCCGAGAACAATGTAATCACGATTAGGGTTATACTTACTGCATAGTTTGTTTAAGAAATATTTTGAACCCCAAAAAGTCAATATAATTTACCAATTGTCTCTAGATAAAATGTGGAATTAATCAATATTTCAAATACCCTATTGTATGGATTAGATATAACTAAGTTAGTATAAAGCGGTAAGGAAATTTAATATATGTTGGTCTACGCCAGGGGTAGTTTTGTCCTAAACTGCAAGATGATACAAAAACAATATATTAACGTAAGAACTCGAGTCATATACTTAAATGGCCTTGTCTAATCCAGACTCCCATATGGAAGTCAAGCTTGGTTTACAACTCGTTCAGAAATATCTAAACTATTATTTAAATGCAACTGTTTAAAAATAACTCCAAGAAAACGAATACTGTTGGTCTTAAAGAAGACAACCCTTCGATGCATAATAAGGAAAGAAAAAACGCGATTAAATAACAGAGAATATTACTTGACATCAATAGCAGCAGCTAAAATAGCATACATAACTTAAAGAGAAACCAATTATGGAATCAAAATGTTGAATATCCACACTAGTTTAAACAAAAGCATCTAAGGAATGCCCAATAATACTAGAAGGAGCGATAACAGCGGACATAAAAAATATTTTCCTGAGAAAAATAAACAGAAATATTTCATAAATTTCAACAGACGGAAACTCTAACTGTTCGGTCTAGAATTCCTGATGTTTCCTATTAAGGAATCGGATAATATCGGCATTACCATTAGCATCAATATCTTTGCATCATGAAAAATAAAACACCTCAACAGAAACGCAATTTTCAAAAGTAACGGACATCACATCATTTTGTTATATTCGTCAATTTAAGAAAACAGTGAAAAAAAAACGGTTGAATGAAAAGTTTTTAAAGTAGCGGTAAAATGTTTGAGAAACTGTGGGCAATAGAAGCAATTACAATCAGGTAAACTGAAATAGACTTTGCATAGATTAGATTGCCTCTGAGTGTTCATTAATTGTATAATTATAATGCTCTGTAACATTATCTATCTCTCTCTCTCTCTCTCTCTCTCGATATATATATATATATATATATATATATAGAAATGAGAGAAAGAACAGATGGAGTAAAATTCCACTGTTCGTAGCATTTACTTTGAAATTATATATATATATATATATATATATATATATATATATATATATATATATATATATATATACAAATGAGAGAAAGAACAGATGGAGTAAAATTCAACTGTTCGTAGCATTTACTTTGAAATTATATATATATATATATATATATATATATATATATATATATATATATATATATATATAATGTACAACACAGAAATATAGAGACTAAAACAAATATCGATATAATATATACATTTTTTATCATTAAAATTGTTCAAAGATTTTCATTGATCATAATTATTTTCTTCTAGAAGATATTAACCCCTCTCGATTATATTCAAGTTTAAAAAATAAAATAAATAAATAAATAACATCCCGGAATACACATTCTTCTATATTTGTTCATGGCCACACACATACAGGCAGAGACAGAAACATACTCAGACACAGAAACATCACAGACACAGACACAGAAACACACAGACACAGACACAGAAAAACACAGACACAGACACAGAAACATAGACAGACGCACAGACACAAACACAGCGACACACACACACACACACACACACACATATATATATATGTAAAACTATGAATACGTATACCATATATATATATATATATATATATATATATATATATATATATATATATATATATATATATATATATGTATGTATGTGTGTGTGTGTGTGTGTGTGTGTGTGTGGTATACGTGCTCATCCTACGAGAAAAAGGCCCAAACATATCTTGCAAACAAACATGTCTCTATACATTGAGGTAAACTTCTATTAGCGTTTGAACGGATGTTAGCATCAAGTTACCTAGTCGAGATCAAATCTGATCCGCAAAGTGAGGATTGATTTCGACTGGGATCAGCTCAGGTCAGCGATACTACTGATGCACTTAACGAATCCAGCCAAACTAAGGCCAGTCATCGCTTACCGCTTTCGAGTAAAATTCAGCTCAAATTAGGACATTCGGCGCCAGTAAACCCGCAGGGGGTTTCTTCCGTTTCTCTTTCCTCCTGCATCCCAGTTTAAATGCGTGATATGAACAATAATCAACACAAGTCTTAATGAAGTCACCAGGGTTTTATTTTCAAGAATAAAGAGCATTGGGAACCTAAAGAAAAGACGCAAATACTCTTAAATAGATTTTACAAGTACGTAAATAGACTCACTATAAAAAGTTCAGAAAGTGTAATCACTTGAGTTATTTGAAACTGTCGGTAATTTTTATTCTTAGATTCCATTTATTTCGTTTTTTTTCAACATTGAAACAATTTTTCTACTGCTGAATGTCAGCGCTAAACGGTTAACACAAATAGAAATAAACACATTGAAAAGATAAAAATTAAATGGACTTAAATATATCAAGATATAATCAGTGGATAAAACCCCAAGAAGCTTCACGGAATAAAATAGAAACTGGCATATAAAATATTTCCGATGATTAACAAACCCTTATGCACTATTACAGTTGTTGTCTCTATAAATGAAATATTAATTATAGTGTAAAAATAATTATAATAAAGTAATTATAACAATTATAATAATCATTAATTCAATATTTCTGAACCAATGTAAATTTACTCAACTTTTCTTCTCTACACACACAAACACGCGACATTTTCACTATCGAATAGGCAATCAACACCTGGGTTGAGAAAAATCTCGGCTCTTTTTTCAGGACACAATGATAAAATACTCAATTTTAATACACAACAAATTTGGCGTAAGGAAACCGGTTACTACCTATGATTTCTTTTAGGTTCTTAGGTCTACGATATGTATATTCCTCTGGTTCCGTTTCTTTCTTTATTTGTTCATCGATCAGGTTTATTTCCACGGTTGTTGCCGTTATGCTTTCCTGGCAGAACAGTATTGTATTCTGCATGAGTTCCCTGGAGAAGTCTTCTAATTTACGGTACCATGATGCTAGAAATGCATCATTATGGTTACCTATTGATGGTTCCAAATCGATCCTGAAATTGGTATATATATATATATAGTCAAAACCTAATGAGCCAGACAAAGCTACCAAGGTTTCACTTAGGCAGATCGTCAGGGTCAGCTGACCCTGACGATCTGCCTGTGAAACCTTGGTAGCTTTATGTCTGCTCTACGTTTGTATCGAGCTCTTTAGTTAGTTAGTTGTTTACTCGTATCGGTTTTTTTTTCTTTGGGCATGGAACCTGTATATGTGTGATTATTTTCGACATACTTTCATGTTCCTAGCTCTTTCTTTTTTAAAACCTTTTTTTCCCTTCGAGATTGATTTGGCTATTGTTAAATCAAGAATTCGAAGGTTTTTCGACACGAGTAGAGTCACCTATATATATATATATATATATATATATATATATATATATATATATATATATATGAAATATGTAAGCTGATTTTCTTAAATATAATGACAGCACTTAAGAAAAGACATGATAGATTACTTATGTTAAAAGTAGATAGAATACCTGTTAGCAATTATTGTCTGGCACCGGGAGATAATTGTTTACGTGCTAATATTGTGGAAGAAGATCATGTAATTATTTGTAAAAGCAAATAATATCTTCTGACTTAATTATACATAGTACATAATGTAATTCATTAACCCTATGTACAAATAAATTGTCAACATATAGATAAATAGATATTTCGGTATTTAATTATTATGATAGTTCGTAGAAAACAAAAAACTAAGCGCATCTTCGATAGAGACAATGGATGCACATGAAGATGATTGAAAATAGTAATAAGATAATAATCAGATGATTACATAAGTATTATTGATAAGATCTTAATATACTGTTATAACATATTCATATACTCACAGTTGGAAAACACTAGATCCATTACCAAAACTGGGAAAACTATTTTCTCAACTGAAGGCATCAATAGACGCTGACTGAGCAAAATGAAACTTTAAATAGTGAAGGGAAATGTCGCTTCGAATGATATTGTGGATGCAACAGTGATTGATAGGGAGATAAAGGATACAAATATTTACGCACTAATTTTTTGTTTATCATCTCACACCTGAGCCATTTCAGGAGAAACACGTGTTTATCTCTCAACGAATTCAAAGGCCCGAAACAAGTTGCAGATATAGTCCGGTGTGTATCTTGTTATCAGGAGGAAAATAATTATCACGTCGGTCATCACTAACTTGTCGCGGGTCAGTGTATGTATTGAGCGATAGACACATGTGTTTCTTGAAATGGTCGCAACAAACATGGCAGACTCGGGATATGAGTTCACGAAAAGAAATGTAAATTAACGACACGAACCAATATATATATATATATATATATATATATATATATATATATATATATATATATATATATGAAGAGATGATAATGCATTAACAAGAAAGGTTACAAGTGACAAAGACAATTATTTGTGTAACAAAAGAATGTGAAAACCGTTTGGGTTAAAAAAATGAGGAGTAGGTGAATGTGCGTGCGTACAAGTGTGTATATGTATTGTTCATTCATTTCCCTAAAGAGAAGCGCGTTCTCCGCGAGCGATTTACATGTTGACGTGTAAACGGAAAAAAGTAAGAAGCGGCTGCGAATAATTATCACAGAATATTTATAGCACCGGATATTTTCTCCTAGTAGCGGTTTCGAGAATTAGGAGGAGATAATCTAACAACTCCCAAGTACACTCATTGTCCTTGTATATACAATATTAATCCAATAGAAGACGAGACATTTTTTCAACTAGAATTATTATTGCAGAAAGAATCTGACGCATAATTATTTCACTTCGCTCATGATAATACAATAAAAATGCACTCTTAATCCTCAAGATATGTTTTTTTGTTGTTGTAGAGAAAACTGAATAATTCAAATTATCTTATCATTATTTCTTTTCTCTGTTCTAAAATTATACTAATGTCCTGTTGTAATTCTTATACTTACTTTTATTGATATACGTAACATGACGACGAATATTGGTAGATCAGTGCCTGCGTTGGAATTGCATAAAAAAGGATAGGTTATTACTGCGGAAAACATGAGTTATTTGGACAGTCTGATTTTATTTAGTTTCAAAGTAACTGTAATAATAAATCTCACTTGATACCAATCATATGTAGAGAAAAATTACCCAATATGTTCATTTTAGCCTGAAGATATTGAGGATTATTTTAACTGTAGACGCAATTTCGGATCAGGATTCAATTTTTCACAACTAAATATCATATTGCCATGAAATGACATTTTTATTTATCACATCAGTATTTACACGTTAAGCAATAAATTAGCTTTTAAAATCTTACGCTGCACATTAATTTCTTCCATTAAATGTTTGTGAGACCCAATTTTGTATCATTTTTTTCAATAAGGGTTATAAACGAAGTTCTATATATTCCCCTGTAAGTTTTCTCCAATGTTCATGGTATTTTTGGATGTCTTTTCTGATGTTTATGTTATTCGTCAGTTTTCAAGTGAACCTTCTGTATATTCGAACACAAAATGTAATGATTTGTTTTGCTTCATAACGAATTTCCGAAAACATTTACTTTCTGTTGTCTATTACAGGCTGCACATGATATGATTGCAAATGACGAGTAAACAATTGAATGTGTATTTTATATTTATAAGCTGTATTCTATAAAATGAACTAAAATGGCCGTTGTTCTCTAGAAAGAGGCTCCAAAGTGAATGGACGCATTAATTAATACAGCAGTGAGTATAATTCGAAGATTCGTTTTAGATTTCCCCAGTATTGTGCAAATGCCAACACACAGAACATCTGAAATAGCCTAATTTCGAAAGAAACCCCCCCCCAAAAAAACTCTTTTAATTAACCCCCATTATCATTGTAAGAGTTGATTTGAAATCATTCGTTATTTTAAAATATCCTGAAATCTTTTGTGGACATAATATTTTATATGATTCATTCTATAGTCATCTTCAAACAGTAATTATCTTACCCCATTGTAGCTTCTGACAAGAGCAATAGAAGCAAGACAATTAGAAAGGCCATCTATATAGCGCGAGTGAGCCTCTTACGTGTTAGATGAACGTCCCAATTAATCGAATCAAATGCATTTATAGACAATAGACCATCAAGAGTTTTCATTACAACATAATTCATTTAAATTTCTTGCATATTATGTGACTACCAACAAAAACATTATTTAAAATCTGTACCCCAATAGGCGGACATGCGTGTGCACAAAGTCTTTTTGTAGTTTTTTGTTTATATTCTGTTGAATCATAAATATTGTCCGTTTTTGTTCATCAAATTTATTCTTGAAAAATAAAGTACAGTTACATTTTATTCAGTTATAGATTAACCATAATTTGTTTGCAATGAATTCTTGCCACTTATTAAGCAGTACTTCGATACCTTTTGACCAAATTTCAGAGGTTTTGATGTAAAATCGTTTTCGACTAGCTCTTAAATTTGGATTCCAATAGAGAAAGTTTTCAAAATCAAATTTTTTTACAACGACCGAATAATGTAATAATTAGGCCAGTATGTCGAGTTCTGTAGAACAGACAGAGCTCTAAATATTTTCCCAGTTGTATTTTTGCTGCATACAGTCACAAAAGAGAACCTAACTTTTATGAAACCGTTGCAACTGCGATACCTAAAAATATGTATTTATTGTTTCGTAGCGTTTTAAACATTCTAAATGAATAATGCCCCGAAGTTGGTACCATACGCACGAAATTACTTTGCTTCCATGGATCTGTTGCGGGGACTTATCATTGTCAATCCACAAAGTTTTGTGTTGGACATTTTCTTATATAAGCCATTTTTCATCATTTTTTATGTATTTAACAAACGTGGTGATTTATCTGTTGCGACTGTTGACCTGTTGCTATGGGTAAATGAGTTTTTCTTTTACTAAGAACGTGTGGAACCTAAACAACGAGATCGCTGCGTTTTCATGTTTTTCTAATTATCAGCGTATAGTATGCATTTCATTTTTGCTAATTCCTGAGTATTTTGCTATGGACTGCTTTCTAATAATAACTTTCGAGTTTCATCAAAGTCCCATGTACACCATGCTCAGTGTTTGCCTTCTAACGACGTTTCTCCGGAATTATATAATTTCATGCTTACCAGTCAGTTATGAAAACTTGACCCTAAACACTACGTATTATTTATAGATGTGTCGACAGTTTTATTCTCTTACTTGGGATCTCATAACATTATGTAGCATAAAAACACTTTCAATCCCTCCATTAGGGAGATTAAAAAATGTATTCTTTAATCCTGTCTGTAAGCTGTCTCACTGATGTACAAAAACCAGGCTGCGTTAGTGTACTCCAAATCTATTCGAAACTACTGCGTATTGCTATTTGTTAGAGTGATACTTTCGTCATTAGAATTGGTTCTTAAAAGTGGAAACTACTCATGAGAAAAAACTAATATCGTTTGCTATTATGTAAGTATTTATGCTATGATATATTTCTTACAATATACTATATAATTGAATAAAAAATATTTCACGGTTTTAGATTTTCATATGGGCTGTTGACATTCTACAATCAGCATCAATTTTTAACACATTGATTTTGTGAATTTTAACATTAATTTTATTGTTTCATAGGAAACCTCTTTGCTTGAATATTAAAATAATTAATAATATATACTGAAAGTTATACCAATCTTGCTTTCTTAATCCCAATTTTATTGTGAAACCATTGGACATTATAATAAAAGCAGATGGTGTTTACATACATAGATACATACATTCATATATGGTGGGTATATATTCAGATCAGCCGGATAATAAATAAAGATTTAGTAGAATAAACGCTGCACTGAAAGTTTCCTATTTAGGACTATGAAATGTTATCAAGCTTATTTACTTATGAATATATGAAATGACTCTTGAATTGGAGCAATTATATTAACGATATAATTGCACTGATTGGCCAATCTCGTTTTTCCGAGAAGATCGTCTTTTGATATTCACAAAAGACGAAGCTAGAATAAATCGTGAGTGAACAATCTCAACGAAAAAGATCTACGATATACGGAATTTAAGAAACATAAAATGAAAATATATAAAGAGCAATTTACTTAATAAAAATAAAATGTTACAAAATAATACTCTGAAAAGAACATAAGAGCATAATGCATTTTATATCAAACACAAAGATTTGTCTGAACCTATTTCTACTTGAAAAGTGTGCTGGAGATTTGCACAATAGGAGAAAAAAAAAAGTAATATATAATAAAATATCTTAGAATAATAGGAAAAAAGATAAAATAAATATCAAAATGGTGCTATTTAAATCCCAAAACTTTCTATTTCCTGCTATTTAGGGACGACCATTGAATATATGTGTATATGCATAGTAATTATATATGAACACACACACACACACACACACACATATATAAATATATATACACACACACACACACACACACATATATATATATATATATATATATATATATATATATATATATATATATATATATATATATATATATACAGATAATTTTAAAATATACTTAAATAATTTAAATAAAAGGCCTAGTTTATATATGTTTGTATTTTTTAAATTTATGGCGGTACATATTGTGGTATTCATACGGGTACGTGCCCCTGGGAGTGAAATAAGCGGATGAATGCCTGACAGAAGTGTAATATAAACGTGTCTGTTTTGGTTAGCAAAATAATGTTTATTTTATATAAATCTATCATTATGCGTATAATAATTTGGTACACATTCATATTCGTGTATGGGTATATATATATATATATATATATATATATATATATATATATATATATATATATATATATATATATATATATATATATATATGTATATATATGTATATATATATATATATATATATATATATAAATTTTATTGAATTCAACTAACAACGTCTGATTAATGTTTATTGTAATCTTTCTAATTTCGAAAAAAGTTATTCATCGGAATCGAAATTTTGGATATTGTCCTGAGTTCATATTTGTTCTTGTAAAGTATTTTCAATCGTTTCAATCATTATCAAAATTGGAGTTTGTCAGTGCGATAGACGAAGCTTACTACATCGTGACATACCTTGGAACACTAGAATTCACCTAAATTCGTAGCGTATAGGCTGGTATCATATGTAATACGTTCACAAAAAGCTAGGCCTCATTGGAAAACATTGTACCAAATATTTATTATTATTATTATTTGTACGCATATTAAATATTTTATGCATACTTTAAAATACCGTCTCCTGTGGTAAAGAATACTTTGTTTCTTTTGTATGATAATAGCTTCTAGGATATAGAGTTTATATAGTATTCGGCTACTGTCTACTAATAATAGTCTTTAAAGGATTCTATTATTAATGTTAAGTTCATAAAGTGAAGGACAGATATAAACATATCAACAACGACTTCTTTAAGTTTTGTTTAATAACTTCATATAGGTTTTTGTTCCTATATAAACTATAAACCTATATCACTTTTCAAATGACCTGGGAGGTCTTTGAACAGGAAGATTTATACACATTAAGGAATAAATAAATAAATAGTAAATAAATATCCAGTGATTTAGGCGGAGATTTTAGAAGTATTGAGCTGATGTAGATGTTAGAAGAACCGGAAATCTATCTAGTCCTATTGTAGAGAAATATGAATAAGAGCTGGTTTATAAGTTAAGGACTGTGGTACAGGATATCTGTAAGGATTTGTGAACTTATCGGACGTAAGAGCGAGCTAGATAGATAATAATGACCCACAATTTTATATACTTTGTCAGATACGACATCTGCGTTATTAATTGGGGTGTTTATCTGTGCGTTGAAACGACGAGTATCGTTTGCGTTTAATTTTTTAAATTTGTCTTTACATTGATAACATAGTCAATTTTTTAATTGTAGTTGATCATGTTTCAAATAAACAAAATGGTTCGTCAGAATTATAATTATTTTGTTACATTTATATTCTGTAAAGACTCACCTTAATGTTTTGTCTAAGATGTGGTTTCTTTTTTTCCTATTTATATACATTTTTATGCCTTCAGGTTTATGTAAAGTTCATAGTCTAGGATGAGTTTTAATATGTATGTTTTCTTGTAATTCTCGAAGGGTTTTGTATAAAATTTCAACACACACACACACACACATATACATATATATATATATATATATATATATATATATATATATATATATATATATATATATATATATATACAGTGAGAGTCAGATATAGAGTGATGTTTAAAATCGGCTTTAAGAAACGTTTAAATATTTTTTTCAGTGTTACAATACAAAATATCAGCGTCAGACTTGCTTAATAAAACTTCATTTAAAAGCAACTGGTATATTTGCATTTGGACACATATTAAAATTACGTTGCACGTGTCAAATAATATTTTTATTGTATCGCGTTATTGAACATTTTCGAATATGTATTAATTTTTAAAACTGAAAATTTCTCCGTATAATAGGAGATATTATCAATATAATAATTTATAAAAAAGCTTCTTGTTTCTCATGCTTCGTGTAAATACTAGAAATGCTGCTGATCACTTTAATGACATTAGGTTCAAACGTTTACTATTAGAATACATGGCAAATCAAGTGATGCTCATTCGAATTTGAGAAAACAAAATTAAACTAAACAAATGAATACAAGTCAAAATCAGGATCGGTCTATATTTCTGAGAGGAGGTATTGTAACTATTTACAATATGTACATTGTTCCGACTGTTGTCATATTCACGTTTCGACCGTTGTACGCCCCGGCCTTCGTCAGGATCTGTCTATATTTATGAGAGCAAGTATTGTAACAATTTAAAATACTTACACTGTTCCGACTGTTGTCATCATCTTTCTTGTCATGTTCACGACCTTTCGACCGTTGTCTTCAGGGTGATTGGAATTTCGAAGACGAGGACAACAGACCGAAAAATCTAAATAGTATAAGTAAGTATTATAGGTCCTTACCTATAACTACAGAATGAACTCTTCCTAACACTATGTATACTACGCTTCTCAAGAGAGAGAGAGAGAGAGAGAGAGACAGACAGACAGACAGACAGACAGAGAGAGATATATAGATAGATAGACAGAGAGACGAATCGAGTCGAGCCGATAGTAGTTCACTCCAAACCAGACTGACATTCATACTAACACCTTCCACATCTTGTATTATTATTCCGTGTAATATATCTTCGTTATTTCTACACTTGTGTTCGTGTTGTTCTTCCTTGGTCCTAACTTGGACCATAACAATAAGTCAAATAACATTCTAGTACATAGTAGACTTATTTTATTTATTTCTCTGATTCCTTTTAGCTAACGTAGTAAAGATTTTCATTTGCTGCTGAATCTTAAAGAACCGGATTACTATCTTTGAGAAATTTTAGGCATTGGAATCACCGACTCGGTACCCTATATAGTTCACCACTGCTACTATAAGTATTATTACCACTGTATCATGTCTGCACTTATGTTAATGGATGATAATTTTATGATCAGTGGATGTTAAGAAGTGAATTCAGCGCGCGATAACACGTAAGCTCAATAAGGTTGCATATATTAGCTTCAATTATATGTATATACGTATGTACGTTGAACTTTGAGTATATAGATTGGGAAGCATTCGTGCTCGCCAAAGTAAAAAATGTTCAGCTAAAAAGGCAGAATTAAAGTCCTATGAAAGAACATAATCGCGATTTAAGTACTAAATTCTGCGCGATTCATAGTTGCTATTTTATTTATAATTTTTAAAACTTGTTCCCATATTCGATCTCATATGGTTCTTTTGTTTCAGCGTCACGACATCGAGTAACACCGATCAAAGCTCTCTTAAGTCGTCGAATATATGCCACAATGGCATTTAATATGATATGCCAACAGAAATCCGCCCTCTGAATCCACCCAGTAGAAATGAAAATTTTGATTTTATATTTTTCTTACAAAGAAGAATATGATGCTGATTTAGAGGATTTGACTCAAAGAATAACAGAAATATTTTTCCCTTGCTTAAATATTCTGCATGCCTAACTAGGTGTTTTTTTAATTGACCTTATCATTTTCTGATTAAGCATTCATATGAAATAGTTAAATTTTCGGCAACATTTTACAAATAAATATTTTGCAAAATTATTTTCAAATCCATTCTGATCATATTACTTTAAAAGAGATCAAAAGTTACAAGTATTTATCATCGAGTTATTATCCATGGCCATAGAATAGAATTATTAAATGTATAGCTAGAATTCAATTATACAGTAGTTCACTACACTGATATGCTCGCAAACACACGACATATACTGAGATTGACGTATGCAATTCTGAAACCACATGAACATTTCGAAATTTTACAGATATCAATAATTTTCTAAACCCTCGTTTATATTTTTAATTTCCCTATTACGTTATAATCAAAAACAATGTTTACTCTGTCCAATCAGAAATCATGACGCTACCAGGTTTAAATCAAAGCCAATTAAAAACGAGTAATTTTATCTGATATATAAGAGTTGAATTATTTGATATACAAGTTTTATTTATACGTACGAGTCATAATACACCTTTCTGTACATGCTTCTGAATACTGATTATTTCATTTAAAAAGTTATATATAATGAAAAGGTTACTGCGTACACCTCTTCGCACACCAATTTAAGAACACTTAATTTTTTCGGTAGAAATTAGTTATGCGAATGATGCCGATATTTTCAGTCTCTGTTTTTTCATCTATCCTTGAATTCCCATAGAAACCTTGTTCAGCAATTACTTCAGCCCTTCCAACATTGCTTGTATCTAAAAAAAAAACAAAACAAAAAAAAACCCTGAAAATATCTTAAGCAAGTTTTTTGTAATGATGTTTCCTTCGTTAATTGGATTTAAGATAAACCGTTCGTTCCTTTTTCTGCACATCTGTTATTCTTGGAATTTAATTGCTACATTTCTGTTATGCCCTGAGTTGTTTCTTCCAAAATGTGTAAATAGATTTCTTGGAAATATTCTTTTGAAATATATAATCAATATAAAGTTTTTAATATACTTTTTTGACAATGTTAGGCGTGATTTTCCTTGAACTCTCATCTATCAATATTCGCAGCATTTAAGGATTATTTAAGGCTTTTATTATAAACATGTCGCTGGGCGAAGCATTATTTTACATAAACGCCTTACTAAAATTGATATTTATGTTATTTCCTCAAATATGTTTAAGCATAGTCTTCATGTATATCTATTTCATCTAATGACATTAGATGCAAATGTATCATTTTTATGGGTAGGTTAATTATCGTTTCAATTTTGGCAAACTGGCCACAAAATACTTCTGAAAAAATGAGATGCATTCTGCGCATATCTGACATCTAAGTGCTATTTAGAAATAGCTTATAAAAACAATAACTTTTTGTCAGAATATAAAAAAATCTAATCTAAACTTAAATTCTGGAACTGGACAAACAGGAAAAAACGCAGCAGAACCACATAAGATTACAATATCGATATTATGAAACGCTAGACGATTTTGAAATCGGTAAGATCACGGAAATAATAGAGGAAATATATGACAGTGAGGACATGCCGAAAAAAACAAAGACCCAGCAGATCCATCTTTGTAGCGCTGCTTAAGAAATCGGAAACAAATGAGTGTGAACTCTATCGGGCAATTAGGTTCGTGAGTAAAATGAGTAAAAGCTTAACGTTCGAATTCTGATGAATAGATTGCGTTGCAGCATTAGAGTTGGAAAGAGGACAAGAACGGTGTGGTTTCTCGTTAAAATGCTGGAAGAATAATACAATATTTATTAACAAAAAAATATTAGGGAGAGCAATACGTAGGTTTCATAGACTACGCTAAAACAGTAAAGGTACGCTACAAAGCTCAATTTCAACTCATAAGAAAACGTGATTTATTTGGCAATAATACCGAATATATAGTTGGAAAAAGGAATAAAATCCACGAATAGAAAGGAGCGTAAGGATGCGTCTTCTCACATGATTTATTTAATCTATAGTGGGGAGGCAGCCCTAAGCGTCTTACCGGGACTTATTACTGATGGTCATAATTGTAACAACATAAAATATGGAGATGATACCGTGTTTATGGTAGACACAGAAAGAAAAATATAGTAACTCATACAAAATATAATAAAGGAAAACGAGAAAAAATAACTAAAAATTAATTGTGAGAAGATAAACTGCAAGCTGGCAGCAAACTGAACAGTCCAAGATGACAACTACACATTGGTGATGTCAAAATCTTTCAAGAAGAAGAATTTAATTCTCTGGGAATATAGACAACAGAAAATGTGACACCGAAATTCGAAGGCGCATTGGAATAGTGAAAGATGCCTTGCAAATTATCTTAAATATTAAGAAATTGCAAAAGTTCGTTATAAAAAAAGAAGATAGTGCTTTAGTATAATTGAATGCTTAAAGATTTAATCATAGTTGAAAAAACTCATGAGGCAACGGATATGTTGTTCTACAGGTTAATAACATGGTCATGGCATATGAGCAACTAGGCAATTTTTCAGGAAAATAGAAACAGAAAAATACATTTATGCATAGAATCAGAAATAGTGTGGAAATTTCTGAGAAAAGAAAGATTTGAGAATTTGACACTAAGATATTTTGAAGGCCAGAGCCACAGGGGAAGCCTCTCTATTGAGCTTGCGTAAATGGATATCAGATCAGGTAGTTGGCAGGATATAATAAAGCACTCATTGCTAAGAGTTACAAAAGTGAAAATGTTGTAGAGAGCCACCTTCTGAAGAGTGAAAGAACATCAAAAATAACTTAACTGTGTTGATCATTTGTCTATGAAAATAGTTTGCAATATCATATCAGACATAAAAAGTATCCTTTTCCTTGATTTAAAAATTATTTTTATCCCATATTTACAATATTTTCATACCTTTTAATTGACATCCATGTAGAAAAGTTACAACTATTTTCTGAAGTTGTATTTCCGTTTATTGTTAAACAACGTAGCCATCAAAATGAAGTTCTTGACCTGACTACGTGGGCATTATTAAGTCATGTTTTTCTTTCATTTTGATTATATATATTGTCAACTACATTTTGTTTCAGATTTCCATTTGGGATCACTGTTTTGAATAACCATAGACATTGTCAAATATATACAAATAAGAAAAAAAAGTTTGACTTGCACAAATAAGTTTACATCGAGTTTATCAGACAGAAGTCTTTCTTGTTTCCAATTTCATTGATATGATATGACTTGCTCTCTGCCAGATGTACATATAGGATCCATCGAAGTGATGGGTACCTTTTAATGCAAACATTTTAAGTAGCAGAAAATCTAACATTGTAACGATATTGTTATGCTCATATTTTTGTCATGTAACTCTTCGACCTATCTGAATAAAGACTCATTTCTGAGAGTTCTAGAGACCATAGAATCTGGAAACGAACCCATGCAAAAAGAATCCTGACTGAAGTATGAAGCACTTCAAAATGGCCTTGCGATGCCATTTCCTTAGTTACAGACTCGGTGTAGAACAAAACAAAAAAGTAAACAATTCTATTTTTCTTCAATCCATGGACAATAGACACATTTTTATTTCTCGTAGAAGTAACGAAATAAAACTACGAACTTTTAGGTTCGGCATTGAGGATTGGATTAGCAATTGATTTAAAAGGTCATCGTTTAAATGATATATAGGAAATAGTGGAAATCAAACAAGTTTATAAAGCGTCCAACATCTGAGATTTTACATCGTCTTTGAAGAGGCGATGGATAAGAAATAATTATTCAAATTACATTTGTATTTAAAAGTTTATACAGAACCTTTTCTCCATGTCATTCATTTTTATAATCATTTTCTTTTCAATCATTTCCATATTATTATTATCGTTTGATTTTTCTTTAAATAATCTTAATTTCTACTGAATTCCACTGTAAGTATTTTTCTTTCTCTACCTGTCATATTCCCTATCAGCTTAACTATAGTTTCTTTCCTTCATTTAAGATGTCATGTGTCAATTTGTTTGTTTATCGATCTTTGATGACTTTATATTTCCTGCCCAAAGTTTCATTCTTTCCTTTTTTTGTTTGCATTTACATTTTCTTTACTTTTTTCATGTAATTTATTCTAAAATCTTTTCGCTTTCCTTCAATGCTGAACTGTAACTGGGTTTTTGATCCTTAAATCGATGTTTTGTTCCTTAAATCGATTCAATGTCATTTGATTTCATTCACTTTTCTCTTCAATGATCTTTTTCCCATCGTTTTCGTTTATTTCCACTTTTATATTGAAGCAACATTATTACTAATTTATTGATATAACAAAATTAATTTTAAGTTTTTATTCTTTATTTGAAGTTAGGTTATTTTGCATTAAAGTAAAAGCAATGGCTTCAAACATAATTAACCACCTTTCATATGAGACAGTGAGAAAATACCATATTTTATCATTTAGGCCGAGTTAAAGTTTTCTTTTTCTTTAATAAGAAGTCATAACTGCACATTCTCTTTAATAAGATTTCTTGAATGTCCGGACCGGTAGACAAAATAAGATACGGTTTAAAATAAACGAAGAAGAAAATGAGCAGTTGACTTTCGAAGAAATCTGAATGTGTAAAGTGTATTTTAAAGACAAATAGAATTTTACTTAATTATGAATCTCTTCGTAGCCAAGTGATCAAAGCACATCGGATTCAATGATGATTTTTTCTGTAAAAGGAGACGTACGTTCGAATCCTGCTGGAGGGCGAATTTTCTTTAATAAGATTTCTCTAATGTTTAAGTCGGTAGACGAAATACAATACTGCTTAAAGTAAACGGACCAGCTACTCAAATATAGGTCTCCACTAAAAATAACGTTTAAAGTAATAAAAAAACATGTCGGATTAATACAGAAAAATTCATTATTTCTATTAAATTACACACACACACACACACACACACACACATATATATATATATATATATATATATAGATAGATATATAGATAGATAGATAGATAGAGAGAGAGAGATATTATAAATGTCCTAATTTAAAAGCATGGTCCCATTATAAAAAACAGAAACTAAAAATTTAAATTTGATTTTAAAATTAAATTAAAATCCCTAGTTCTGTTGAATTTTCAAGCTATTTTTGGAATAACTTATTTAGAAATTTACTGAATTTTTAAGCCCATACAATCATTGCATTTTAAGGAAATTCAGTCATTTTGATAAAGGGTGGTAAGTTATTCACTTATGTATCAATCACAAACCACTTTCAAAATAAGGTTAAGTTAATGTCTCTTAGGTGTGCCTGTTCGCAAACGATGGCATCTGTTTTTCGCATGTCATATGCTTTTTTATGACAAAAAATCTTCTTTGCCATTTTTATTTGACCGTTTAATTTATAATTTTATACACAAAGATTTTTTCGAAAATGTCGTTTGGAAATAAGTTAAGTCGTTTTCTTAATATTTAAAATCTATTCCTACAATTTTAATGTATTATTCCTACTTCTAATAACTAATATAATATACGTTTTTTTACAAATAAATATATTAGAATTACATTCTTATTTATAAACTATTATTCAAAGATCAAGTATAAACATGTGTGTTTCATTTTTCATCTTTTTTTTTGAAACTTTAATCATTATTTAAGGTAAATATTTGACAGTATCTCCGAAAAATAGCTATTTCTTTTCTTTAATAAATTTATATTTTTTATAAACTTAATAATGTATAATTTCTCATGTATGCACAAAGATATGAACCATTTAATTACCTACAAACTCTAGCTTTTCTTATTAATTTCCATTTTACAGTAGGTGTTTTTTTGGTTTCTTTTATGTGCCAGAAATATTTAGATACGGACTTGTGATTTCGGTATTTACTTATTTTGAAAGAATTTTGATGTTGGTTCCAGCGCCTTTTGAATTCCCAATGTAGATTTTAACTTTGTCTGGATCTTCAATAGATGAGATATTGCACTGATACACTAATGCTTCAATGCGACATTTATTATTAAGAGGGCAGTTTTGAGGATTTCTACAGTTACGTCATTTTTTTTATCTTCATTTCATTTTATTATATTCTATATATTTTTTGATTTTGGTCTAAGTGTTTACTCAAGATATTAGCATTATGTTTCTTAATAATCATTTCTAAGCTTTCAATACAACTGTAACTTAATTTTAGGGTACTTTTGTTAAAATTTTGAGTGAGTTTACTGTCTCTAGGAAAATGTTTAACGATTAATGTAAGTAAATTTTGTCATAATTTATTGTTTACCATCTGGTTGTATAGGGGTGTATACCATATATATATATATATATATATATATATATATATATATATATATATATATATATATATATATATATTTAATGATTTGATAAGCGTAGGTCAGATGTGGTACAAGGCTTAAAGTAGGGAATCAAACTCACTACCTATTCATAATTGATCTAGCGAGGCAAGCTTACTAAATATTACACCACGTTGAAGTTACCATAATTATATTCTAAGTGGAGCTTAGATATGATAGTAGACCGAAATGGTGGAGCACCTAGTGAGGAACTCACTCACTACAATTTAGCTTACATGTGACACAAGGCGGAAAGTATGGAACAACCTGTGAGGATCGAAAGCACTACTCAGTCTTAATTGATCTAGCGAGAAAAGCTCGTTAACCATTAAACAACGTCGAAAGGCTCTACGTACGATTAAGTAAGTGTGGATTTTCTAAGCGTAACTTAGATGTTGCACAATGCCGAATGTGCAGAACATCCAGTGAAGTACGAACTCTGTACGATTTAGTAAGCCTAGCTTAAATGTGACACAAACTGAAAGTGTGGCGCACCCAGTGACGATTGAAATCACTACTCAGTCGTAATTAATCTAGCAAGACAAGCTTGCTAACCATTATATCACACACACACACATACATATATATCTAGTGAGTGAGAGAGAAAGAGAGAGAGAGAAAGTGGGAGAGAGGAGTTTATTTAAAGAACACACACACACACAGATATATATATATATATATATATATATATATATATATATATATATATATGAAGAAATATAGTCTTAAAGTGTGCTATATTTATGGGATAAAGTGCTCAATATCAGAGATAGAGCGTGTGTAAATATAAAATATAAAAGTGAACATAGAAGTCAACACTTAGAGGCGACAGTCTGTTTCATGCCAGTGCAATCGTCAGGCAACCTGTTGCCTGACGATTGCACTAGCATGAAACAGACTGTCGCCTCTAAGTGTTGATTTCTATGTTCACTTTTATATTTCATGTTCACTTTTTATGTTCACTTTTTATATTTATATATATATATATATATATATATATATATATATATATATATCAACAAACTCCTCATACTTCATATGTATGCATGTATATCGTTGGATACTTTAGCGCATTAGTGTTAATTAAGCTGAGTACATTTTATTTAATTAGTATGCGTACCATTTAGGCTATAATCTTCAGTATAAAAATATAAATATCTAATTTAAATATAATCTTTCAACAATTATTTTTTCAAATCTACTGACCACACTAAACGTCGATAATTTATCTAACATATTTGTAAGCTGCCGTCTTAAACAGAAGAAAATTTCGCAAATCATATTCAATGACTGATGTTAATATTTTGTAAACTTTACATGGCCTATAGTTTATCTATATTTATTGAAGACACAAAAATTTTATGAGTTGAAATGATTATATTTAATTAATGCAATGTAGATGATTACAAAATATAATATTTCTTCTATGATTTATAATAAATTGTTATCATAAAATCAGAGAAAACATTTTTCTCAAGTAAAGTCGGTAATATATTTATACGTAACGGGCACAACACGGTTAAATTAAAATTAAAAAGGCATGAGAAGTAAACACCTCGGAGTGGAAGTAATTTGGTTTTATATGAAATTCTTGTAATATCTTCTCATGCAAAGTTTTGTTTCCGACATTAATAAACAGTTATTATTCTCAGTATAAATGTAAGCCAGCTTATTGTGTATCTTAAAAAATGATTGAATTCTTTTCAAAGTTAAGAAGCTTTTTGCAGTTGAAATTACAGATATTCGGAAAATGTTGTATGAGTTTAACAAAGTAGAAAAACAAATAACGTTCAGGAATAATTTTAAAATAACATTGTTTGATTTATATTTTTAAAATCATTTTCATTATACACAGACATGAGATCATTTCCAGAGGATTTATTGCCATGAATATTTGAGCATTTGTGCTGTCAAACATGAATATATTGCATAATGAATCTATACCACTGGAAATTAATTACAACATAATTACAATTTTAATGTGTTTCGTGATTAAATAAGTAACAAATTCATACAATATGCAACATTTTACATTATTTAATTACTACGCTTGTTTTAAATTTTAATGAAAAGAAGTTTTCTTTTTCTGAAATTATGTCTGTATTATCTAGTCTAAATAAAAGTTAGCAAGACTAATTATAGCTGTCTCGAAAACACTCTAAAATCTATTTATTAACAGAACACAAGTAATATTTAAATTCATTTAATATGTAGGAAAATAATTTTTAAAAAGCGAATAAATAATATTGCAAGGAAATAGATAATTTATAGAATTTATTCATAGATAGAATTTAAGCGAATGAAATTTTACTGAAGTTTTGTGGTTTCAACAAGTTCTACTAAATTCAATGAGCCCGCGTTGAACTCATTAAATGCTGTTCATACAGTAATATGAACAAAATATATATGTATATAGTTCTCTTGCGATTTATACTTTACGTTCTTAAATTAAATGGATTTTGGAAAAACGTCAAATCCAGTGCACAAAATAATAATCATAATACTTATAAAAACTTAACCGTAGTACCTTGTCTGTCGTTTTTAATGAAACTTGCATATATATATATATGGCCTGACGATTGCCTCTAGCATGAAACACTCTGTCGTCTCTGAGAGTTGACTTCAATGTTCAATCTTATATATATATATATATATATATATATATATATATATATATATATCGACTATTGATAATTGCAAGATATTAAATATACACATTGAAAGACGCGAACATAGAACTACGCTCATCTAATCTCCATGGGCGCCATAATTATATGTTGGCCTTCGGTATTAACATAACATTTGAATAAGGAGCAGAATTGCGACAGCGATAACAAAAGGACAAAAAGAGAAATAAACTGAAGAATGAAAAAAAGAGAAAGATGACCAGGAAAGGAGCAATGATTATCACAAAAACACATGAATAGACATTTTTCACCTGATGTGCACATTAGAAAAAAACTGGAATGAACAAATAGAGATAATAAGTAACGTTTTATATAAAATTTCCTTAAATTATGAGAGAAACAACTTTTCTACCAACGTTAATACTTTTAAGTGTTTTTAGTTGATACTGTTTGCAGAAATATAGAAATAGATCATACTAAAGCGACATTAATAGAAAAAATGTTAAAAATAACAAATGAAAGCAAAAACAGTGAAATAACAAGAGACAGAAGAAAATGAGATTTTCCTTGTATAATCAATCATAGAAAACATCATCTTTTACGGAGCCCAGGTGCACTAAAGTGCAGTATAGACTAATTAGTAACAAGCACAAAATTAAATTTGAAAACAAAAACAAAAAAAAAACAAAATAAAAAGGTGAAATTATGATGCAATCCAAATCAGAGAATTATATCTGTTCCCACTGGTGACATACTGAAGAGGTGATTTGAACAGCGTTTGGATATTTTTGTTCGTTTTAAGTAAAGAAACTAAATTAAGGTACGTTCAGTTATATACAGTTGTTGAATAAACTGAACGAATAGATATAAACTCAAACTACATATATTGTAATACATAAAGCCGTCAAAAGGATAGAGAGCAAAATGCTACTTTACGATCAGGCCAAAAGCATTAAGCTTTTCACCACAGTAATAATGTCAGCAAATTGTTGTCTGACTTGGCCATTTTCCTCGGCATAAGCGTGGCTTTTAGAAGCATACAGCAGCACTGAAACGCATGGCCAAGCGCCTAACCGTGCTCCCATTCAGTATTTCTTCACGCTGCACATTTAGTAAGCATCAATAAATATGGATGAACACATTTTTTTCCGTACCGAGGAATTCAATTCAACATCAACAAAACACACGCATGCAAAAATAGAGGGTATTTGTTCGGATTCTTTACTATAATATGAAAATCTTCCTCTGATATTCTCATAGCATACAAGGCAATTCATGATTATATATTTGTAAAACGATATACGAAAGTCTTTATTCCACAAATATATATATATATATATATATATATATATATATATATATATATATATATATATATATATATATATATATCATGTCATCCCATAAGTTCTGTCCGAATTTTGAATAAAGAAAACAAGTGAGCAAATGTTACATTTAATTACAGATTCAATCAACAATTTATTTTACCTGGTTATCTATGACTTCCTTCCATCTATTAGCAAGCTTACTAATTCTATTACAGTAAAATTCTTTTGCCTTTGATTCTAAGAACTCACAAATGTCAGTTTTAACCTCTTCCTGTGTTACAAAAGCTGTTTCTTCCAAATGATTCTGTAAGCTACGAAACAAATGGTAGTCTGAAGGAGCAAGGTCGGGAGAATAAGGTGGATGAGGAATTTTCTCCCAATCAAGTTCTTTGATCTTTTGTGACGTGATTCTTGCTGTGTGTTGTCGCGCATTGTCCTGATGAAACATCACCCGTTTTCGATTCATTAGAGCAGGTCTTTTTTTCCTCAAAGCTGGGTTCGAACGCTCTAATTGCTGACTGTATATTTGAGCATTAATTGTTGCATTAGGTGGTAAGAATTCAAAGTGGATTATTCCTTGGCAATCACACTAGATTGAAAGAAGAACCTTTTGCGCATGAATTTCCCTTCTCGGCTGTGGCTGGGGTCCTTCCCCTTTACCAAGCCACTGTCTCCGACGCTTAAAATTTCGATAAAAGATCCGTTTTCGTCGCCAGTCACAAGTCTATTCAAAAAAGGTGAAACAAGTTGCCGAGAATGGAGAGAAGAGCAGATGTCAACTCGGGATTTGAGGTTGTTTTCAGACAATTCATGCGGCACCCATTTTCCAAGTTTAGGAACTTTTCCAAGTTGTTGAAGATGACGATGAACAATTGTATGGTTTGAACTGAGAACCACTGCCAATTTCTCAACTGATAAAGCAGGATTTTCTTCAAGGGCTGCTTCAAGAAGCTTTTCAACAAACTCAACTGGACGTCCGGTTCGATCTTCATCTTCAAGGGTGAAATCTCCACCTCTGAATTTTGCAAACCATTTTCTGCAAGTTCTTTCATTCACACATTCCTCTCCATAAACTGAGTGAATGTTTCTAGTCGCTTTGGCTGCTGAGTTTCCTTTCTTGAACTCATAAAGCATTATGTGCCTCAAATGATTCTTGGATACTTCCATGTTAGCAGGGTTTTAATCAAACAAAATTTAATTTTATTGTTCTCTGAAATAAAATTAGATCAGTTTAAATGCATCTAAACATAAAAATAATGTTCAGCTCCATTATACATTATAAAATACTCTTTAAATTTCGTTCATTTTAACAAAAAGTTAAAATTCGGACAGAACTTATGGGATGACCTAATATATTGTCATCCACAAACAGACTGTTTCGCTGTATGACAGCTCATCAGTGTAGCTAGGCGTCCGGTTGACTCTAGCTAGGATCGAAACCCGATTGAATTGATATATATGCATACATACATTACCCTTAATAAAGTCCTTCAAAGGGAGAAACATGTAGGCTAAGTTTAGTTTTTCCTCTTGTCTCTTTTTTATTCATTTTGTCTCTTCTACAGATACATCGTGTCTGACAATATTTACACATTGTCGACATGGAAAACAAAATAACACGCACACATACTTACTGTCAGAATATATATATATATATATATATATATATGTGTGTGTGTGTGTGTGTGTGTGTGTATGTGTGTGTGTGTGAGTCTATGTGTGTGCACAAATATACAAATAAAGTAAACAGTTTCAAAATTGTGTAAAACAACCGTCCAGATTTCACGTTTCGTTAGTTTTTGAAACTATTTTTCACCTTCTTAGTTATTATCAAACATGTTGTCAATGTAGTAGAAAACTTTTAGGACACTTTTTCGAACGCTTAAATTGATGAATGCTCGTATCGTAAACGTCATATGAATAACGGTTACACGAAGCTAGATCACACTGTTATGGAACGTTTCTGATATTAATGCGTATTATTATTATTATGCTGTTCTTTTTCATGCATATTATATCTTACGGTCACTTCAAAATACAGTCTCCCGTGATGAAAGATACGGTATTTAATTGAGTTGTTTCATTTATTTAATAAAAAGTCTCTAGTTTCTTTATATTTGCAGTGTATTTTTCTGTTACTTAATAATACTAACCTTTTTTTGCTGTTACTTACTAATACTAACCTACAAGAGAGTGTCGTGTATGTATGACACATGCAAGAATGTAATGCTGTTTTCTTTTATTATTGATATTGGAGATCTAATCTTACAAAAATCGTGAAACTATATTAAAAAAACCAAAAAACCCTTAAAAATAAAGAACCCAATTATAACGTTTGAGAGGAGGGGGTCTTTGAAATCCCGAGTTATCGGTAATAATTGGGTTAAATATTTACATTTCATATTAATTGATAAATTATTCATTAGTATCGTTAAGTCAGTTATACTCGCGGATCATATTTTTAATTGTTTTTTCACCTTGTTTCTAACTCGTTCCCCACTGGTTAAGAAAGCCTACATTAATGATGTATTTATCTTTGTTTATATCAGCATGAATCCTTATTTCATTTTTTTAAAAGTTTCTTAATGTTCCTTTGCGCAGATAAACATGTTTGGAGAAATTATTTTTATTTTTATAATGTTCACTGTAAGATGTTCAATTCTTTATGAAATAATGTGTCTGAGGAAGAAAATATACGAACATATTTAGTCATGTTTTTATAGCAGCTGAAAGGGAAACCCGAGTTATTTGGCGGTATATTAGAGTAATCCAGAACTTATATTGAGAGAAAGGCACCCACTAATGAAGAGACAATGTATTGAGTAACTACATAGGCATAGAAAGGGGCGAAAGAAAAGGTTGTGTCCGCTTACAGGATTTATAGCGAAGATGATAGCGCGATAATGGCAAACATACACACACACACACACACACACACACACACACACACACACACACACACACACACACACACACACACACACACAAATAATTGCAGGTCCTGCTAGACAAATTAATAATTGATAGGAAGAACAAAGGACTGATCATCAATTGTAAGAAGATTGAAAAATATGTGTGTCAGCAGGAGAAGCAACCCAAGATGCGAGTTACGAATTTGACAAGTTTTGATAGATTTATGCTACTGTTCAACCAATATAAGGCTCAAGAGAAACACAAGATATAGGGTTACTGAATGAGATTTTTTATGGTCTTATAGAGTAAGAATTATAGATTATGAAGATAATTAGGAGAAGGGTTGATCATTGACTGGAAGAGGTTAAATTGTAATGGTCGAGATTTCATCCCCTATCGAGTATATTCCACAAATCTCGGTTCTCGCGAAAACTATACGAATGGAACATTTTTCTTATAATGGAATACGAAGGTAGTAACAATGGTTTGCTCATTTTACATGGCATGTCAGCTCTGGGCTGTAAATGTCTAAACGGATAGAAACAGTCTATACAACTCGGCAGAACCTTTTCCATGGACATAACGAGTAGAGAGAGGCTTGTGACGTTTCGTCACTGGGAACTATCCGTAAGTTGAAAAATATTTCATCCTCTACAAGGCTGCGCAAACGCTCCTGAACACTGATTAGAGTGAATTGGGCAGCTCCAGTTCAGTTATGACACCAATACTCCATTTTTGGTTGTATCTGAATCGTGTAAAAATAGCGCTATTGCAGGAAGGGTCAGATATTATCTGCAGCAGTATAAGGAGCCGACCATCTTTCCAGCATCGTTAGCGATGAACATATATTTCAATTAACGTCTAGCAGACGGTCAAACAAGGGGCCTCTTTGAGAGTGCAACCATGGTGAGAATTCGCGGTCAGCTCGGTGATGATGAAGAGTTACTAGCATGAGCATTGAAAATTCCAAGCCAGTTGTTCCCCTATTGGAGTGTTAGAGCTACATCTGTAGAAATCAATTTCCAGGTCATCTAGAATTTTGGAGGTGTGGTATCATCACATTAGCCATGATCTCTGAAGTGTTTCAACAAATGACGGCGGATATAACACTAAAGACGCATTGCAATAGTGAAAGTCGGCGTCTAAAAGCTAAACAAAATACTAAGAAACAAGAAAATTTTATTAGACACAGCAAAAACGAAAGAGTTCAACTACTATGTAATAGCAATCGTTCTATGTGGCAATGAATAGTGAAAAATTTCTACAGGGATGCAGAAGAAATTTACGATAACGGATTTATGGTTCTACAGAAAATTGCTGGGAATACCATGGATGCAATATATAATTAACAAAAACGTTTTAAGGAAAATTGAAAAAAGAGACAATTGTGCATATAATCAAAGATAAAGATGAAATTGTTCATACAATGAGAAAACAGCTGTAGAAAATTGGAAACTCACAAGGACACACATAAATCAAGAGGAGCAGAAAGAATCACCGATCTACCTGCCTAATGAGCTTGTGTAAATGAAAAGACACGGTGAGAGTAACAGCATGAACAAACCAAAAAACAATGCACACATTACTAAGAGCTACAAAAGAGAGCAAGTTGTGAAAGAGCCAGAATAGATGGACACGACACAGAAAAAAGCTTTTTATAACTGTGAAGACATTCTGTTTTGTAATTGAGAAATCAATGCTTACCATTGTTGAGTCTTGACTCAATGTTGAATCTCGCCTATTGCATGGAATAATAATGCAACACAAAATGTACTTAGAACAAGAATGTATTATAACAAGAAAGTGTACACAATAAGTACATATAGTATTTCTGTATATTTCTGGGAAGACGTTCCTGGAGAATGTGTTGACTAGTCGCAGTCGATCAGAGTCTCTAGTTGGATCTCGTGATTCCTCTTCCTCGTCTTCCGGTACCAACCATTATTTATATAGTTGATAGTCACCTATGCAGATTAGGTGGATCCTACACAACAACTATAATGATCACAAAAAAGATCTTGCATAGTGCAAGATAGAAGAACTTTTCGTAGACTGGTTGCTCTACTATTAGGCAGTGAGAGGAGGGAATGATTATATACATTTTTATTACTATATCTTTCATTTCTTTGAGGTTATTATTGGTTTAAGGCGCTAAGAATGCATTATTATTTTTTGTGGAAGCTACGTAATTCGTTGATAGAATTAACACTGTAATTTATGAGGAATCAATCGATTTTTTATCCGATATTATTTCTTAAGACTCCAAGTATTACTCTGTGGATACCGATATAAGGACCTGTTTTTTAGCTTTTTTATTTATTTTATTTTTCGTAAAACAGTATCAATTACGTCTACCGATCTACGTAATTGAAATAATAATAATAATAAAAAAACAACAAAACAAGGGCGTCTATTCAAACATGGGTATCGATAAAATAATTGTAACAATGATTGATATACCGGAGTTTGGATTTGAGTAAGATTTGTGCGTTTTTAATTTCTCGGTTTAATACGAACACTATTAAGTGCGATAAGTTTGTTTATATGTTCATTGAAGAGGCAAGTAGTGTTTGCGTTTCTTTTAGTGTTTAATTTAGTCTTGAGTTGCGAATTAGAGTCAGGTGTTTAATTGTAGTCGATTTCGTTTGAAATACAAATTTAGAATGTATCGCTGTTCCAAATTCAAATGTTTTGCTACTTTATATTCAGTAGAGGCTTACATTAAAGGTTTATTTTTTAATAGTTTAATGCTTTCATCCTTCGTCCTATTGGGTGAATTAAACTGTGTTTATTGTTTTGTAAGACTAGTAGACGTTTATAAACACTTCTTATAATACTGCTTAAAGACATGTTTTTCTAATATATACATACATACATATATATATATATATATATATATATATATATATATATATATATATATATATATATACATACATACACACACGCATATATATGTATGCATGTATGTATGTACATATATATATATATATATATATATATATATATATATATATATATATATATATATATATATAATATGTTTCCTGAAGATTCTGTCATCCAAATCTAGAGCTCTCAAAGTCAAAATGTTAGTGAATTGTGAAAGGTCTTGTCCTGAAATCTGTTCACCTACTTGCCAATTTTCGCTTTCCATTAGAATTGGGAAAGGTAGCAGCGGTTGGCGTCTAATTAGCCGGTATCTGGCGATTAATTGAAAGAAGAGCCTAGAGAAAGACTTGAAAATAAAAGCAAATACACTGTAGTTACTGATATATGATCTTTTACTTTAAATAATGTATAAAAAATATCACATTTTATGGTCTTTTTATGAAGAAAGGCTGTGACCCATTGAATGTATATCCCATCAGTATGACAATTAAACTGACATTACTTGCGAAATTTGAACAAGATCAAATCATATATAGAAAAATATCTTCTACAGTATTTTGCTTTTGCTCATACATATTCATTAGCTTACCTGAAAAATGACGTCATTTACGTTTTATGTTTGAAGTGAATTTTTCATATGTAAAAATATTGTTTTGATTGTTGTGATGACAGATTCAACCGTTTGATTTTTTGATATATTTGTTGTGTATATATATTTTTCCAAAACCATTATGAATATAATCAGATCTAAAAACACCCATAATTATAATATTTAAGAAGATGGCATATATAAGAAAAAAATGAATAAAACTGTTCTTCACAATATATTTGAAAAATATGCAGAAATTTGCAAAAAAGAATACATCTATGAACACAAAAGGACCTCATAAATGACAATTTCACAAATGCACTAAATTCAACCACAATTTTGATTTTAAAAATGCTGCACTCATTAGAAAACAAATCACTTACAAGGAAAATCTTTGAGAGTACCGACAATGAATATTATCTAAATATTAATCTACACCTAGGTTTTTTACCAATATCACCTTTCCTAATAGGAACACTACTCTCCCAAGCCAACGTATGCAAGAAATATATTGTAAATACTGCATACAGTTACCTTTCTCAAATGTTCAGGTCGGTTGATGAAATAAAATACTATTTAAAGTACAAAAAAGAAATATGACGGATTAATAAATGAAGATAATCTATTAATTCTTTAGAAATGTATATATATATATATATATATATATATATATATATATATATATATATATATATATATATATATATATATATATGTGTGTGTGTGTGTGTGTGTGTGTGTGTGTGTGAATGCGTGTGTGTGTGAAGGAGGTAACAATAATATCATCAAAGTAAAAAGATCCCATCGTAAGGCACATTAAGGAAGTGCCTGAAAACCATACCACAATTTGAACGAAGCATTGTAAGGGAAACTGGGTAGGCATAAATGTTCAGAAGCTGTGGCTGTAACAGAGTATTTAAAGGTGCTGGCCTTTTTCAACTGATGGTCATGACAGATTGTAACATGATAGATTGTAACATGTAACATGTGATCAGAATTGTCTCAATATAAACAATGTTTTGGTTTTTGTTGGCTTTTAATGATTTTAATAAAATTTAACCTAGTCCCTAAGTTAGCTAACTTCTCAAGCTTCAGGAGCGTACTCGTAAATGTGTAACATGCCATTATTATTTATTACTATATGTGTAAATTTATCACGTGCGGCATACTAAACAAATATCAATTAAATATTCGAAAAGGGAAAATATGCTGATAATAGAAAAGCTAAAATACAATTAAAATATTTACCATCTCGTCACGTTAATTGGAACGCATTTAGAAATTGATCTCACCTCTATAATTTTTCTATAATTTTAATTCACTTATCAAATTTTGACATCAGATATAATGTCAAAATTTGATAAGTGAATTATATAGACTTAATTTTATATTGCATAATGTAACCTCTCTGAGAGCCATCTAGTGGCAAGATTACTGTGTCACTCTCGAAAGTGGACAATCGATCTATTTTGATAGATCTCATTTTTATAGTTTTATCAATTTTGGGGTTTTCTTGTTGAACGTTAAATTTATCTATGGCCAACTAAGAACACCATATTGCTTATTCGCAATCTATTTTGGGGTTCTTTACGTAGAACTGATAAGATATTTTTGCTGTAAATAAGTGACTTCCATTGTTCCTCCATGCGGGTCTGCAAACCAATAGAATTTGCTGTTCCGAGTAGGATTCCAACGCGTTTCTTTGCTTATTTCAGTGAAGAGAGAATTTATAAATTCTAATTCATACAGAATATAATTACTAAATTAGACTCACCAGATTTGCTTTCTCCCTTGATTTTAAGTCACCATCTTCAAAGATTTCTTATATACAGAGGATTTAATAAAACGTATAGCTTTACTTTTCCCCTGATTGCATATTAATCTACTAGGAAACAGAACTACATATCGGCGCATGCAGGAGCACATAGATAAAGACGCACATATTCTTTCTGAAAATACATACGCATATAACATCCACCATATATGCCTTTTGTAGGACATAGAATAGAATCCAAACAAAAGTGCAGAAATCAAACAAGGTAGAAAATCTTTAAATGAGAAAGTGTTTCACATACGTTTTTTAGGGTGACAAGAAGATATTAATGGCTTTAACAGAAACAAAAACACAAATTTGCCTTGTCTTCTGACCTGAAGACATCAACCACGAAGGCGAAAAGCGTTTTCAATAAAAAAAAATCCACTATGTCTCATTTTTCATACACACATACATATATATATATATATATATATATATATATATATATATATATATATATATATATATATATATATATATATATATATATATATATGTATATGCAAGATTCATTAAAGGTGCTTTGATTATGTTTTCATATATTTTCTCATATGATCTTATATTTTTTTTTCCGTAGATAAATTATACAAAAACTGTCTCAATGTTTTATTTTTCCAAGCGCTTTAGCCATTATCAAGGAAGAATTACATTTACTGTTAATTGGAAATGGATTGTTGTATGTATATATTTATGATTATAGAATGTTTTATTTTCAAAACACAATCAACATTGTGTGTCCATGTTCATGATATTGAACTATTAGATTAAAAGTTGGGGAATTTCGGATTCATTCCATTCTCTAATATGCAATGATTATAATTAAAAGGATAAATGTCCATTGTTTTGCAGGAACACTTCATTTATGTGAATGATTCTGTTTTGTAACCATTACTACACAAGAATAATTACCCAATAATTCTCTGCTGTTATCGTGTGACCATTATCTTATCTAAATTCTATAATTTTTTTTATAAAACCCATGAACCAAGATATTATTTTATCTTTTCAGCGTTGTCTTTCATGTGTCCATGGAATATTAACCTCTTACTCAAACATCAGATCAATCTATTCTCCCATAAAATTTACTGTTAAGAAATCAACTTCCATTTACTTTCTTCGTCCAGATGTCTGTGATAATTACTTAAAGGTGATTGCGTACATTCCTGTTCTGAGACAAAAGATGATTTTTAAAGTTCTACATTTTTTCATTGTATTCATAACGCTACTTCAAAGATATTCTATTGGGCTTCCTACACCCGTTCATGAAAATCATTTTAACTTTCTTCGAATATATTTTGTGGTATTCTCAAATCTATTTATAATGTTCTTAATTTGTCAAAAATTCAAAATGCTATTTTGATAGTACTTCAGGCATTTCCATTTTTCCATCACTCAACATCTTTACTATTTCTTATTTCTCTTCTGAGTATATATATATATGCATAAAATCCATAGAAGATGTTATATATTTGAAAACAAACTAAATATTAATAAATAGGTTATTCTACTTATAGATAAATGTCAACTTGCTTCATAAAATCTCATAAAACTACATGTCTAATATTAATATTTGTAATTAAAATATAAAGTGAAATTTCGAGGGTGAATTCATCATATAAATGTAAGTATAGCGTGAAAAATACCGACATTTTTGGTTTATACCATTCTACTGTGATTGCATAATAATGAAAGCGTCCATTATACGATTGCGAGTTTTCAGTTGACGTTTTACATTTACTGCATGTGCCAGCGTCATTTTTTCTGAAATGAATGTCGAAAATTTACCATGCGCCCTTGACGACGAAGGTTGGGTTTTCATAGGCCTATGTAGGGGAACCAGCAGACTAGTAGCATCAAGGAAGTTAAACCCAGCACCACTCCGTCTCGATGAATAACCTTGTTGGCAACTACTAAGCTATGTCACACTCACTTGTCATGATATGCTAAAAATTAACAGGGTTTCCCTATTTTTCTATTTTGTTTCCATCATTTTTTATTGTTTCTTAATCTTTACTTGTTCAGCTGTTAGGTATACAAGCGCGATAGATTGAAAATATGCTAGCACCACTTTTGAAAACTTGGCAGCTTAATTTTGATTTCACTACCTCAAGCTTCAAAAGCGTTGGTCATAATACGTTCAAACCTGGACCTGCCCTCGTTGTGCGAGCTAGCTATAATTTCAGAGGACTCTAATTTAAAAATGTTAACATTAATTGCATAGTCATTCAGGTATGTGCCATGCGTGATACACGCTTAGGCGATCATGTATCTTTCGATACATGACTGACACGACGAATTTTTTCCCGCAGTAGGTTGCCATTTCTTTCTGAGGTAGACCAGTTGACATCCAAGGCGATAGAACCCAGTCTGTCCTGTTATTTACCCATAGATGGGGGGAAGAAGAGGATTCATACCTTTCCCAAGGGTATTAGCACCTAAGTGAATGTAACGGATTCGACTAGAATTCAAACTCGGGACTCCGATTCTTCAATCCGAGCCACTATCCATTACTCCACATGTGCATAGAAGTGCAATTAAAGAGGTTGATGACGAAATGGGGCAGATATGAAGCACGGATGATGTGCTATTAACGTTTGATTTGGTATCAACTAGGACCGTGAATGTGCACAACCGTAAGTGTAATAATATCTAGACATGAGAAATCCCATCATACTTCAGTGCTATCGTATTGTGCTGATGGAGACAAAACTGCCTGATAATTCTGCAAGAATAAAGTTTCGTTGTATATTTGCTATGAAAAAAATGTTTCTTTTGAATGGTGACCATTGTTGGAGATTGTCTTTCTGCATTTCGTTCTACCATCCAGATTACCATCACAATTATAATGAATATCAACTCA
>OZ038491.1:91654940-91727440 GCA_964036315.1 Acanthosepion esculentum
AAACTTCTCACACCGCAATATTTTGTTAAAGTTATTATGCTCAAATATTTAACAATGTAATATTGTGATATCCATGGGAATCGTATTGTCGTACCAAGGATCTTATTCAGTCATTAATTTGAGAATTAAGATTCATTAAAAAGTTAAACAGAAAAACCGAGAATTTTACAAGGATAATTCTAGTACAATTTTATGCAAATTATTGTTGACTTATGATAGTAATACAATTATTTGAATTTGTTATTCATTTATTTTTATGCTCACCGAATTGTTAAATGTTTATGGTGGGGCGTTGTGTGACAATAAATTTCCAGCATCTTGTTCAGTATCCTCGTAGTCGCAAGAACCACTTTAATATGGATGGTTTCATTTTTTTTTCGACAATTTCCAACACATACAGTTCTGTTTCCTGTGTTTTGACAAGCTTCCAACTACACCGACTATTAGTGGCAGACTTTTATGCTTCAGAGTTTTCTCAGTTCCCGGCAAATGTCATCATATTTGTCTCACTTATTTTTCTCCTTCATGTAACCCGCTGATGGATTTTACATCTTTTTTCGTTGTTTACGACGATCTAATTCTGTCTTCATTCTTGGATAGGGTCATTGATTTAGATGTCAAACTCACATATAATTTAGTACCTTTTTTATTTTCTCGGACATCCTCTAATTTTTGCCCTTACATTTTTCTTTTCTTTTACACAATTCACAATGTTTCGCTGTCCAGATTCTGTTGTCGTGTCTGAGTATATATTACGTTGGAGCTTGCTTGTTGCCTTCTCTTATGCTAGGCGTCGCTGTCTCATCTTTCAGCAAATTATACTTTTTTTGCTTGCTGTCTATTCTTACTTTAGCATAACTAGTCGTGACTTTTGTTCTGGGATGGGATGATGAATGTTTCTCCATTAGTGTTTTCTGCGTAAATCTGACATCTTCCATGGGCTTCTTGAATTCGCAACTCAGTCCTTTTCGGTGTAGTATCTGTTGATATTTCGTTTAAATCGTCTCTTAGACAGGAACCGCCAATGCAGAAGACCTCCTTCCGGTATCAACATGGTAATTGGGATTAACTTCTAGACTTCCTGAGAGAAGCTCATTGGACTGGTATTCTTAAGCTTCTTATTGAGAATTGTGCTAGTGAGTTTTCTTTTGGTTCCAAAGCAGGCACCTACTCGGAAATATCAAGTGAATCCAAAATATTCTTCATGCTTCACACCAGCTTGTTCAGTCGATATAGTCAACAAGAAACACTTTTCTGGCTATAAAAGAGTGAGAATTCCAATTACAACAGGCATCTGTACACTTTTATAAGTTACAACACGTAAATATATATGCAGAGTTACACGTATAATTATTAGGTATTCCTATTGATATGCGGGAAAGTGATTTTCTTCTTATAAACGAAGGATTAAATTAGTTTTAAGAATAGCAAAAGGCCTCCAAGTCCTGAGAATTTTTGCCATTTTGTTTTCATGCTCTCTCGACATATATTTATATTTGTATAGAGAAATGTACACACACACACATACAAACACAAACACACACGCATACGCACACATATATGTATGTATAATTAATACAAATATAACGTTTATTACTGAGCTGATTGGTGTTACCTTCAGCTGCCTGATTCCAGAGTTTCGTAGAACGATCCTCCAGGAATTATATCGTCCACGCCTCAGGGGTTATCAGCAATTGAATCTTTATATTTCTCATTTTTTCTTTCATATATGAGCATTTCATAGCTGCAAGGTTGATTGATTTCGTTCCTTTCATTGTGTGTGTACGCGCGTGCTCGTGCTTGGTCTCGCTAAATAGAAGAACACGAAAGTATTAAGGGATACACAATTAAAACATTCAGTTAGAAACATCATAACAATGAAGAGAAAATAGTATTACATTGATAGAATATTATCCAAAGATGACGTAGATTCTATAGTTTATCAAGCGCACACAAACCCGACACTACAATGCAATCTCTTATCTCTGGTATAGGAAGCCCAACTCAAAACTTAGCAAAAGCCTTATTAAAAATGTAACATTTAGGCGCGATCTCATCAAGAAATTAATGCTTAGCTTGCATACTGCATCCTTAAAATAATACTTTACTAATGTGAACATTTTCTAAAGAATCACATTGCAAAGTTTAAAATGAATCTTTCCTCACTGAGCAGCAATGCCATAAAGAATTGACAACGTTATGCAAACCAGTATTTTTTTCACATTCAATAAAAAAAATTACAAACAAAATTTCAAACTACATCATTCTCCCATCAGCGATATTTTAGCTTGTCTTATTTTATAATTCTCAGGATACAATCCATTTCAAAATATTATAAACAGGAAAGGTGAAAACGTTTTTGCTATATATATAATGCCTTCATAATATAGGTAATGTCTTCCTAATATAGCCAAGCAATATGAAGTTGTGAGATTTCATAAATAAACAAAAAAAGGATCTGTAAATTCACACATGAAAAAAAATCCTGTTTTAATTCTAATTGATGCTGATTTAATGTGAATGTTTATGTTGACAAATAAAAATGATCTCATAAATATTTGCTCACATCACAATGATGAGATAGAATATGAAATTATTACAACATATAATTTATGAGTCCTTAGAATTCATAGCTGTGACTATCTAACTGATGAAGAACAATACAAAGAAATTACTTTAAAAATCCCCTACTATCCTAGTTATTGCATATAAAATGCTGAAGGAAACGTGTACAAGATTCATAAAACCAAACAAGTAAAAGAAAGTATAAATTGCAGCACAAAATCTAGGTAGATGACATTAACTATAACTTTCATAACGAATTAAAATAAAATCAATATCGATAATCTCAATATTTAACAAAAATCAAACTGATTAGAAAATTAGTTAAAAATTACTTAATTTAAAACGAAGATTTAAAGTTCACAAGAAGGAAAAGTTTATTAAATAAAATCCCTTGGTGAAAAATCGCAAGATTTAAAGAAAAGAATATCAAGAAATAAAATGTTTTAAATTATACTACACACTTGAGTGCCACTGAAAGGAGCTTTCAATGGCACTAAAGTGCATTGAGTATGTGTAGTATTGTTCACAATTTTATTCTGGAAAACGCCGTTGTAATCAGAAGTGAATATAATTTAAAGGTGCATGGAAAGTGCCACGGTCTATAGGTTCCCTAGGATTAATGCACATCCGAACAAGTTCACTTTATTGTGTGTTCGTACTACATTTATACGGAATCATTGTGGACTATATAAAAACTAATAAAAAAAAGCTAAAAACAAAAACAGAATTGAAATTAATAAGATTATAATTTCTATAAAAATAAAGAAACTATAAATGTTCGGCTGCATAACTTAAATCACGTTTGGTTTGCTAAACGGTTTTGTTGTTAAATAACATTATTTCTGCCAACAGCAGTACATAACCGTAACATTTTCAATTATATATATATATATATATATATATATATATATATATATATATATGTGTGTGTGTGTGTGTGTAATTTGGCAGCAACTTTTCTTTTAAACATGTAGTATTGAATGTTAAAGACAACATAGTCTTGCATATTTTCTTTTGAATTTTCTCATATTCTCTAGTGAGACTTTCTATTTGAAAATGATTTCGAAATATGTATTGTCCATACGATGACCTAGCGCTTTCGAACATCATTGTTCATCTTCAGGGTCAATATTTTTAGTCAAAATTCTTTTAACAAACATTTACCAATTATCTTGTAGCGTAATCATGTTGCTACGTTTTTACAAACTAAATAAACGTTAAAATCCTTTTAATTTCAAAACACGCGATGATGTCATCACGTACATGGCGAAGATTTTTATCATGTGACAGCGTGAAAAAGATTTTTATTATACAAGCCAAAAGATCGAAGAATACGTTATAAAATTTAAATATATTATAAACATTGTAATATGTTACCAGAAATATTGTAATCTATAAGATTAATAAGAGGTCTTCTGCTTTTAATATGTAATGCTTGATGTTCGAAAGCGCTAGGTCATAGTACGGACAATACTTATTTCGAAATCATTTTCAAATAAAAACTCTCATTAGAGAATATGAGAAAATTCAAAAGAAAATATGCCAGACTATGTTTTCTTTAACATTCAATACTACATGTTTAAAATATATATATATATATATATATATATATATATATATATATATATATATATATATATATCTATATATATATATATATATATATATATATATATTTATATATATATATATATATATATATATATATATATATATATATATATGTATATATATATATGTGTGTGTGTGTGTGTGTGTGTGTGTGTGTGTGTGTGTGTGTGTGCGCGTGTGTGTGTCCATTCATGGAGATATAAAATACAAAAAACAAAATTAACTTTAAGGAAATCAATAAATAATTATAACAGAAAAAATGAAATGAATAGTCAAAAATGTTCTCCTGATCTTAATTAAAACTGAAGAATCACACATTTGGTGCCATTCCACTGAAAAAATGTTTTAAAAGAAAAACTGTCAGAAAATTAAAAAAAGTTATAATATCCTTCAAAATTATTTAAGTAAAGAAAAGCATCAAAACAAAGTAGGTACGGGGCCAGAAAAACAATATTGCATTGTTGTACATCGGGCACCTTTTATTATGAGTATCATCTGACTGATTTAATTAAACCAAAATGTAAACAAAAAACAGACGTGAGATTTGATATATTCACTTTAACATTATCTATCCACTGAAGGTTATCTGTTATTTAATGACACTTACCACTCACTCATAAAATGACTGAACTCCTCAGTTAATGGGCTCGAAATAATATCGCTGTCAGCTTTGAAACTCATCTCTGGAAAGGAAATTCAACTCTATGACCACAAAAAATAAAGTGAATATCAAATACTCACTTTGTAGTACAATTTCTCGTTATTTCAACATTCTTAAACAAGTGTTGCTATTTACAATTGAATAGATATGAATTGGTTTTGGTATGAATTGGTTTTGATTTTTCTCATGAATAGACATATTAGCATATATTTAACGGCGCATACAAATTAAAATCATAGCCGTGGATGAGATGAATTATTCTGACGTTGATACTTCTATATTTTTGCCATAGGAGAAATGTGTCTAGTTAGAAATTATCCAAATACTGCTAACACCATGTTTTATGTGATCATGACTTATTTAATTCGTTTTTACGGTTTATCGACATTTTGCAGGTTATATTAAGCTGTAAGATGTTTTTAGATAGTAATATTTTATTTTGAGATATTAATGTTTTAGTGATACAAATCTTAACAATTAACCCATAGCTGGGAGGGGAAGTGGCGAATTCATAGCTTCCCTAAGGCTATTTGTTCCTAAGTGAATATAATGAACCTAACTTGGCTCTACAGTTAACTATTCCGAGCCGTTATCCATTACATAATCAGCGCATTCAGATTTACAGTATCTGATATTGCTAATTGGTTACTCATCTAGATACTGATAAGGCTCAACGTTGCTTAACTTTGGTGATCCTACGGGAACGCTGTCTCAACGTGATGTGACCATAAGCTTCGAAGATTTGAGCGTATTCGACTTGTTCCTTATACAAATCACGCCAAAGTTTAAACACATTCTTCCAGAAATTCTTGCAAGCATCCGCTCAAATTAGTTGCGGTAAAAACGTCAGGTTGGCTCTGTAGGTTTTGAACGAATACAAATGCGCCTGAATAGGCGTCTGCAGTAGGGATTAGCTCCCCACTCTTGTAGACGAACATACAGTGGGCTACGATAAGATTTTAGCCACACTTAATTACAGCAATGTTTGCGTGTGTAATAACTTATCTTCTTTTTTTCAAATAATACCGTGTTAGTGTCAAGCTGCTCTCATCTATGAACGATAGTTGAGTTATATTTTGTAATGAAAGTTCGCGGAAGTAAGGAAATTGGTGAATTTCAACGAGGACAAATAATAGGATGGCATCAATGTGGCAAGTCAAATAGAGAAATTGATAGGTTTTTCCAGGTTAATCATCAAACAGTTAATAATATTGTCAAGAAGATTAATGAAGAAAGTCATTGTTGTGTGGAACAACGTTCAGGAAAACCAAGCATCGTGGCTGAGTGAAGGAAAAGGGCGCTGAAGAGGGAAGTCATCAGAAACTGTCGCTCTCAAAGAAGAATCGCAAGAATGAAGCCTTTGATTTCAGAGATTAACAGAAACAGGCGCATGGACTTGGCGAGAGAGTTCGAGAGCAAAGATAATGAATTTATTTTCATCTGTTCAAATTACAGACTGTCAAAAGTTCATTTGGACAGATGAAAGTAAATTCTGCTAATATTCGAATTCTAGACAGGTTTATGTTTGGAGAAATCAGAATGAGTCTTGGAACACTGACAGTCTGCAGGCGGCCGTGAAACATGGGGGATTGGAGGAATGGTGTGGTCGCTATCTGGTTTGGATGGAAATCTGAGCTGATTTTTGTTGACGAGCGGTTGAATGGTCCAAAACACTGTCAAATATTAGAGAAAGAAATACTCCCGCTATTTGAAACCAATTATATTGGCAGGAATGTCTACCATTCTCAAGAAAATGGAGCACCATGTCATATGAGCAAAGTAGCAAAGGCCTGTGTTCGGAAATGTGCGGTCACCTATTACATCAGTTTTCATTCTAGAGTAAGTTTTCTTTTTTTATAAATAGCAAAATAATTAAATATTATCTGAACTGGCCTTTACTTGTTTCCACTATTCATTTTTTCTATTACTGGGAATTTATCTAGAATTGTCTGACATGTATGTATAGTAGAAACGTTATATTTGCATTATACCGCCATTCAGGTATATTATTTGTTTCAAAACTACGATTAAATTCCATAAAATTCAATGACAATCGGAAAGTAAATAACATACGTTTGGATGCAATAAATCTGCCAAGGATATTGCCTTAATCTTGTACTTTGATTTTATTTTTCTCTTATTGCCTTTCTTTATTCTAATTCCTCTTGGCTTAATGTTGTCGAGTATGATTGTCGCTATTGTGTAGATTCTTGTTCCACTCTGACTCAAGGTTTCGCCTGCAGAAAAAAGATCAAACTTTTACCTTTAGCACCCGGCAGTTGCTTCGCTTTCGTTCTTTTCTACTTTTATTTTTTTCATAATTACTTTCTTTCTCTTTTTTTTTATTAACCTCTAATTGCCTTCAATCACCGATAAAATCATCAATATTATTCCCATTTATGACAGAACACGTGCAACATGCTAATAAATATCAACATCATAATCAATGTCAGCAACCCCAAAGCAATTTTCTCAATCACCGACAAAACCTCATATTATTCTATTTCGTTTACGCCTTGTCATTTTCACACTTGATTAACCGCGTCCTTAACTAATAACTAAAGATTTTCAAGGAACATTTTTCTTCTCTTACATACAAAACAGATCTCAGGTCCGATATGAACGCAAATTTTATTCATCAGAATGCAAATCGTTTTATTTTTCATTAAATTTTATTGCTTAGCACTTTAGAAATCAAGAAAGGTGGTTTGCATAGTCTTTATTAACTCAAGGTTCGCCATCTTAAATTTACTTTCGATAGATTTCTGTTTCGTTTTATTTTATCGATTCCTTTTTCTTTTATTCCACAATAAAAGAAAAAAGAATTTTACCTATTTAATTTTTATAAGACACATCTTTTAAAGAAACCACTTGGTATATTTAAACTTACTGGGATAGAGAAAAAGGCCTAAAGTCTAACGCTATCAGGGCAGACGGTAGGGAAAAGAAGTAGAAGAAATTGGGAGTAATTCACTTAATGAGTTTGTGCGAATCGATGGGAAAACAGGATAAAATAGGTCAAAATAAACGGTCAAAATTTACTTACTGATGAAGAGACCGGATTTTATGGAGAGCCATGGCCACCTACACCCGGAAGAAAATAAATATATAGAAAGAAAGACATAATATTTTGTGGTTAAGCAAAATATTTAAAATATTACAGATTAAAAAAAATAACAATGATTTTTACATTTTTTTATATTCTATTTTTGTTCTTTCTTCCGTCAAATGGTAATTCTATTTCGTGTTTTTCATACCTAAAATCGTTGCAACTTCTTTTTGCATATACAGTGTAACCCGGACATATGAGACCCGGATATAAGAGAAACCCGATATAAGAGAGATTTTATCTGGTCCCAAATTAGAGCCATACTTACCTAAACAAAATAGACCAAACCCGGATATAAGATAAACCCGGATATAAGAGACTTCTTCTCCGGTCCCGACAACTCTCTTATATCCCGGTTACACTGTATAATCCCAGAATCATTGGTTTTCTTTACTTGGCCGCTTAAATTCTCTCAGTCTTAATCACTGTTCAAATGCTATTTTGTTTTCACCGGCAATATTTTCTGTTCAAGTATTTTCGATATTAGTAGAGAATTTACTGTCAGAATTTGTCCTTTTCCTTTTAACTTGCAATGTTTTTCCTTGCTGGAGTTCTTTCTTATCACTACTTTATTTTTCTCTCTTTCTTCCCATATATGATTGTTTTTCTCAACCTCTTTCCGTTTGTTGAGATTCTTTATGGATTTCTATTTTTCTTTTTTTTTTCTCGCTTTCCTGTCGATATGTTTATCGTCTTAAACAGTTCCTTCTTGTTTCTTTATTTCTCGAATTGCTATTAACTGTCTACTGTTTGCTTTTCTTTCTTTATTTCACCAATCAATCAAGCAGTGTTTATCTGGTTTCCGGTTATCTCATTATCAGCCACTCACATGCCTAATCTTTCCCTAATTATCTCCCTTGTAAAACTCTTTCTGTCTATTGTTTGCTTGATAAACATTTTACGTGCACCAATTTTGCCAGTGCTTTCCACTCATCACATCGTTCTGTCATTCCGAATCTTAACTGATATCCCAACCAATCAATGTGTCCATGGGTGATTTTTGTACAGTCTTCCCTTTATTCCACAGTTTTATACCAATCGAGGATTAGAATTCCTTGTAGTTCGTGTTTTATTGCTTGTACGTTATATTCTCTTTTAAATAAGCTTTCAACATAGTTAGCTGAATGCTACAAAAATAAACCCAACAGAGAGATTCGTTGACTATTTCTGTTAATACTTTACATTTAATTGCTTTTATCTTTTAAGCGTTTCGCTTTCTCGTTATTTTGATTTTTAACATTTCGTTACTAATCTCTATTCTGTATATCTCCTGATCCATTAAAAATACTTATCTAGCTGTGTCTTAGAATATATTTTCATATTTTTCCATTTCTGCTTAGTTTTATAATTGCTCCGTCTATAAAGTCCTGAACCCGAACCTCATACAGGTAAATACTTATATTACTTGATAACGTTCATTTTTAAAATATTACTTCTACGATAACGCAAATTGATAAATCGTAGTATGTAAGTGAATGACCAGACTAGTCATCCTTCAAGCAGTAGTCATTACTAAAAAATGAAGGTAAAAATCATTTACCGCAAATAGAAAAAATATCTTTAGTTGCCACTTTCCCTTGGTATGCTTCATATTTCTATTCGTATCTTGCCTATATTCACGTACCTATATTTTATATTTTAAAGCGTTAATTCTAGTTATACCATTGCATGTAATTTATACAGTCTATAATATGAATTATTTTCGATGTTTACACTTTAATAAATGATTATATTACAAATATCACATGTGATGCCGGTTTGTAAATTGCGTCAGTGCATTATAAAATACTTTCTCCAATATTCAGTTATACTATATTTGACTGCAGCGAATTAATTTTCGTTGATTTTCGGGCTAACCTGACACCCTGCATCAAAATACAAATCACAAACCTATAGTTTGAAAGACGGGATAAAAATATTTGATTAGAATTACGTAATTTCATAACGTTTTACGTGGTACTTTTCATATGCAGTGTGTAACAAAACTTTCCCTTTTCTGTCCTTGGTCAGTAAGTGTCATGTCCTAATTGCTTCTGTCAAAAACGCAAAGGAAATGACTATCATTTGCTTTAAACTTTGCTTGTGCGATCTAGACATAGGGTGAAATAGAGCCATGGAATTCGCAATCCCACGTATTAGGAGAGAACTAACTGACCCCTGAATCAGTTCTGCATGGTGGACCATTCCAAACGACGAGCTGGCAAGATGACGCCTGCTGTCTTTTTATCAATCGCCCCAGTACCACATGGCCCTGAGCTCCTCGTACTTACTCCTCTAAAGAGAGAACAGCTGTCTCCAGAAGAGAAAAGTTCAGAAAAAGATAAGGTTATTGATCCAGATTGCAGAGGCAAAGCTGAGGAGAAAAACCGATATTACCCCAATCAAAAAATGTCAACGAACTGATCAGAAATCTTGGTCTCACAACGTCAAATGTCCATGCTTTTGACATCGAGATTCACGCTGTAGATGAAAAGATGAAAGTGCGCAAGTTGCAGGTCAGTGAAAGGCTCGCCAGTGTTTTTCAAACTTTTACATTTGTCAAGATAGGCTTTGCTTCTTCTACAATGTAGCCCGTTTGTTCAAGGCAATTGGATTCGCCTGTAACCCAAGCTTGTGGCACCTCTTAATCGACAGCTCATCCAGCTACTTCCGAACGGGAACATATATCCATCTATTCATCTGGCTCAATCGGTGCAAGTAAAAAGAGGAATACAGCAGAGTCAAAATCTTGATAGATTCATTGAATATATGAAGGGTGCGGCTGTGAGGTTTCTAAGGAGGCAGGAATATAGCGGCATCCGATCACAAGAAGAGTGTGTCTTGCTACAGCTGATCATATTCAGTGTGATGAGGAACATTGCCAAATAGGAGTCACTGTTGGACTCCGGAATATATTTCTTCCCTCATTGCACTTAAAATGTGGCCATATGAAACAATTTGTGCAGCCGTCACGTAACTCCAAGCGGTGTATAGCAAAAGTCAAAGACGGTGTCTTCGTCAGACCATATATAAAGAGGATCATAAAGTGTATGTAATACCCGAATAAGCTCACTGGGACGGAGAAAGCAGCGTGGAATAGATTTTTCGCAGTGGTTTGAGGCTTCCTGGTTTGGGGAATTACAAGGCCGAAAACTACGTGGAGCTTGTTGAGGCCCTGATGAAGAACTATTTTAAAAATATGCTGCAGGATGTTCCTCAGGCAATATCCCTGATAAATTCAAGGAGAACATAGGCGCATACTGAGAGGAGCAATGCGAGGAGCTTACATCAGTATATACTGGAGTTTGAACGCCACTACCAAGGATTCTATAACGAACTAGGGATGGAAGCCTATATTTGAGAGATGATTCGTCAAAGTAAATCACGGTATAAGCGTAAATCGCGAAAGATACTCACTTCTAAATGTGTTGTGCTCTCTCTTGTGTAATCCTAGAGTAAATAAATGTTTGAACTATATCTCATTTTGTCTCTACTTGCAGGGACGAGAATGTTCACATTCGTCAGTTTTCCCAATAAGAATCGCCCAGTCTCAGTAGTAGAATTATCCTGGTCCAAAAGCAAAGTTTGAAGGAACTATTAGACACTTTTCTTACTTTCTAGGCGAAAAAAATAGATAACAGTTGCTACCTTGAACAAACATCGTGTTACACAGTCATTATGAAATCCTTTTGATTGTATACGTGTAATGTTAATAATATATATGCTTAATGTGATGTTTGACTGTATCCATGTTTATGAAACAGTAAATACGACTCCGTGCTGACATATAAGATTCACTTACAGTGTAAGATTAACTCGATACCATGTTTATGTATAATCGTAACATCATGATTAAGAATGGAGATAACTAAAGAAGTCAGGAGGACAAATATCCCAAAATAAAGAAAATGAACATAAAACCAAATGAAACATATATTTAAAGTCATTACTTGTTTGACTCCCGTATAAAATAATGAACTTCTAATAATGTATTAATCTGTTTTCCTATCTTGAAAATTTGTGTATGAATCACTTTTTTCTTTTCCTTTCAAAGAAAAGTCTTATTTACTTCGGGCTGAAGATAACTTGATTTTCAGACCGATTTTAATGACACTTTTGAAACCAGTCAATGCGAATTAATTTTTCAAAAGTTTTAACAACTCCGTCTTAATGGACAATCAAAAACTACTTATAGGCTCGAAGGTTGTTTTATGTCTTGGGAAAATCTCTCTTTTATATAACTGTGAATTGATCGTAAAACATCTTCATGAATTAAAGAAAGATATTTCAATGTAAAAAAAAATACTGAGTAAAATTATTTTGACTAATCGTGCCTTATGGTTGAGCTGAGAGAAGTATTTTTGATATTGATCAGACATATGAGTGATCAATCATAACAAATCAGCAAGGATCGATTATTTATTAAAAGCATTTTTATATTGGCCTTTGAACAACCTGGTCTATAGATTTCAACTGATTGCGTGTTCATTCTAAAAATGTTTTCTTTTTTCTTAAATTTATATCGATCTATACCGATATGAACTTAATCAGAAAATAAATAATATATATCTACATACAAAACCAGGAGTATATGTACTAATGAGCGTTCATATATGTATGTAAACAGGACAGTATCTCCTTATTTGTAAATGCTTACGTATATATGATATTTTTAAAAAGTAAATATTACAAATCGGGATATTTATTCAGGGATTTTTATGATATATAATTATGGACAGGTGAAAACTTCTCCAAATATAATTGCCCACTTATATTCACAAAATCCTACGTAAAGTCGAAATCCTTTAGTGTTTTTTAGACTTTCATTCAAAATAACCAACTTCATGACCGAAGGGAATAATCTGATGGACAATCATAAATACGAAGAGCAAAATAGACTGTAAATATAAGGCTACTGTTATAGAAAGGTGTAAAAATAGGCATAATAAAATGGTAACTGACATATGTGCATAGACATTAGGATATATTTGCAGTAAATCTTGAGAAATGTACTTATAAAATAACGGGTTGACATTTTATATAAAGCAAATACGTTATTTCTGCATGATAAATGCTTTCAGTTTTCTTTATTTGCGATAGCATGAAATTTTGTAATAATTACTTAAATAAAAAATAAAGAAGAATAAGAAATCAAGTTAAATTACAAATAAGTTACTCATATGATGTACACATTCCCTCTTAAAATAATTAATTGAAAATGATAAATTCTCACTCTTTTTCTTAGTATCGTATAGACAAATCTTTAGAAGTATATAACTAAGTTGTTCTTAATTATATTAACAAAAGTAATAGCAATCCTATCACCACAACTTGATTACAAAAATGCAAATAATTGTGCTGGCTCAGAAGTTCCAGGCAACAGAAAAATATCATTAAGAATTCGGACAAGAAATTGAGAAGTGTTCAGTTAAATACATGCAACTTTCGAAATTTTTGAAAAGAAACGTGTTCTCGAACAAGGAATATCAAGAACTGTTAGGAAATGATAAAACGGAACAATAAGGAAATTTGAGAAAAATAAAATATAAAGAGAAACAAAATAATGGGAAGGTAAGTAATGATTAAATTTTAATTTATGACTAAACCAAGAAAAACAAATGTCAAGTTTGACTGATATTTTTATTTATTTCAACTTTTTCTCTAGTTTTATTGACGGACTTGTCTTTTAATCGTTTGCCACCCATCAAGCAATAAAATGTTGTCAGATTGAACAGCCGGGCTCTAATAAATTTTTTAATTAATTTAAAAAAAAATTGGCTACTGTTAAAATAAGTTGAGCAATCAAGGCTACTAAGGAATAAATGTCAATTCAAAATTAAGCTTCGCTGTTAAGTTTTAGCAAAATACATTTTTTTAGACCTATCTGGCAAACGATTATCGATGTGAAATTATTATGTGGTTTCGTTTCCCTAACTTAGGATGCGTAGGATTTCTATTAAATAGGCTAGTTGCGTTAGGTACGATCACTTTCGCGCACATACCATTAAGAAAGGGATGAATCCATTTGTTTTACTCCTAGTTATGGGTTAAATAGCAGAGGAGATTGGTATCTCCTGTTGTGTCTGGCTCCAGTTCAGGAAAAGCTCAAATTTGAATTCGAAAGCGTATACAGGGTGCTACTGATAAATTGTCGTCTAAATTACGCAAAAATGAATATAACACTGACATCTCATTTTAACAGATAATTTACCAAAATTACACAAATATCTTGAAATACTAGAGTAAATGTATTCATTAAAAGCACCATTGGCTTCAACCAAGGCCTCCAGACGACTTCGGAATCTCCTCAAACTCTTCCGGGCGGTCCTCTTGTCCAAGTTGGTGAATGCTGTCATAATCCTTGCCTTCAGTTCATCTTTGCTGTTACTAAGAGTTTTGTTGGTATTTCGCTCAAATGCGCCCCACACATAATCAATTGGATTGCAGTCTAGCCAGAGGTAATAGGTGTAGTGTTCGCAGAAATTGTATGGCAGCCATGACTGGGTTCACCTGCTTGTGTGGCATGGTCATGTTACTAGATGTAGAGTCTCCCAAGCACACCCTCTTGATCCAAGGCAGCATTACCTCTTCAAGGCACTTGATATAAGCTTCTGTGTTTTGTCTAAGTCCCTAATCATCAAATTCAGAAGTTCTTTTTTTACCAGAATGATCAGTGTGTGTTTTACGAGCTGGCATACCGTCGTAATAACCATTAGACTCATCCAACTCTTTCCGAATATTCTGCACTGTCCTCAGATTGACACTCAAATTCTCTGAAATGTTTATATTGGAGCTTCCGTTGCGAATGCCAACAGTACAAATTTATGGCGGAGTGAATTGCGTCATGGTGTTCTTATTCTCACAGACGGTGCTAACTGACCTCTCTCTACTGTACAATCAACAAAATCAAAATCAAACAGCGCGAAAGTAAAACTATAGTATGTAGACAGTTTACGCATCGCGCCATGTATGACCCTGCAGAAGCACATTTATAAATTCCCATCTAACAGCGGTGCGAGACACTATGATTTTCAGTGCATATTTTTTGTTATTCCCGATAGAAAGAAATAAAGGCCGCAAAATAAAAAAAAAACAAAACAAAACAAAAACTATATATATACAAGTAATTAGGAGAATTTGAGAATTATAATTAAGTAATTCATCGAGTATAGAAACCTCAACAGAATACAGAAAGCACTGGACGGCCGTTTCGTCCTACATTTGGGACTCATCACTGCCTAGAATTAGAAACCGGACAGTTACGTTGCCAGGCAAACACCATACCAACTGCTGCAACGGGCCTCGGCGACGAAGAGGTAGCTAATTAGACTCGATATAGCGCCGCTTGATCACATATTCCGTGGTGTAACTCTACTGAGTTTACTTTTTTACTCATAGGACTGTGCCCCCTCGAGCCACGACTACTATCACCAAGCTGCTCCAACTGGAGCATTAGAAGCCGGTTCAAGCTTAGGATCTACAAGTAATTAGGAGGATTTCAGAATTATAATTAAGTAATTCATCTAGTCTTTGATTTTCACCACGGAATATGTTATCGAGCGGCGCTACATCTAGTCTAATTCGCTACCTCTTCGTTACCGAGGCCCGTTGGGACTGTTGGTATGGCGCTTGCCTGGCAGCGTAACTGTCCGTGTTACAATTCTCTGTAGTGGATGCGCACTGCTGATGAGTCTGAAATATAGCACGAAACGGCCGTCCAGTGCTTTCTGTATTCTGTTGAGGTTTCTAGACTCCATGAATTACTTAGTTATATATATATATATATATATATATATATTATTATTATTATTTTGCATGATTTAATTGTTTCAAATTTTCATTCTCCATGTATAGAAGAAAAATAATTGTAGATCCCTTTTTTCAAATCCATGCTTTTCATAAACATTTCTTGTCATTTACTTTACATTTACTTAATGTTTATTGTTGCTGCTGTTAACAGTAGTAGTAGCAGAATAATTCAAACGAATTAAACAAGACCGCAATGAGTTAATGATTACAAACCATAAATCACTAAAGTGAGGAAAAAATCAACTATGGCGTGGCAATAATAATAATAATAATAATAATAATAATAATAATAATAATAATAATAATAATTTGTCTTCGCTTCGCTTAGTACGGGGAACTCCCAAGTCTCAACCAAAAAACTCCAAGAGTCTAGTACCAGAGGATGCAAATCGATGAGGTACCAGATAATTTTAAATGCATAAAAATGGTTATTGCATGGAGAATAATCTACGAAAGATGCGAGACGAACCCATCAGTATAATTTTTTGCAATTTACATTTTTAGGGCTGCCAGGGATTTTTTTCCACATATTTGTTTGCTCCCTTTTATATAGAGCAACAACAATAAGATATAATATTTTTGTCTTGAGTTGCTACACTCTATTGATTTATATTCCGAGGTTCGTGCATTTATTTTGTTTCGCAAACGTTTCAAAAGATGATTTTTTTTATTGGCAGGGTAAAACATCGTCCAGAAGACATGTCATTTCGACTGGATTTGTCACAATTTTCTGGTCGATTTGCCTGGATTTACCTATCAATTTGAACGCTGTCATTCCAGGGTTAAAACGTCATCAGTCTGTACAACTTTGGTTTGCTTATGTTCCCGCTAGTTCTATTTGCGAGGGAGATTTATTATTATTATTATTTTTATTATTATTATTAATATTATATTGTTGTTTTTTGTTGTTTGTTGAGTTCTCACACCTAGTGACCTTCAAGAAAGATCAATACAGAAGCACTCATAGTATTTAAGCTGGTTGTCAAGTGGATGATTTCAATTGAAGTGTCACTTTCACGTTGCGCAATTTTTAGATCCTTGGCAAGGTCGAGATATATATCCAGATTTCCATTCTTGCAGATTCCTTTTATGGTTCGCTAAAACAGGGATATTCAGTATCTGTTGAATCTGACATGCATTTTTTTTAAAAATCTGCTTGACTGGGATGGATTGAAAGATCCGGTTGAATTTCAAGTCTCGTAAATTTTACTTTTTCTTTTCGCTCGAATATCATCTGATTGTGTGTATGCATATGTATTCGAAATTCCCTACAAGAATTATCTGCGCTTCTTGATGGAAATCAAGTGACAGCAAGTCTTCTAAATATTCTAAATCCCTGTTTCTTGATGATATTCGTAATCCTGCGAATGATTTCAGATTTTGAGTTCTCTTAATCTTTAAAAGCTTCCTTGGCTGCTCGCATCGATCTAATAACAATGGTCGTACTTTACATTATCTTCTTTATATTATAAATTGTTTAAAAGACTTTTCCAATTTAATGATTCATACTCGGTATTCTTTTCCCTCTCTCTATTTTCACACATTTACTATTTTGCCTTCTCATTGCAGATTATATGACACAATTTCCCTTCAGTACGTTTTAAGAGTATAGTCGTCAGGAGAGTTTCGATTCTTATTCTGATATCTAATTGTTCATTTTCATTGCGTTTTTTGATTTTATTTGCTTTTTCCTTTTACTATTCACCATAATGAAGTTTTCAAATTTCTTGATTCCAAACTTCATTCAACTGTCTTGAAATGGTCATTGTTATGATGTAAAGTGATGGGGTTAGGGATTTAGGAAAATTTTACCTAATTTTTTTATATCGGCGGTTTTATTTATATATTCTCTTTTCCTTAATTTTATTTTGGATTTCTTCATTACAATTGCCATGTATTTTACAATGTATTGTGAAATATTTCATATTATTTATCGAGTCCCCTATTCTAATGTGTAGTATAATATCGTAGATATATTTGATATCTGTCAATGTCAAAGCTAGATTCCTATTCCGTGTTTTTTAGTCAACGAAACCGTAGATCACTTGTTCGCTAGTTTATTTTATACTGAGTTTCCTTTCATCGTTGCAAGTAGAAGTCTTCGTTGTTCAAACAAAAACATAAATTAACACCATAATGCTTACATTTAAGATTATCAGCATTATAGGAACACATATACTTGTAATTACTCACATTAGCCTATGTTTACTTACATAAGATGTTCATGTCATTGTTGAATGAGTCTTTTCCTACCTACGGTAAATGCAAAGCCTACTACGTATCATCTGGAAAATAACTCATCATTCAACTGATTAAATTTTTATATTAAATGTTACAAAATAGATGCTGATAATACAATGTTCATATGAATAGGGTTTCATCAAAGACATTGCATTTGTGAAATTTCCCAATGCAGGACACCTGGCAATGTCTAAAAACAACTGATAATTATGTAGCTAATATTCTCACATTAGAACTGGTTACCAATGCTAACCACAGCGCGCTGATTAGATGCAAGCGTGATCGCAAAATCTGAAAGTTGTGAAAAATGCTCGCAACAATGCCCAGAAAACCGCATGTCACTTCGTACTCTGGTACCATCTGGAACATGAACGACAGTATTAAACGAGCAACTGGTAAACCAACAAAGAAGCATTCATCCATGAAATCAAAAACATGGATGTTCGTTTCGAACAAAGACAAACAAATGGAATGATGGCTAGATCATTACGTGAACTTTAGAGAAGATTTCGGTCTCTGAAGTTAGAGAGGAAGATCAAGTAAAGCCACCGATATCATAGCTTGTAGAAAAGTACTGGATAAAGATAGTGTATCACCCAAGGTCATAAATGGCTTGTAAACCCCCTTAATTGAAACTACTACAAATTATTCTGTGCCTCTGCTGGAGAGAAGGCAAGGTTCCTCAGGACATACGAAACACCAAGTTAATTACCCTCTATAAAATCAAGTGCATACAATAACTATTGGGATATCTAGCTGTTAAGCATTGTTAGAAAAGTCTTTGCTCGAGTGGTCTGAACTCGACTTCTGGTCTTTTCTGTACGCATCTACTCAGAATCCCAGTGAGGATTTTCGAGTAAGACATCCACACCTGACAAGACCTTTTCTCCATGGCAAATCCATAAAAAAATTCAACAACAACATATGCCACTATATATAGTCTTCATCGATCACTCAAAGAAGTTCTACCTCATTAGTACGAAAGGTTTGTTTCTGAATTAATGAGAATTAGCTGTCTCCTACAGTTGATGGGTATCATTATTCCCTTTCACGAGAACATGCAGGGTGTAGTCAGCTATCATGGTAAAACAATCCCCTTTTCAATTCGCCGCAGCGCAAAACAAGCATCACTTATATGTGCTATTTTCTTTTCTATATTACTGACATTCACTTTCAGACAATCCGAAGAAATTTCATGCACGCAAGAAGCACTGTAAACTGTTCAACTTTGTCAGCCAGAGGGCAAAAACAAAATTGCGCACAATCCTCATCAAAGAATTTCTGTTTGCTGATAAAGCAGTTCTGAACACATTCACCGAGCCCGTCTCCCAACCAACTGATTATTCATTTCAAACACGCCTATAAGGTTTTGGAGCTATTAGCATCAACAAAGCAAATGTCATGAATCAGGATGTCCCTGTATCTCCATCAGTCAGTATCGATGCAGTAGCACTTGATGTCACAGATACCTTTACATATCATGGCCTCCACCATCACCAACGACCTCTCGCAGGACCTTGAAATTGACAAACGCCTCGCCAAAGCGGTAGCAGCTATGGCCAAATTGAGCAAGGATGCACAGGACAACAGTAATCTGACCGTGCGCACCTAATTAAAAGTATTAATTAGTACTGTGCTTTATCTGAACGACATACAAACAGGTAGGAAATCCGCTTGCAAAGCTTCTATACAACCTATCCCCGGCATCATATGGAGAGAAAACTAAGACTATAGTACTGGAGCAAGTAGACTCCAGATGTATGCTTCTTCTTTTCTGTCAACGTCGTCTTTGATGGCTGGGTCACATCAACCACGGAAGACACATAGGTATAATACATAAGCTTTTAAAAATGATAGTGTAATATTCGAATTTTGTAAGACACTGGAGTTCAAAATGATATTAATAAATCTTGATCAAAACAACATAGAAGAATCATATTATAATCATATATTCATTAGCTGATGTGCCTGAGACCATTCCAGTAATAATTAAAATGAAGAAAAAAAACATCAGTCTACTATTATATTCTATACCTGCTATGTCGACCTCACAGCATATCAATACATACATCCTTTTGTCATCCATTAAAATGCGCCTTCCCTTCCATTGAATATATCGATCTAACACGGGAACATTATCAGTTGACAAAAACATAGATGTCTGGCAAGAACCACAATACGGAAATATTACAAACCTTTTAGCTGAAATGAGAGCCTCAAACTATTTAATCCCTTCCCAGACTATGATCATTTAAGCATTACATATCACATCCGAAACGAATAGAAGAAAACGTTCTTGCTTTCCTTCATACTGCGGATGAGAGGGCTATGCTGTATTCATAATTGGGATCAGGATGAACTTGAACAGAAAATCAACATCCTCTACCAATATTCCAAGCGATAGGACTGAAGATTTCCAAAACAGAAAATATGATCTGGAATTGAAATGGATCATACACTGAATCCATCCCAAAATTCAAGATGTCGAATTACTAAATATTAAACACTTCAAATATCTCGGTGCACGGATCAGTTATTTTCAGAGGTTTTGTACAGAAGATAAGGAAAATTAAAGCCAAATATATCGCGCTAGATGTAGTTCTTGCACAACGCCACAAATTGCTACCAAACTAAAATATTAACCTGAACATTCGAGTCATGTTCTTAAATAACCTCGTCAGATAGGGACTTGGTGTCATGCATGGCATCAAACACCAGAAATATATAAACAGTTTGCTGTATGCAATCGCTTTCTCAGATCAATTGTTAAAATGGTTTGTGGGACTGAATCCTGAGGGTCTAGACGAGGAACAACTTCCTTCGAACCTCGTGGGCTGGCGCTACCGAATCGCAAAAACTGTACCAAATAGCAAAAATCACATCACTTCATAACTTTAAACAGAAGTAGCCACTAAAATGGATAGCATATGCAACTTAACGAAAAAATAATGACACACACCTTCATACATAAGGTTTGGAAGGAAACCCCTATCAATTCTGGCAAGAGCGAGAATTTCTACTCGAATTGAGATACCTATTTGCCTGAAGAATAGCTTTAAGAGAATTTTTAAAAATAAATTTCAACCAGCAGTAGTACATGAATGCCAAGTATCGCTTTATAAGGAAACAGTTAATATTACCTTTACAATAAATGACTGATGTATTGTTTGTAAAAGTCTCTTTTGATCATATGCTTATTTCAATTTCGGCGAGAATGTAGCCATCACTTTTATATATAAAAAGTGTCGGGTGTGATTTTATAATATTGTATGTAAAACAGAACTAAAGTAAAACATATGTGCACCTAAAAAGAAGTTGAAATAGATATAGAGTGAAGGAAATTAAATAAAGTGAAAAGAGATAATGTTTGTATATAAGTTCCCTTCTCTGAAGCACATACCGACTGTTTTACGTATGCGATATATAATTTAATCTTGTGTGAATTTATTTATGTAAAAATTAATAAATGGGTATCTGCAATATAAGTTCTACGTAAGTGTTTTAAATATCTCGACCAGTTTTATCGAAATGTGAAATATCTCCCACTTACTCATACGCAGACAAATATAGAACCACAAAAACAATTCTCTTCATATATATATATATATATATATATATATAGGAGTGCGGGATGTAACAGAACCAATTATAATACAAAGTAAAACAAAAATGCATAACAGAATAATGATATCTTTTGTGCTGAGAAGCCGCTGTTTGTTTATCTCTTGACTGATCCTCAGATGTAATACTCCAGCAGATATAAATGTAGAACATTCTTAACTAACCGTGGATAAGTGTGAATAAACGGAGTCCTTCTGCAACTTGACAAGTGTCATCGAAGTTGTTTTAATTGCTTGCTACGTTTTGGCAAGTATGTGAATTTTTTTTTCTTTCGAGCTGCTCTATTCCGTGATGCTTATGCGCCCGTTTTTCTGTCTGAAATAAATCGAAATCATTAATTTTATACCATCGTGCGCACGCACGCACGGACGAGCACGCGTGTATGTATTACTGACATTTCTAAATTCTCATACCCGTGCGCGCACACACACACGTACACACAAAATACATACTATATATATAAAACCAAGGTTACAACTCATATCCATACAACTGAATATATATATATATATATATATATATGTGTGTGTGTGTGTGTGTGTGTGTGTGTGTGTAATGCCATTTATAATTGTTTTTAGCATGTTCACATGAGTGTATATGCATATTTTTATAGAATTTACATAAATATTAGGCGTAACTCGTTTTATTTAGCAATATATTCTCATGAAATATTGCATTTTACTTGCTAAAGTAAATGATCATACAAATATGCTAACCTATCATCAGAAATAGATATTTTAATGTCTGTGCATTGTCTTTGTAAATATGTTCTGTAGTAGAATCAGGGAACTATTTACTTATTGTCTATTCAGAATGTATTCCTTATTTTGGAAAGGTTATCGATATATTCTTATCCTATTTTCCCCAAAAAGTAACATCTTAAGCCATTGCTATAAAATGATCAATGGACATTTTTAGTATGGTCACTACTTTTTTTTATAAATCCCTTGCTTTTTTATTTGATGTATTTGTCATTCTTTTCCAAAAATATGCAAATGTTTAATGAACCCTTAGGCGAGCGTAATTCAAGTGGAATTGCTGGTCATGGTAGATAATATGTCAGAATTGCGAATATACACAATAAAAAAACAAAGAACAGTTAAACGCTACACGCTTTCTGTCTTACGGCTAGTTAAGCCTGTTATCACTGCGTAAATTTGGAGAACTTCGGTCGCATTCAAAGGCATCTAAATAAAAATGTATAAAACCTTCATAAAAATGTAAATGGTCGAAAAAGTTGAGTCGAGAACAAATGTTGAATGTGATACAGTCGAACGAAGGAACCTATTCTTGTTACGCTACATTAATTTTGATATATGTATGCGTACTTTAGAAACAAACCAAGTGAAAGACATCATATTACTATCGAACCGACAGTAAATGAACACCTGATCAATGTTATCATTGTTTAATAATCTTATTCAGCGTCAAGCTTATCAGCCTGCAATAAGTTATTCACTGCCTGCCAATGGCTGCGCGAATGAATAAGTGGTCAAATGCTTTTAAAATTCGGGTGAATTTCATTCCTAATGAAAGAAAAATCAGAAAAGGGACATATTCAAGCCAAAAATATCAGAAATGCGATTTGTAATTGAAAAAAAAATGTAGACCACTCTTTTCCATATTTCGATATAACTGATTCTAATGCTCGGTATCAGTGTATGGTAGAGCAAGAATCAAAACATATTATGACTAAATATCTATGCCTGACTCGTGGAGTGTTTGATCCTCAATGAATTGCTGGTTTTGTACTATAGTAAGGTATATTTTGTCAATGTCAGTTATAAAAAGTATCCATTCATAATGGAATAATCATTACTTAATAAACGGTGATTCTATGAGAAATCATCATTAAATGTCTTACGCATTACTAAAGCATACAGAGTTCGTATGTGTGTTGTTGTTCCCCTGTCTTTGTGTGTGTTTGTGTCTTTGTGTGTGTATGTGCGCATAAACATTTTTTCATGTAGATTTATGTGACGATATTTTCTGAACGGACTGTTACCTTTGATTCTGTGTAGATGTACTGATATTTAAGAAATATTATTGAAAAATACGTGCATTTATTTTCAAATATATTTGTGAATATAAGAAAAAAAAACAGGAAAAAACAACCCAATCCTAGTCGTATCTATTATTTAAAACCTAAAAGGAATTAATGTCTTTAAAATACGTTCAAGTAACTTAACCTATAATCCTACATTTAAAACATCAGCAAAGGTCTAATTCCCTCGTCTGTCAGGCCAATGTTGCCATTTTATATTTTATCAAACATCCGCTCTCTTGATAACAATCGTCTCTTTCATGTTTGGAGACTGCGAAAAAAGAAACGTTTTACTCATAATAGGAATGTTAGTCTTAATTTAATAATATATTGAAAATATCACATTTTATACTTAACACCTTCTTTCATTTAATTATTTACTACCAGTATTTGGAGACAATTACACCCGAGTTATAGCAAATATTTTGAGTAACGTGATTTCCAAAATTTTTGCCCTTGGTGATAAACTAACACGATATAAACAAACATAAAATATCAAAACTACCCGAAGTAATCGCGATGGCAATATTATGAATTCATTCTAACTTCAGCTTTAAATGATTAAAGTAAACATGTTTCGTAATCATTTCTTTATTTTCTTCATTCTAATTTCTGTAATGAAATATTATCATAATGATTAGTAATTCCTTCATCTTATTTTTATTATTCGTAACGTCATTCTACGATCTTATGCAAGCAGAGCAGGTCGGAAATTACGTACAGTAAGGGTCTAATTTAAGATAAAAACAAGAAAAATTAGATGAAAGAAATGTGTTAAGAATTAAAAACATCTGAAAATATTTCATATAAGATATGTGATTAACAATGATTTTAATGCTACATGTAAAAAGAATGTGAAAACCGATCAATCCGAGTGTGGAAAAGAATACGAATATTAACATAGATGGTAAAATAAATTTTGTTGTAGCCCTCTACTAACCTCAACAGAAACTAGTTGCCTACGTTTAAATTCGAGTTAACATGTCTCTGATACTTATTTTGCTTTGTGTCAAAATCGAATACACCTCAAAAGTATATATAAATGTATAATATTTAAATAATCCATATTTGTCATGGCATAATCATCAAAGCGTAAATGAAGACAAATTACACAGTAACAAAGAGCAAAAACGTAGTTTCCCGGATGAACATTTATTTCATATTCGTTAAGGAAGACCAGCTTAGATAGTGAGTGTAAGCAATGATAGAAGGAGGAGGTCATGAAATACAGTATAGTGCAAATCATTCGACAGAAACGCGACAAAGTTCATTCAATAAAATACCTTTCAATAATATGGCATTATACGGCGTTCTCAGTTTATTTCTGAAATTAATATCCCTTTGATATGCAGTTCGAAATTATGTTATTTCTGCACGCAGGTAAAACCAATTTTATTTTTATATGAAAATTGCGTACATAGAACAATCCGAAGATTTTAAGAAAGTAGCAAAGATAAAAACAATTTCTGGATTTCAGAAGAAAAGTGCTTTGATAGAGATGAAAAATAAAGGAAATGTTTGGTGGTAGAAAGGCAAACAGTAAATAGAAGAGGTAGGATATATGATAAACTTCGGATAAAGAAAGACAAACACTTAAACTGCAACATTTAAGTGAATATCAAAAAGAGAATTGTGGAAGTTGATCGAAGATTACATGGAAACTGATTTCTCAACAGTAAATTTTAGTAATCAGTATTGAGACAATCTGTTGTGAGTACTTTTCATTTCTTCATTTTTTTTATCATTGTTCATCAGTCCTTTATTCTCAGGAATACACTGTCTGTTTTTGTATGTTATTTCTTTCCATAACACTTGTCATCCGAAGCGGAATACTGCTTCTAAGCGGACGAGGTTATATAAATGGAACACTATCAATTGTGTATCGACAGACATTCAAACATCCTTGAGATTTATGATTAAAATGTACAAATAATGACGCAGACATTTTCACCACTCGCCGGTCAGTCTGTCTATTTAGATAGCTGGATTTACTTCACATTTGTTCTTGATTTGTTTACATTTTAGTATTTTTCCTCGCATTTACTTAGGTAGCTCCAAACATTAGCTAGAAATGCGGATAATTGGTTTTGACGATAAATGTTTTATTTTTGGTGAATTTTTTTCTTCCTTTTTTGGAGCTATCTACTTAAAAAGAATATTCTTTCGTGTTGGGTAAATTTTCACACATTATATACTAAGGTTAAGTAAACGTGCAAATTATTTTAATTACTCTCAGAACATAACGCCTGGATTTATTTGAAAGGATTATTCGTAGGTTTGACAAAAGTACACCCATACCAAAAACAAAAAAACAAAAAAAAAACAAAGGAAAAAAATCGATGCTAAGTTTAAAATGCATTTAAAAAATGAAACATTTTTCTGAAACTTTAATTATAATTTTAATTCCAAGTTAACAGATTAAATGTAATATTCATAATAAGCAAAATAGGTTGGTGTATTTCAAACAGAATTTAAATTGACTGGAATGCTTTTCTTCCCGTCCGTTAAATCTACAAATCTTCCATATTGACAAATCTGTCAACATAAAATTATCTTTATTAAAAAAAAAAAACTTTCAAAAAATATAATATGCATTTCTGCTTGGTTTCGCTTGTTTTGTTTTATGGCTTATCAACCTCAATGGGTTATTTAATGCCGACATAATTTTTATAGTTGGTAATATTTTTTCGAAAATTGCAAAACCTCCTGATCAGAAGCCCTGCTGTCGGAAGTTTTTTATCGTCTTCACATAGGACTGATGCATTTCCGAACCGTTATTTGAGAAAAATAGCTGATATAAAGTTTAATTAATCTGAATTGATACAAATATTATTTTCTTTTAGTTCAAAATATCACAGAAAAAAAGCTGAACACAATTGAAAAATATGAATACAACGCGTATACCATTATATATATATATATTTTAACAATGCAGTAATCTACGTCGCCTTCTCCACCATGATCTTTACCTTTAACAATACCTTCAATAACGCAACCAGGTTATGAGTAGAAAGAGATAATTCTCCGTGAAATTCATCGATCCATTCGGCCAGAGCATCATACGTGTCACGACTAGCAAGCTCAGAAATATAGTGCATATTCATACCCAACGACAAGCTCACATTGCGACAAATGAAACTAGGTTCCACAGAATTTGTCCACGCAGTATGCGAACCCTGTAGCCCAACATAATTTCACACATTAGACGTACAACCGAGTATTGAAAAGAAAATGTATGCTCAATTGCAGAGATCATTCTAGATAATTATGGTGAAGCTTGGATTGTGGAATTGGACATTTCGAAATCTTTTGACAGTGTTTGGCATATAGTTCTTCTTCATAAGGTGAAATGATACGGTGTATCTGACAATTTTAAAAACCTATTCAGTCTTTCTTATTGTGAAATGAAAGTTATCTTGAACCGACACTGTTCTAGATCCTTTTGTACTAATGCATGTGTCCTCCAGGACTCTAGTCTTGGTCCTACTTTGTTTTTCATTTTCATTAACGACCTTACAAATGGCATCATTTCTCAACTTGGTATCTATGTTGATGACACAACGATTTACCCCGGTCTCCATAATAAGCCTGAGCAGTCAAATAAGGTCTAATTGGCAACTTAAAGTCTGCTGTTAAATGGGGCAAAGGATGGTTTATTAACTTTAGACTAAATTGCTCTCTATCTGAGAGACCACTTTCTACCTTTTCTCAGCATGGATGATGGAAACCTCCAGGAAAGTGACTAGTTGTGCCTACTTGGGCTAACGTTCTCGGCTGTCGGGAAATGCAAATACTATATTAAAACCATTTTTAGGTCAGATGCTAAGGAATTTGAATCTGGATTCTCTCCAAAATATATCTTACATATCTACCATTCGTCCATGCTTAGAATATTGCTGCCACTATGGTCTGGTATTCCTGCTATATATGTAGTGATCCTTCATAAAATCCAAAGACAAATCAGCAATATTATTCATCCTGATCTGGCGTCTCGGCTTCAGTCATTTTCCCACGGCGGTAAAGTTGAATCCCTGTGCCTTTTCTATAAATACTTTCATGGCCACTGTTCGGATAAGCTCTTCACTATAATACCTAAACTCAATGAATTTAAGCGCAGTACTAGTCTGATGACGAGATCTCGCCAATTTACAGTTGAGTTGGCTAGATTTAACCGTGAGCTCTATGCTAACAGTTACTTTCTTGCACTTCTCACTAGTGGCTATCTCTTCCGGCTCCATGCTTTCCAGCCAACTTTAATCTTCAAAAATGTAAATGCAAAGTCAGTCCTTATCTACTGTCCTCTTAATTCCTCTTTTGTTCTCGCTCAATATTAATGCTTCTGTTTTCTAATTTTTCCACACTCAGCAACCCATTGTGTCTTAGTGGCTTTACCAACTAACCTAGTGTGAACTCTGGCGAGATAGCCCGTCCCTATGAGAAGGACGTTTGCCGACAAAAAGTTCATTCGGAACTAGTTGCGCAAGGCTATGATAGGGATACTGCCCAATCATGAGGACGAACAGATCAGATCGTCTTGAACAACCATTAAATAAAACGCCATTTAATGTCTTTTCGGGCAAAGGCTGGATGTTAGAGGGGCCAACCCACACCCAAAAAAGAACTTTGAATACATGTCAACATTCGCGGGAGAAGGAGCACCTGTTTCTTTGCAAACAGCAGCTACCTCTTCATCCATGTATACTGTTCCCAAGGCTGGAAAGTCTTTCTTAACATTCGGCATTCCATATCCTCCTTTGGTAGGATCATGATATCAGACAACGCTACGCACCTTAGGAACTCTGTTACACCATAGGAATCGAAACAATACTCTCTCTCACGCTCTCTCTCTCTCTCTCTCTCTCTCTTCAGCGTAGCTAGATCAATGACCAGATGTTGTAGTACGGAAATAAGTGGTATATCGATAGTCCAAGGGTAGATAGCTAATACCTCGGTCCTATTCTTTAAAGAAAGATTCCTTTGAAACAAGATATCAGTTAATTTTGGTCCCCTATATATCCAGATTCATTACAGACTTTGTTGGCCCTTGCATTGCTACTTATAAGCATGGGAACTTCGTCGGCAGAGGCGGTGTACCTGGCGCAGCTATTTCAATCTTCTCAGAAAACCTCCAGGGCAAAGATGTACAGCATAGGTTACGGTGGACAACTTTCATTAAAAGATATGGAAAACATAAAAGGCTTCGATCTGACCTTCCACCACAACTCCAAGGAGTCGCATAGAAGAGGCGAATCGAAGACCGAAATTGCTGCTTGAATCCGCCCGCAGTCAAGAATTATTTGTATGAATATACAAAATATAGCACGAGGCTGAAATTTAGGAGATGAGGAGATGCTTGTCTACTGTATCCTTATCACTGACTTAGCTAGTTACATTGCCTGATTCATTCTCAACCATTCCTTATATATTTGTATTCACCATAATTTATTCCAACTCTTTCATGCAACAGTCACCAAAACAAAGAAATGACTTCGGTGTTTTGATATGATATGAAAATGATATTTACGGCGAATAATTACAGTCTTAATACGCGTTAGTCTACGACACATAGCACGGTCTAATATGACAGAACAAAGCAAGTTAACCGTCGAAAGAAAGTGTGGGGAAATGTAAAAAAATAAAATAAAAAAAAGATAACGTCTGTCATTTAATTGAGGAGTGGAAGGGGACGGGAAAACTGAAATGAAAGGAACTTATATCCTCAAGTTAAATCAAACGACATTAAAAATTAAAGTTAACAAAAAACAAACGATAGTAACCTAAAACGGCTGGGAAGCTGTCTTTCTCATTTAACCTAAATCCATAATAAGTCCCGTCAAGATGCCACTCCGAATTAGCGCCATTCATTCGCAGCGGTAGTGCTACATTCATCAACCATTCACTAAAGACTGCCGAAGGGAGACGCTTACTTTCAACCCTGGTCTTACACTTGGTTTTACACTTGGTCTTACACCTAGTCGATGCATAAAGTACGCAAATAGATAATAGCAAGGAAGAGACAATTCGACGCAGACTACATTTGTCAGTTAATAAACACAGTTTCAGGTAACGGGCCTATCTTGCTGCAGATAGAACCAGATTCCGAGACAAAAGATGCAAACTCTCCACAAAGTATTCGAAACATGTAGCTCTGAATAATCTCACAAGCGTTCTTAACATATGCATTCTAAAACTTGCCATTATCTTTCTCTGGTGTATGCAAACGATGCCGACGCATATGAATGTCCAGCATTCCAATTCTCAGGAGAATGGAGGAAACGCATCTTACAACATATCACAGGAACTCCGTGGAACAAAGATGTCGGAATAGTCGAATGTGGGATAGATGTGCGAAACAACTCTGCCCAACCCTTCAAGGACATATTCCTTCACAAGTACAGTTCAACTGCAGCTATGACCACCTTCAATATCCCGACCAATATTTTTCCAGCTGAATGTCGGAAACAAACCAGACGCCAGTCCGTCCAAGTGAAGAGCCCCCAGAGAGGACAGTACTTCTTCGAAACCAACCGCTGTTAAATTGCTGAAAACCATCTTATACCTCTTGATTTCTCTACAGACACTGTCAATCTCGGCATTGCTCGTTACAATTAGCCATAGGTGGAGTACCAGACCTAGGTGGCAATAACAAGTAACATAATCCTATATAGACACGTAGTAGTACCAAATTCTTTTCCAACGTATTTAGATAGGATAGAATTAAGTGCAATAATGTACATTATGGGCGAAAATGAATGGCCCTGACAAATGGATCAGTGTAACAGGTTTAAATTTCAACATAATTATTCCACCATATCTTCAGGAGCCACGCTCAAGTGCTAAATCCAAACTCCAGTTGAACACTTTGGCCTCATTTATAATCTATTATGACCATAGAAAATAAATTAGCCTCATCTCCCCGCTAAAAAGCATATCCAACCCATCATATAAACTAAAACTAATAGAAAAAATAGAAAGCTTCATAAAAAGAATGAGGTGGAAAGCGCATGTCTTTTAAAACCAAGAACTTAATCCAAACACCACACTAAATGAGATATACGGCTTTAAAACAAAAAAGTCCCCGCACTCAAGGAACTCGACAGCTTCGAAAAATACTTGCCTAACTTTGTAAGAAATATACAATTTAATAAAATTTTCTTCATACTGCGGATGAGAGGGCTATGCTGTATTCATAATTGGGATCATATATAACTAAAGTATACAATTCATTTAACGTACCCACAGAACACAAGTTACTCAAGGACAGCATAAAAAACATGCAGAAAAGCACCAAAAAACTACAAAATGTATTTATATGGAAGCTAAAATATCGCCCAAACATTAGACCGAGGCGACCGAATAAATTGCATCGCTAAATCACAAAACATTTATTACACTAAAAGACCACAAAGAAAATAAATCAGAACAAACCCAACAAGCAAAATCATAAATCCAATCAAAAGTGAAGTAGGTAAAATAATTAAAATAATACTAGAAATAATTAACTCAGAAGTAAGGAAGAAGTTGGGGGAAAATCAGTGAAAAAACAAAAACAAAAAAAGAAAACAAATTATATACTGTTTCAACTACCTAAAAAAACAAAGATAATTGCAAATTTATATAACTAGATATAAACTATTTATATCCTACTATAGCAGAAACCATTCTAGAGAAGGCCATGTACATATCTCAATAACAAGTCAAAATCATTAAACACTTCCGAAAACCATTATAATTTGACACAAAAGACACGTAGATAAAGAAAGACGGAACATTTGATATCGAAATGGGAAGCTTTGATGGGTCAACCTGTGGGCTTATAGGTGTACTTTTACGACATGAACTAAGTAAAATAACCGATAAAAATGATAAAGGCTTCTCCAGGGACGACGATCTTATAATCTTAAAGAACTGTAACAGACAATAAAAAAGATAAAATCAGAAAAATCATAAAATTTCAAAATATATGGGATTCACCCATAGGCATAAAAACTAACCCAACAGAAGTAAATTTCCTGTATGACATAGTCAAACATATAGAAAATCTAATGAAAACAATTTATATACACACCCACCATCAATAATCAGGCAGAACCAACAATCAATTAACACCAGGCTATATGTCAATTCTACAAGTGAAACCATCTTCAACTAAGCCAAGAAAGATCATGAAAGAGCCCTATAAGATAGAGGATTTTCGGCAACACACATGTAGTCAACAGTCAGCAGAAGAAAAACAACAAGAAGAGAAACATCATATGGTAAAGAATTGAACAACACAAATGTATAAAATATATTCATTAAAATGGACAAACACAAGCAATCTCCACATGATATTCGACAAAAAAACAATACAAATTAGATACAGCTGCAAATAATAAAAAAATACAACAGAAAAGCAGCCAATCATGTGTAACTGCTGAACCAAAAAAAAACGAATTTGTCAGACTTCGAAAGACTGCTCATGTTTTTCAGTCTTTCTAAATATATATATGAAAATACACACACAGTACACAGACTTATATATATATATATATATATATATATATATATATATATATATATATATATATATATATATATATATATATATGTAAATCAGCGTTCCTGGCTTAAGAACTTCCGCCTACACTCCTTTGTAATTCCTGCAGACGAATATTCAGGAGCAGGCTGGACATTCACAGAAGTGAGAAAGAGAATAAGGAAGGTGGATGCCGCTATATATATATATATATATATATATATATATATATATATATATATATATATATATATATATATATATATATATAAAGAAATATAGTCTTAAAGTGTGCTATATTTATGGGATAAAGTGCTCAATATCAGAGATAGACCGTGTGTAAATATAAAAGTGGACATGGAAGTCAGCACTTAGAGGTGGCAGTCTGTTTCATGCTAGTGCAATCGTCAGGCAACTATCTGACGATTGCACTAGCATGAAACAGACTGTCGCTAAGTGCTGACTTCCATGTCCACTTTTTTATATATATATATATATATATATATATATATATATATATATATATATATATATATATAATCATGCATATCGGTATATACCTAATTATGTATACGTATATGAGAGTGCTTTTATCTATGCAAATTGTATATAAGTCATTTTTGATTCCCTTAATTTTAACCTCTTTTCGGTTTCATTGAGAAGGTTCACAATGAAACCGATAATGAAAATGAATACACCACCAATAAGAAATGTAAATCACTGAGAATAATCAACCTCATTAATCTTGATATTAGGCATATACGCATATATTAAATGGCGTGAGATTTTGGCATTCCTACACCATTTTTGGTCTGTTAATCAGATCTCTGGCTGGCACCCGGTGGTCTTTATCGCTCAATAAACTGGTAAACACGCACCGGGAATGTTTTGTGACGAGGTTGTGTTATTTCCTTGGCGTCGCTCGAATATGTACCATTTGCCGTGATTGGGATGAAAAACGTCAGTTTGCTGAGACTCACCGTTGGAGCCGAGCCAACAACTCTGCCTAACACCTAGTTCGACAATCTTTCTCAACTCGCTCCTTTCTCAATTGCTTTTCGCACCAAAAGCGGCATATATCTCACTTGCCTGTGCCGGGTTCGCCTTACCTTTTCTCCGGAGGCCGATTTCACCTCCCTTCGGTATTATTTGCCAAGATCACGAGGATTGACACGCACAATTCTATGTCAAATCATTCTACCCATTTTCCTTTATTCCTTCCATTTTACTTTTTTCTTCTTCGTTTTCTTTTCGCACATTCTCTTTTGGCGTACTCAAATATCTTTATTTTATTTCCATTTTTACCCTTTCCGTTATCCGCCTCTCCTTCATCCACGTTATATATCTTTTACTCTATGAATTCATATTCTGCTGGCATTTGGAAAATCCATAATACATTTTTTGAATTCAGAATTTATATTTGGTTCTTCGGATATATAATATTTCGTTCTATCTTGTAAACAGTGTTTTAAAAGATATTTTCTTTTTCTTGACTTTACTTTTGGAATTTAAAATTATCTCCAATAATCAGCAATTTTACAAATATTTATAGATCTGATGATTTGAATCGTGATTACGATTCCAATATAATAAATTATAGCTATGGAATATTATTGTTTGAGCCTTGTATATATATATATATATATATATATATATATATATATATATATATATATATATATATATATATATATATATATATAATATATATATATATATATATATATATATATATAAATATATATATATATGTATATATATATATATATATATATATATATAAAAACAGAGGGTGTCTGTGTGTGTCTGTGTGATACTTTTTCACTCGAGACCCTTCCAACTGATTTTAAACAAACTAGGCACTCCATTGTATAGTGTACGAGATAGTTTCTTAGCGTAAAAATCGATGATTCTTAAAAAATCAATAATCGATATAAAGCCGAACAAAAATCGATAAATTCAACTTTTTACCCTGAATGCGGTCAAACTCGGTATGTAGGTTATTTACATCATGATGAGCCCAACGATACCTCATTTGTATTTCTACGCGACTGCGTTTAGCGAAGAAAATACAAAAAACGAAAAACCGATTTCAACGCATGTCGATTTCAACACAAATGTTAAACTAAAACTACCTCAATTTGCAAGCAATTCAATACAGACTTCACTCGATTGTATCCAACAATAAGCTGATTGTTTAACAGTCATGTAACATGATAATTGAGTCCACCCATATAGTGAAAACACACCTAAATAGCAAAAAATGGTGATATTTACTGGATTCTTGAACTTCCAACCAATTTTCAGCAAACTTAACAATTGCTTTATAAATGTATCCTCTTTTACATCCCTGGTAACACACTGGCAAATTGAATTTCAAAATCTCCAAAATAATTGTGGTCTGAAGTCGGTCTTCATGTTGCCTGTTTTACCTCTTCATGTCCTCGGTTAACTTCGATTGAATAAATACAGACTATTTTTGTTATAAAGTAACTTCCTTAATACAAAATATTATTTGATGAAAGTATCTTAATGTAATTGAAGAAGATGTTAGATCTAAACATGCTGATGTTTTTGCTCCATTCTAAATGAACGCTTTTTCTGATCGACCACCTGGCTATGTCTGCTATATATCTATATATCTATAAAACAGAAGATCTGTGTGTATGTGTGTGTGTTTGTGTATGCTATTTATGCACGTCCACATTTCGTGACCAATTTCAATGAAATTGTACATACCTCTTGCCAATTTACTAACTTATCTCAAGAACCACTTTTCATCCAGGCCACCGGGTTTGGTAGAAAATCGGTAAACTAAAGGTGGGTACGAGATTTAGCAAAAATCCCTCAAACTTATAGGCGAAAGTTTTTTTTCTAGTATGAGCTGATGTAGTTTGCACTTAATGCAAATATAGTTTCTGTTCCGAGCTTTGTGTAGTGTGCTTGATAGTTTTTTCTGCGACATTGGTTTCACACAAAAATTGCGAAAAATCGGGTTTTACATACTATTTAAAATCAAAACTTGAGTAACTTCCTTAATCTTTATCCGATTTTCTTCAAACATGTCGCAAAAAACTTACCATTGTGAAAGCAATAAGATAGTGTGGTGTAGTCTTGCTCGCTTCCCAGCGTATAACACAAAACAGCAAAAACTGTTCAAAATATCTAAATGGTTTCAACCATTTAGATATTCAATAAATTTGGCAGCGAACATGCAAGAAGATTTTTCGAAAGAGTTCCTTTATTAAGAACAATCAAACATTTGCAAACGACATACCCTAAAAAGATGAGGTGAAGAGTAGTAGCTTAGTATATCAACGGATGATGCATGAAAGCGGGGGACGCAGGCAGACATTTCTAGACAGGAGGTGGCGGTTATATAATTACAGCCATGTACACCCGGGCCACGCCGGATACCTCAGCTAGTATATATATATATTGATGGAGTAAGATAGATGAAATTCATCCCTGAATATTTAATTTATTTCTTGATGTTAACCTACTTTCCTTTCTTTTCACTGTATATGACGCACCTTTAAAAATATATTCTTAAGTCTCATTATTACACCTGTTTTTCTTGGTAATGTATATCTTTTGGTCAATGCCTTCTTCATTTGTAATTATTTCATAATTTTTATAATTTCACTTTGCCTATTTTGTTAATAAAGTATATTAAATTAGTACCTGGCTGTTTTGTTTCATTTTTGTTTCTTTATACATTTTCTACCATTTTTAATTTCTTTCTCATATTCCTACCGTCTTCTTTCCCATAATCTCATATTTTATCTTATGTTTTTTTCTGTCCTTCGTTTACATTTTTATAATATTAAGAATCCATAATAATTTCCCCTTTTATTGCAATTTCTCTCTCATCATTTTTTCAGGTGGTTTTTACTTTTCCCAAATTCATAATATATATTTATTTAACATTTTTTCATTAGATTCAAATCAACAAATTATTTCCAAATATTTTTTCAGCATTTCCAGTTTTGTTATTTGTCTCCTTTCTTTTTTCCTTTTCCATTCCTATAACAGAATCGACTACACCACCATTTCCTTTTGCCGAACACTTTTCCTTTTGTATCACTAGTACATTCTCGTTCAAATTATTTTTTCACTCTTTCCATTTGCAAGTCGTGTTTCGTACATCCGACGCAAGCGATGTAATCTCGCATGGTACATGATTAACGTGAGCTAACGTGATCATGTTCGATTTTATTTACGTAATTCTCCAACAATACAATGTGCTCTGTAAACTGGCACGCTACGTTAGACATCACCGGCCATCTCCTCTCCATCTTCCTTCTCGTTCGTCCACTAACTTACCGATGCAACAACTCAGGAGACACACGCTGTGTCTTCCCCGATTTGGGATGTCTTTAAATCTGTTTCCTTCACCTATACAACTATGTTTTCTTTCGCACTTAAAATGTCTTTTTTAGCCTTCATATTTGCTCTTTCCGAATTTTACGCGAAATTTAATATGAGACTCACAGTGTTAGAAGTCATGCGATTGTTTACAACTTGCGAACTACAGTCAGTTTGGCTCTTTCCTTCGTGAATAATTTCACACGTACAACTATGTACATCAGTAAAGTTCAACCGATATGCATTCCATACAATAATTTCGCCCATTTTATTACATTCACACGCACATACACAAATACACATACACACACACACACACACACACACACACATATATATATTTAGTTGACGAACGGCGAAGATTCATTTTTAAATTTTTCTTCGGTCAGCATGGCTTTGCTGGTTTCCTTGCAAAATTTGAATATAAGATTCCCAATGTCTTCTGAACGCATTAGTCTTTCATAATCCATTATCAAAGGATTGTTGTGGAGAAATAAGCTCCTGTCTCTAATGTATGCATTGTGTTATTGGGTGTTTCTCGAATATCATTTCTTCACGCGTCCTTCAGTATTTTATGTCAACGCTTTTTCACGTGTCAGATACAGTGTTTTCACATCTTTATTTGTGAAATAAATTTAACATGCATTTATTTTTAAGGTTTAACTGCATTTATTTTTAAGGTTTCTGATATTTTTACTCAGTTTGTTTCAATTGCATAGTATCTTTGTATTATCATCTTGTATTTTGTCGTATTCTTCGGTATGTTTTTTATTGTGTTGATTGATGATATTTTGGCGTTTGACACTTTCTTCAAGTGGAAAGTGGATTCGCAGAAAACATAGTTGAAGCTTTGATTTTTCTATTATATTGTTGGGGATCAAATTAGAAGTTTTTAATTTATTTGTGGTAAGTTAAAAGTTTAATTTATTTGTTTGTCTGTATAGGTGATATGCATCAATGTATTATATATTAGCATGTATTTATTGTTCATGTGGAATACTTTAATATTTTGATTAATATTTGAATTATTCTTTATTTTTCGTTTATTTTTGCTTGTTTTAAACGTGTAAAGTATCGTTAATTAGTGATCTTTTAAAATGTTTTCAAATTCTTTGCAAGATATCGGTTATGTAGACGACATGTTCCTTTAAATTATTCATGACTAATATATTGTCCACTGGCGAAAATAAGTTCAAGAGCGATGGTTAAAGTTTTATTCATTTCTTAATATGTTTCTAGTAAAAAATGTAAATTTGTTTTAATGTGTACACTTTATGCAGAATTTATCCTTCTTTGAATGATGTAAAAATTGTCTATTTTTTGCGACATGAAACATTTTAATGCTGGATTAAGTTAAATCATCCAAATTTGCCAGAAAAATAAGTTTATGACCGCGCATCGATATTATTCTATGTAAAGCCAAAATTTATAGAAAAAAATGAGCAAGAAAAAAAAAAATTATCAATATTTAGTGCTGTAAATTTTATTATTATTTACAGCTTCACGTCGTCTAGGCATCGAGCTTGATAAGTGAGCATAACACTCGTTTGAAACGCTCTACTATATTTGCGTAATATAATCGTATAATTGGGCTAAATTTGTCGTTTTTTAGCGTGAATACTTTTAAAAATGTAATTCCATAAATTTTCAATCGTATGAAGATGCAGACTCTGTGGAGTCCACTCAATGACATCCATATTATAGTAATAAAAAAATTGCATTACTTTTTTGGCATTTGTGAATGGGGCTATTATCTTGTTGATAAATAGCCCCAGGTGGCATTTCATCAGTCAAATATGGCAGAACATGTTCTTTAATAGCTGCATATAGCCTACATTGTTGAACTTTCAATCAACTTTAACAATTGGACCAATACCAAAGCTACTGAACGCACCCAGACAATTATACCCCCGCCTCCCGCTTGCGCCATCTTTCTGACACATTCAGGATGGAATTCCTCGGTTGGGCGGCGTCTGTCAAAAATTTTTCCATCCGATCCAAAGATGCAAAAGCGTGACTCTTCACTCCAAAGAACTCTACATCAGTCATCAGCCGTCCATTCAATGTGACTTTTCGCGAAATTCAGGCGCTTGAATCAATTACTCTCCAAAACAATTGACTTTTTTCTAGTAATGCACCCGAATAATCCAAATTCTCTTATACAGTTTCGGACAGTTTGTGGCGTAAAACTAACGCCAGTTTTACCTTGATAATTGGCTGCAAATGTCCATGCCCATCAGCATTCGGAAAGCCTATGAATTCGACTATCTAGTTACACTGTTGTTTTTCCTTGGGCTCCAGATCCTTGCCTATTCTTATATTGTTCAGTATCCTGGTAAAACTTCCAAGAATGAATACAAGCCGTCTTGCATCACTTTAATTACTTGTTTATGTTCATAAAAGAAACGTTTTGTTGATGAAGTAACACTATTATTTATCTAGTCACTGGGCTCAGACTACGACGCTTTCCCAATGGCGAATTAATTGCATAACAATGCTCAGTTTTTACAAAAGCATTAATGACAAGCCATGTGACCACACATTTAGCAAATAATTTGCATAATATCCATGCGGTTATAAACTTATTTTGCCGGTAAATTTGCATAATTTTTCAAGTTTTAGAAACATATACACACGAAAGAGAAATGAACTCTGCATAAAGTGTACACAATAGAACTAATTTATTTTGTTTTATTAGAAACATAGAAATGAATAAAACTTTAACCATTGGTCTTAAACTTATTTTCGCCAGTGTATGTGTGGCGGCATTCAATACTAGAATTAAACACAAATATTTTACTTTTTTGCTGTAGGGGGATTTAAGGTTATTATTCAAATTATTGGAATCTACTATTGTGGTTAAATTCTACGAATTGAAAGTCTACGTAATTTTCAATGAGTTTTCGAAGATTTTTAAATTCGTTAGAACTTGTATATATTTATATTTTAAATATATCACAAACGTAGCAGGTGTAAATTGCTGGAGCTTTGTTTAAAATGTTGTTTTCAGAGTTTGACATATAGAATTGTGATAATGTTGCAGAAATAAGTGAATCCATAGCAACGCTAAGAGTTTGTGAGGATATATTTTCTAAGTGATCGTTAAAGTGAATTTGTGGAGTACAGACATATAGTAGTTACTTGATAGATTTACTTTAGAAAGGGGAAAGGACAGATTCTAAAAAAATTGACCACGATAATATCTCTATTCAATGACATGTTCTCTTCTGAATTAAATTTCGGTATCTATGATACAAATGAGTCCTTATTTGCTTTTGAGAACTTTTATGAAATCCAATGAGGAATTTCTGTTGTATTTAGAAAGTAGTTGATTAGGTGCGAGGTATTTTTACAATATTTACAAGAATCGACCCAAAAGAAGAAAAACCGTTTAACCGTGAAAAGATTATAGATGAGTTTATCACTTATATTTCTTTGAACATGAATTATTTATAGGTATTCATGAGTAGGTTTTTGAATAAGTGGTTATAACGGGAAACATCAATTATTCGGGATATAAGGAGGTTTCAATGCAGCAACTTCGCAACCGAATGTGAGACAAGTTCGAGTTCCAAAAGTCGCAATAATTCGTGATATATTTGAAGATGTGCGGAAGAGTTCTTGGCACGATCCATTTTATACAACGTGAATAAATGACCAAATAATAGAATGGCTTTTGAGTCGAGAACCTTCTAGCATTTCTTGGTATGCACTTTTATCTCTGTGTATAAGTATGTATATCTGTGCAGTTGTATAATAAATAGATTGACCGCTAATGACAGATTAATATACGTGATGTAGTAGAGGATGTGATGGTGTTTGTGCGTGTGTATATGTGTTATATATCTATATATGCAAATTATGAATAGTTCAAATGTCTGAAAGATAGACTGAGATAAAATTAACCTTTTATAATTTGTCAGATAGGATCAAATACTAATATTTGTAGAGATGGACGTAAACATGTGATTGAATTTAAATAGTTTGTTTGACAGGAAAAGAGATGTATATATCGTGATATTGTTAGATTTAATGATAGAAAATTGAACGAATACACGTATACACATTTCTGACGAAGAGAATTGCTTCATGCTGCTCTTTTTCTCACAGATGTTAGCCACTACTATACTGGGCAGTTGACAAAAACAGACGGTTAACAAAAATAAATAAATAAATAAATAACGCGAATATTCGAAATTAAATATATATAATGGCGGCAATTTACCCATTGCACCTACAGAAAACAGAAATTGCAACTTATATGTGGAAATAAAATAAAAAACGATTGCGATTATAGTCTGGTAGGATAAGGTTTTGTATATGTAATTTAAATAAAATCGAAAGAATGTATAAAGATCTGAGAACCAAAAGATAAAAGTATATTCAAGAAAAGACAATAATTTCAAGAGACAAAAAAAAAGTTATTATTTATTGGAAATATCAACACATAAAATCTGAAGAGGCTCAATGAATCAGACAATCAGAGATGGAGATGAAGAGACAGAAAATAAATTTTAAACTACAGGCTGGATTGGCTGAAGAATAAAATATATAAATAAAAAAGAGATTATAAGAGAACAAAATGAATGTTAGACGAGACAGCGGTGTATCACGTGCACTAGTTCTCAGCTTACTGGGGCATGAAAAAGGTCAGAATGAGAGTCAAAGTGATGACAGGCTCTTGACAGATCTTTGGGAAAATATATTCAAAGACGATGGAATGCACGAAGGGGAAACAATTCGAGACGACTGTGAATACTGGTAAAAATAATAAAAAATAAGAATAAAGATGAGGAGGCAGGGTAGACTGGACAAAGATGATGTTCTGATCATATAAATATGATTACCTTTATTATACAAAAAAAGCTTGACAAAGGAAGAAACGTGAGGGAAATGTACCCCAAACATATATGTACGTATAGACAAACCAGTAGTATACACAGGAAGTAGTAGATATTGCATGAAGGTAAATGTTTATCCTATATAATATGTTACTCAGTTTATGCACGAACATATGCACTCACTCAGACACACGTAAACACACACACATATATTTATATACATATGCGTAATAAAGGTTACAGAGTATATTCATATAATTTCTAATCTTATATTTATAGACATATGAACCTAAAGAGACAAATCTTCATACTGAAAATTATTTCGCCATGCTTACTTAGAAATATTTCAAAAAGATATGCACAGATAAGCACATTACTTGTTATGCTGTTTTATGTATTCGATGGTTAGTCAAACATTATATTTCACATGAATAACAGTTACTGTTTCGTAATAATCTTTCAAGCCATCGGTAAATGTATTCAAGCTAGTACGTCACATCTTGATATTAAATAACACGGTTATATGCATGAGAATTATGTAAGTGGCTCTAATAAAAGTTAAATTGTTATAGATAGAAGTCTAGGTCATAATATTTATAAAACAGTACGGCTAATGTAGAGCGCATGTTCATATTTGTGGAGTAATTACCAGCTGTAGTCTGAAGATGTAAATATCAACAACTACCAAGTCGGCATTGCGTAGCTAAGATTTATCGATGAAAATAATGACAGAAATATTTTTGCCAGTAATAAAACTTCCAGAGTATATTCATATAATTTCTAATTTTATATTTATACACATATGAAGCCTAAAGAGACAAATCTTCATATTGACACTTATTTCGCCATGCTTACTTAGAAATATTTCAAAAAGATATGCACAGATAAGCACATTACTTCTTATGATGTTTTATGTATTCGATGGCTAGTCAAACATTATATTTCACATGAATAACAGTTACTGTTTCGTAATAATCTTTCAAGCCATCGGTAAATGTATTTAAGCTGGTACGTCACATCTTGATATTAAATAACACGGTTATATGCATGAGAATTATGTAAGTGGCTCTAATAAAAGTTAAATTGTTATAGATAGAAGTCTAGGTCATAATATTTATAAAACAGTACGGCTAATGTAGAGCGCATGTTCATATTTGTGGAGTAATTACCAGCAGTAGTCTGAAGATGTAAATATCAACAACTACCAAGTCGGCATTGGGTAGCGAAGATTTATCGATGAGAATAATGACAGAAATATTTTTGCCAAGTAGGAGCGAACCAGGAAGTTACAGTGGCAGACATCTGTAGAAACAAAAAGGAAACAACATTTCCAAGTCAGTGTTAAGTGTTCTAATGTGAGATGTGGACCATTCTTTGTCACATAATATGGAAATTCACATTATTGTAAATGAGATACAGAAATTGCACTGCACGATGATCTTATGCAATTTTTGTAGTGGGACAGGAATATAAAATGTTTTTGCTGCGTTGCCCGACCAACAAATTCTATATAAAATCCAGCAACGGTTAAATGAACTGTTGTCCCAATACTGTTACCAAATTTCAGCATTTGGAAACCATGTTGAGATATTCCTGTCATATTTTTGTTGAAGACTCATGGCGAAATGACACGTTATTAGACAGGTAGACATAATTCTTTGTCTCTTAAATTTATGCTGTGCTATGTGCTCTTTGTAGCACTAATTAAGATATAAAACTTTGTAAAAGCACAATAGATCTTACTAATATATATATACACACACACACACACACACACACACACACACACACACACACACACACACACACACACATATATATATATATATATATAAAAGTATGAATTCGAACAGTACAGAAATAGATAAATGTAAATGAAAAAGAAAATGCTGGTGAATTCTTACATAACGGTAAGATACGTATATGTAGGTAAATCTGTTGCCTTACCGAAGCGTTTTCTTTACTCAATCACTGGCTCATCAACCAAATTAAAGATACTTATATAAATAGCAAAGGAACACGATATCAATGCTAGAAAAATATTCCTACAAATTTTATATCCAAAAAGATAACAATGTCATCTCTTCGATATTTCAATATATTACATTAATATTCCCATAAAATAAACTGTAAACATGACAAGTCGTTCTGCATTTTTCAAATCAGTAATGGACTCTTAACACTAGACAACTCTGTTAAGCGGCCTAGAAAATAACTATTAATCTACTTGTTGTTATGAACAATTGTATTATTATTATTTATAAATTTAGTGTAAAATTTCCTAATAAAAAATGATGATGCCACTGTCTTTTACGCTAATAGAAAATCTAATAAAGAGACAAAAATAAACGTTTGCAGTTTTTATCAAAACAAAACGGCTGAATGCGCGTTCAATACATTAGACCATCTGTTGCTTAGGAAGTGATCTCTTCCAAAGATCATGCAACTTCTTGACTTTGCAATTGAACTTCCACCGAGATGAGTCACGTAAAACTCCTTGTTAAAGAGAGAAGTCTGTAATGTGCTCGCCATTGTTATCGTTAAAATGTTTCCATTAAAGACATGTTATTTTCAATTTATCTCAGACATAATATGGGAAGTCCTATAACCATCGTAGAATGTCTTCTTTGTTCGCGAAACGAGGCCCCCATAAATCAGCAAGTTTAAATTATTGCCTCTTAAACAGAAGAGGTAAGATGACTTTTCAATGATTGTTGCAGGCATTCCCACATTATCGAAAATAAATGGAAAACTCTCTCAAATCGGTGCTTTAAATCTATGATTTGAAATTTGGCAATAGTGGATGAAATTTAAATTGTGTGTGTGTGTGTGTGTGTGTGTATATATATATATATATATATATATATATATATATTCTCTAGTGGGATCAAAAGTCCTTATAATCATCATCATCATCATCATCATCATCATCATCATCATCATCATCATTAATGATGTTGTTATAACATACCCGTACTAAAAGTAATTTATTTTCATTGTTAATTTATTTCTAACTTTTCCAAATTACAAAATACATAATTACAAATCAAAGTTTTGTTTCAAGGGTGATAACTCACTCAATTTGTGAAGTCAAACATTCTTTTCAATTCTGTCTTTTTTGTAAGTTTGTCTCCCTCGCTGATTCCTGTGTATTTCTTCTCAGAAACACATTGCATGTGCGTGAGGCAAATGCTATTATTTTTAAATCTCCATCTATTTCTTGAAACAGAGATGCACTGAGACATTGCTGACTGAGTTAGTAATTCCTTTATTTTTTAAAAGAATTATCTTGTGGATAATCCCATACAAATACAGTGACCTTTTAGAATAATCCCGACATTGGTTGTTGTATTGTTTCACACAAGTTCCGTAAGAAGTTGTCTATCTGGCCATGCTGATTATACGACATAATTCAGTTGAATGTATAGGTGCTGGCAACACCTGAAAGTCTTTTAGTTTTTCTTTTGCTAGGTTGAATTCCGTCCTCAGACATAATGCGTCCAACATATACTAATCGTGTCTTTTTTTAATCCACACTTTTCCGTATTAAGCTTCAGTTCTGCTTTTTGTAATGTTTTAAGAACAGTTCTTTTAGTTCTTTGTCGTGTTCTTCTGTTGTTCTACCGTAGATTAAAACGTCGTCGATAATTGTTTCGACTCCTTGCATAGTTTTCAGTAATTCTTCCTCTACTTAGCGGGATTTGGTGTAATCCGCTGGTAGCATGTAATTTTGAAAAATTAGCTATATTTCGTTTAGGCCAAACATCATCTAAATTTAGTAAACTGTAATTTTCCTTATTCGCTGCTAGATTCAGCATCTTCAAATCTACACATATTGGAACTTTTACGTTTCTATCTATTACGGGTACTATAGGCACATATCAATCAGTTGGTTCAGTAACATTTTCAATAATTTTTCCGTTTTCCAGTCTATTCAATTCTTCCCTCGCCATTGGTAAAATATTGAAAAGGTATGTTGTTACATATAGGGTAAAGTGCAATTTTTCAGAACTATTTTAACTGGGTATTCATTGATGCAATCAATGGCGTCAAATGAAGTTCCGTGTTCTGTTTTGTCTAAACGGTGCACTAAATTCATTTTACAGTCGTTTTTCTAGAAAATATTTTCTCTCCCTTTACACATTTGATGACATCTCCAAATAATATTTTTCCTTACAGTATTCTGGAGTGGTATTAATTTTCCAATGCATTAGGCTATTTCTTCCAAAATTGTGAAGGCATTTACTGGCTTTAATAAAAGTTTTTTCTCTCAGATTTTTGTAAGTTCCGGTTGAGATTATATATATATATATATATATATATATATATATATATATATATATATATATATATCGGCTCCAGTGTTCATTTTAAAATTCACTGGTGTTTTACAAATTTTTATACCACGGGTCATTTAAATCTGTTTATATTAATTCGGGTCCGAAATATGTATTTTCTTCAGTTACTGTCTGTATCGCATTGGCTTTAGTTCTGCAGGCTACAGCGAAATGTTTATTTTTCCTGCATTTCTTTTTTCGTTGGGAAATTTTAAAAATCATGTTTTATCACATCTACAGCAGATTGTCTTGCTGTTTCCACATTTCTTATTTTCTCGCGGGTTAATCTGAGTCTTCATTTTTCTTGTGTATTTATTCCATTTGAATTTTTTTTTGTTCACTGCTCTTGATCATCTCCGTGGCTTTCTCGGGTTTCAAGATAATATTTTGCCATTTTATTAATTATATTTCTTTTACGCATAAAGCACTCACTGATTCTTTCCAAGACTGAGTCGTACACATTTGCGTCTTCTCGTCGTGAGAAAATGTCCGGATTATATATTCAGCTTCACTTCCTATACAATGTATTAATGTATTTATTTGAGTTTTTGTTATCTTCTTCCGGCATTTTGTTGCACCTCGAAAAGGCTGAAATCGCTGCGACCATTTCTGCCAATTTTACAGGTTTGTAAAATTAAATGTATCTGGTGTTGTTAGCTTGAACCTTTTTTTGTTTTCTGAATATTTTTTTCGAATTGGATACAGTTCTTCGAGAAAATAATTATCTTCGTTTAGAAAGAATCCCTCTCCGACACCATGTTCCACTGAGCTTAGCGTGGAAAGATAATTTTTATGTGACAGGTTGCTGAGAAGGCGAAAACAACACGAGTAAACAACAAATTATTTATTAAAACTGACCGTTGGATCTGTCTTGATACCAGAATTCCCTAGTGGGACCGGAAGTCCTTACAATCATCATCATCATTATTGATGTTTTTATAACACCCACTTAAACAAATCTTTTTTGACGAAAATAGACACACATATACACACAGCCACACGCACATACTCACATACTCACGCATAAACACAAATTGCCTTTCAAATGATATTTTTGTATTTTTCGAAAAGTAAGTGATACATGGAAATATATTTGCATTATTAATCCCACACAATACTTTTACATATCCTGTAATCTTTTTCATACAATGTCTCAACATTTTTTGTTTGTAACTTTATATAATTTTCAAATACGACACATTTAAGCTCAAGGAATTATGTAAGTAAAATATAATTTAAAAAATTACGTGAAATATATAAAGACATTTGCTTACAGCAAACAATTAAAAACTGAATATGTTATGGACATATCACGCTGAAAAACCGGTTATCCTTCGATCATTGCAGTTAAGCATCATCGAGCCTGGTCAGAGCCTAGATAGGAAATGTTAAGTAATATTAGGTGATGTAAGCTTGGATGTGCAGGTAGTGTAGTGGATCGTGAGTGAGAAATATTACACGTATTTTTAGTCACGTCAATGTCTGACGAAAAATAAATCGTCATTTCACTTGTTAAATAACACTACCATTTCTTTTACTATTGATTCGTTTTCTTTCTTCTACGAATCCTATTGAAAAATGTCGTGTATAAAAGGTATTTTTCTTAAAGCATTTGGATCCCAGTTCTTCTTGAAACATAGCTACACCTGCACCTTCATAAAAGCACTTTATTTTTGAACTGTCATTTTAACACAATATGACATTTTCCATCGGTCATCCATTTCACCACATATAGTCACACACAAAACAGTAATGTCTGTTAAAATATATCATGTTCTGTAGAATTTTGTTTTGTTTCTTTCCAGCGGAAGAGAAAATTAAGTGGCTTAAAGCTGAATATAATTGATTAGCAAGAACAGAATATACCCTAAGCATGGGCAGCGAGAATTGAACAATCTACCATTTTGATTTGATTGAAGACTTTGTTTTGAAAATTCCAAGAAGTGTACCTAGTACGATGAAAAAATGTGAAGAAGCGCAGAGGTACGACACCAGAAAGGCAGGAGACATGAACATCTTGACGCGTACACTAGTTTGAATATATATATATATATATATATATATATATATATATATATATATATATATATATATATATATATATATATATATGAATGGAAGACGTTATTTATAAAGATAAAAAGCAGTTATCATCTTAACATCCGCAAAGTTATCGTTAACTAACACCTTTATCCACTTTGCCATGTGTCCTTGACGACACATGGCAAAGAGGATAAAGGCGTTAGTTAGATCCAGTGACAGAACCCGAACAGTGTCAGTTCAATACCCGATTAAGGCAGTGGAGAACTTTTAGAGGGAAATTAACAGGAGATAACTGATAACTTACATCCATTAAACATGGCACGTGGAACTAGAACAGTCTACCCCAGTGAGCGAAATAAAGGGCTCAGTTCGACCTTCCCACCGCCTGAAGAAGACCGGAGCATACAACTGCCGAAACGTTGTAATAAATATGGCGACAAAGATGAGTATAATAGTACGAATAATGTAAATAATGTACATAATACCTTATCTCAGAAATATAGACAGATACTGATATTTCGTTTTTGTAGCAGTTGGCGGTGTTGAGCGAATCTACCCTTAATACAGCTTATTCTAGATTTAATTTCCTTCTCTCCTATGTTAAATCTCTTATAACCAATCCATACACCAAGGAATTTAAAGTGTTGAATCCTGTATTTCTTATAATGGATTCACAGTGGGTTCCATCATTGCCTTAATCCCAGTTCTAGATCAGAGTTTCTGTTTTGAAAATGGCTATCTTGAGTCCTATTTCTTGGAACATTTGGTAAAGGATGTTGATGTTTTGTTCAAGATTATTCTTCTCGCAACTATGTCATCAACATCTCGTCATCCGTTAATTGCCTTCAAAAAAGAAATCAGGGTTTCTGTCTTCTAGAAATAATTTCGTTTGTGATATGGTATATAATGTTTAAATGGTCAGTACCCTCCACTTCACATCTGTGCTTGTAAATGCCCAGGTTATAGTCGAAGAAAACATTAGACCGGGGCTCCTATTTCCTTCTTGTTATACTTCTGATGAGTTTGAAATATTTCCGTATCGGGTTCCTCGACAGATATGTAAGATTCTCTGGACCGATAAATTCCTTCATTAAATCGATGCATTCAGTAGATTCAGAACATGGCAGTTGGTTTCTAATAGATGAGAAGAGGAAGCCTCTATTGATGTGGTTATATGCTGCTGTGAGATTGATATAGAAGGTATACAATTTTCTACTGGAGTGATATGTAATTTCCAGGGTTTGTTTGATTACATATATGTCATCATTATATCCATTACCAGAACGAAAGCAAAACTGATTTGTGAGGAGATGATATTCATAAAGTGACGAGGGCCTAGTTAATATAATGTTCATTAATATTTTCACCATTTTTTAGTGGTTGAAGCCTAAGATTGATGATAAGAAAACATTTGGTTCTTATTAATCTCTACCTGTTTGATAAAAATATATATAGGGGCTGTTCAACTCGAGAAAGTTAAAATTCCTTGATCAAACTAATCATTAAAATATTATGCACCTTTTCAATTCTTAAAGAGATACGCGAATTTTAAATGTAGGAACGCAAACTAATATAAAATACAATGCATGAGTTCACCAGCAGCACATTAATATATAATAATATATAATAATCAAATATATTAATAATATATAATAATTATATAATTTATGTTGTAAAGTAAATAAAAATGTTACCATTTAAACTGTGAACACGGTTTGAGGAGAATTATTAATATTTGTAAGCACAAACATTCTTTTTTCGAATATATATGCATATATCTGTTTTTAGTTAATTGCCTTTTGATTGCCAACAATGCGAAAGTGTTAATTAATAGGATATTACCTGCAGTCGGTCAATTTAGCATCGAAATACTTGCCTCAAATTGGAAGTTTCTTGTGAAAGAAAATATCTGACTTGAAAATGTAAAATCTAATTGGACACAACATAGCTACCAACACTTTCCATACAGTCATGTCACTACAGTTTAATTTAAGATTTGGGCCGTAAGAGTGTATGTGCGTCTCAGTGAACAAGAAACATGTAAAATACATATTTGTAGGCGTTCGATATTTTTATAAAAATACTTTAAATAATTTGTATATGATTTAAAAATAAAAAAAAATTATAAAAATGGAAACTTATTAGAGTAACTCATACGAACATGACTCAAATAGATTGGAGTTTGTCTATTAGCGAAAGTAAGGAAAAGTATGAAACATGCAAGAGGAAATAAAGGTTGTCTAAAGATTTAAACAACAAATATATTTAAACTATCAATATAAATGGTAAGTGTTTTCTAATGAAATATTGATTTTGTCTAAATAGGATTTTCAGAATATTTTTTCATTTAAAAATATTTGACAGTATGATATTCTTATACTTTTATTTCATCTAATAAAGACGAAATACCAATTTCTATTTTTGTACGTCTTTCTGCATATATGAATCTACGTGAGATTTTCAAAACCTGTATCTGTGGTTAGATGTGGAGGTTTACTTATTTTTGTATATGTTGACCTCTTTCAATGTATATATGTCTGTATATGTTTTGTTATGATATTTCGTATTTATGCATTTTATTCATTTTCAGGAAGAGAGTAGAATCTACAATTAAGAAGAATAAAGCCTCTTTCAACAAGTAGCAGCTGTAGAATGAAGACTGTCCGAACGGAAGTTGAAGTGCAGCGAAAAGATGCCTGGATATTCTGACATCTCGATATCAAGGCGAAAGGGTCAAAGGTATATTTATTGTCTTTCCACTAAATCTTTTGCCAACTTGAACTTTGGGATCTAAATGATCAGGAAACCAGCCGTCACTCACGGTCTTTACTGACAACTTGATGGCGGACTGGATTCTAAATATTTCTAAGCGTTGAAAATAATACAGTGTTGGAAGTGAGACTATAGTTGAAAGACACTTCTCATTCATGAACGCCAGAATTAGAAATCCTAAGTATAAATTTTATACTGTAAACTTAATGGATAATTAAAATCTATTTCCTTAACATTTAAAATGTTAATTTTGTCAACACTTTGATTTATTTCACTTTTCTCCCTCGAATAATTTCCGATAGAATATTCTTGCTTCATGTAGAAATTACAGAATTATTAAAAGATGAAGCACAGTTAGTATTAAAATATTTATTTATTATGGTTTGAAATTCGAATCATTGTGTAATTTCCCGTTTAAAATTATTGTATACATCGAAAGCAATATTTTTCTTGTTGCAGCGAACATTCGAGAAATTGCCTATGCAATTGTATGGAGTTTTTTCTTGCTTGCCTTCATTTCTCTTATATAAATTACCACCGTAGATATTTATTTGAGTAACGAATTTTACAACTTCCAAACTTTGGACCTACTTCCATATCTAATCACATAATTTTATGTAGTTGTACGATGGTATGACATTTGCTATCATAACAATTATATCAGTCTTACTGGAAAAATTTACAAAACATTTCACTGATCTTAAGAGAAAATATAAAAGCACATTTTGAATTTGGTTCCTAAAAACGTAAGAGTGTAGCTAACAAAATCTTATCTATCATATTGACACTATTCAGTTCTTTATAATTAGGGAAACGATCGAAAACGAAACATTGATTTTGACAGTTTATTCATATGTTATTAAAAATTTTAAAATATATTAAAAAGTTTAAATAGATGGATATTGGACAACAAAAAATCTCTCTATTTATATATAAATTTAGAGCTCTTACGTAAATATTAAACTACTGTTTTATGTAAATTCCTAATCAGCTAATGACGAGACAATATATTAATAGTTAAGGACATTTGAAAATGGATATGGCGACTTGTAAATTTTCACTTCATTGAGAAAAAAAGTGTTATAAGTGACGTTAAACATCGAATAATCGTTGGTGTCAGACGATCATGTTTGGGTATTTCAAGAATTTGATCGACTTTCACACACAATCATCTCCTCGGTTACAGAGAATATTTAGAAAAAAGAAAGAAAGACATTTTAATGAACGGTAAAATCTATGGGCGAAATACCTTGATGAAAGGGTCGGTAAAAATGTCCGGACTGGTTCACGCAACTCGAGAAGAGACAACTCAACACCACCGACTAAACTCCGCCAAGACAACTCAGGACTAGAAAAATATAACTTTTTTTATAACCGAATAAAAGTAATTTATTAGGAATTAAAATCTAATTATGAATATTTTAAAATTATTTTTAACTAAGTAAACCGTAAAAAATATATATTTAATAAAGTAAAAATATTCCCTAAATAAGGTTTTAGTCGAGATGTCTGCTGTTTATACTATATAACATGAAAGCACAGATCCAGGCTACTTTGTATCAAGGGTTCAGTCCAGATATGGTGATAGTCTGAAGGTTTGTATATTTAGATTGGGGCAAGATTACTTACTGCAGATTACTTCGTTATTGTGACTGACTACGTGTTTCAACTTATGACTATCATGCACTCATCCTCAGGTGGCCACTTTCAACAGGGAACTCACAGAGTGTCACAAAATAAATATCATGGAACAGAGCAATCAGTTTAATGTGTAAAAGTGGCCTCCGCGGTAACTGAATGTTAATCACATCGAGGACCTTTCCCGATGTGATGGTAAAGGAGATTCGAGTTTTATACGTGTAGACAATCTATCCAGAAGAATTAAGAAATGACATAATAATATGATGGACACAATGTTCGAAAGGGTGCTTTTAGAACATAGTTGAATCCTTGACAAAAAGAAGTGACGATTATCGTAAAGGCAAACTGGGGTCAAGATCTGTACTAGAAGTGTATACCTAAAAATCCAATCGCTTATTAACAAAATCCCATTCCTTGGTGTTGATATAAGACTAAAATACAATGATTTTACCAATTATCCGTATACAAAATGCTATCAGTACGGACTCCTGTCTTCTAAACTTTGATAGCCAATGCCCAGAAATAAATTTCGTAAATAGAGTACACCAAAATTTCTCTTTTCATAGAATATTTCTGGCGAACTAAAACTCATAAAACAAAGTGGAAACAAGATAAAGAGTCAATAGTTGCTTAGAGATACAATGAATCGGAAGTTAGGGAGAGTCATCATTGTTCAAATCCTGAAAGGACATGAAAAATAAAGGAAAAAATGCAAAATTAATAGGATATAGCTAGCAATATTTGTATACTGTACTAATACAATTTAGTCAATCAGTTAAGTGCCATACGTGATACATGCTTGGGTGATCAGTTCTCTTTTGAATCATGACTGATTAGGCAGAATATGTTTTTCGGAGTAAGTTACCAGGATTTCTGCAGTAGACTGGTTGCCAACCAAGGCCATGGGGCCAAGTCTATCTTGCTATTCCAATCATAGATCGGGGAAGAAGAGATGGATTCATACCTTTCAAAATTATATTTTTAGGCGTGAATGTAATGAACTAGACTAAAATTAAAACTCGGCTGTCGGATTTCTTATTACGAGGCAAATCCAATACATCTCCCGTACATTCTGGTTAAAAGGACTTGAACAGGCAAAAGAAGACAGGTTTTTGTCACTTTATTCACAATTCTGAAGCAGGTGTGCAACGAAACATTCGTAAATTGGAAAAATAAAATGTAAATTAAACAGACAGGATTTTCTCTGGAATAAATACTACTTGTTTAAATAAATTCATGCTACATATATACGATTGTGTATTTATGGAGCAAACACTCTCTTATATAGATTTTATTGAAGGCGACAGAAACGGAACAGAAATTAACCGTTATGTTATATTTTATTGCATTCGTACAAGTTATTTCTTTTGGGATATAGAGTGTGTAAGAACTGGCCAAATGATGACGAATTTTTGCTGTCTGAAATGACATGACGCTTAGACATATTACTGCAACTCTTTTAATTCTAATCAGCCCCTCCTTTATCCAGTATATTAATTTGTTTATCCCTTTAAGGAAAAAAATGTTTCAAGGTCAACCTATTTTCTTTCTTTCTTTCCTTCCTTTCTTTTCTTTCCCTCTATCTCTCTCTCCCTCTCTCACTCCTCCCCTCTCTCTATTTACCTCTTCCCTATTTTGTTAATTTTATATTACATTTTTTTTTTATTTCTTCCTCTATTATTATAATTTTTTTTTCTTTTACTTTCTTTTTACCTCTCCCTTTTCCTTTGTCTGGACAAATTGATTTCATTTCTAAAAAATCTTCGATCTGAAGAGATGACTATTTAAATATATTCATGAAATAAATTATAACCGAAATGGATTTTTAAGTATTTTCTTTACTTCTTACCTTTCTAGGAATGTTATGTCACAGTGACCGCCAAGCCAGTAAAGAAATTTTGTGATAACATTCAAATGCTGTTATCTCGTAGAAAGAATTCCAAAAATCTGATCTCTTTATTTTCATACTATTGCCTTACGACTGATGTAATATGATTACGAGACAATTACACAAAACAGACCTTTTGTTAAGAACCGACATTTGTATCACTGAAAAAGCATTATCGCGATTTTTCATGTCAACATTTCCACTTATTTAACATTTTTCAAAGATAGTGTTGTTCTTTTAGCAACCTCGATGCCAACTCACAGTAATAAATTTTGGACTACAATGATTTTGCAATAAATAGAATGTCATTCAGTTCCACGTCGTTCTGTTGGGGTTTTTAATTTCTAAACAAATAAAATGCTTAGCTTTATGTTCTTTTTTGTTTTGTATGCATGCTGTGTGGAAATAATCTAAACTACGTTTAATTATTATTCACCATGCGCATATTTGTTCAATTGCAGATATGACTTTACATGTTTGCGTTCAAGATTTCGCTTATACAAAATTAATGGCAATAACGACAAAAACATTTCGTTTTAATTATAAGTACATTTTACTTATATTCATCAAGCAACACCCATTAATCTCCTGGGATGAGGCACACATACACAGACAAATACTGATAGCTTATATCAGCCGAAACAAGTTCTCGAACCGGGACAGATCCACTCAAATTGGAACTTATGGTTAGTCGATTAATATTTTTATATTTGTGATTAGCATCAAATAAGATTTGTAAGCTGACTTCATGATTATTTATTAAAACCAACATTTTATAAATAACACAACAAATTTCCCTTGTTTGGCAGGATATTTAAAGGATTAACAAAAATGACATAAATTAGACTGGAACTGAGATTTATTGACAAATAAAATTAAAATGAATATTAAATTAATAAACATACTAAACTTTCCTGGAACATTTTAATTCCTTTAGGCTGCAAGACGTTTTTCAATTGAAGATGTCAAACATTAAGTAATTAATTATAGTAAATATCTGTAACTGATGTGTACTGAGAAAAGCTTTTACAGTGACATTAGTAAAGAAGAGATATACATTTGAATGTAGAGATTAATTAGATTGCAGATTTTCATAAACCTTTTAATATTTAAAAAAGTCATATTGATGCAAATGTTTAAAATTATGCTGAAAAATGTAAAACTTCCTAACCAAAATTTGTACAAATAAATCAGTGTGGATTTATTATAAGATTGATTTTCTTGTAATCTCTCATTTACATATATACTTGAGCAGATATCAGTTTAAAACGACATATGATGTTAAAACCTTCAGAAATATGATGCTGAGTTGCTAAGTAGATATTCAAGATAAACTTAAGACATTGTGTTTAATATACTATATACCTGTGAGTAAAATAATATAATATTTATTGATTAAGTGAAATTACATATATATTCTTAGTGGAAATACATTTGTACAGTCTCATTAAAACGCAAATCAGCTTTCTTTAAAAGCTGTATATGTTTACTTTATCTGCTTTTATATGTATATGTTTGCTCTATTAAATATATAGGTACACATCAATTAATATATTTATGCAGTTACGTCTTTTACATTCTTCGTCTCGATTTAAATATTCATATGCATGTATGAGAAAACAAGCCGTAAGTGATGAAACGCAGCACACGAAAACTTCACTCACATTGTTATGGATTACCATAATATACATATCTATATCAATATGTTCCTTACGTGTACCGCAGTCGGACACATACATAAATGTATATTATAATTATACGTTCTCATTAATGTATACAGCTTCCTATGTGCATGCAAGCAGAAATATTTGTGTACACAACTTACACGATGAAAGATACAAATCAATATTTACACAATAAAATTGATATTAATAATTCGATGATGATAATTTGTCTATCGTATATGATTCATCATATTAAAATATTGATAATAACTTAGAGTCTGGGAATTTTTATTTATATCACTCAATATACCAAGTTCAGTTCATCGAATTTGTCAACTTTTCTATTGTTTCAACTTAAAAATTACTGGCAGCCATTTTTATTTGTTCCCTAAAAACTTGTTTTCTCATCCATATATTCCTTAGAATGAGTGACATTAAGTTTTCTATAAAATTAAAATATTGAGAGGCTGAGGGACATACTATTTTGTGACATACTGAAAGTCATAATTTCTTACTTTCTTCCTGACGATGTTTTGTGGTCTCTATATAATTTTTCTCAGAATTTTACACTTCCTTTTTTTACACCCAATGGTAATTTCAATCTATTTGTAAATGAAAATATAGATATCAATACACATATTTATTTAAACATCACTAATTTCATAATAAAACAGCGCATCACAAAACGATACTAGTAGGAAAAATACATTATGCACTGAATTTTACGTGATCTATTTACCAAATAAATTATCATTATATCTTGAGTATTTTACCAATAAGGGTTAGCATTTTCGATTTTCAATCTTTAATCATTAACTGGTAGTTATTAAGTTTTACTTCATGCTTGGATTCTATAATCAGCTGTTATTTAGATTAAGTGCCTTAGAAATGAATCTTCATTGAAGAAATCTCTGTTGCTGATATGAAGCGAGCATAATAATTATACTAAAAATTATAAGCACATATTCATGGATAAACGCAGACGGGCCAATATTTCTACATTATACAATACCACTGCCCAGAATCTGAAATATTGTAATGGTAATATGCGATACAGCAACTGTATAATTTCATGAAGTTTATTGTGCACATAAATCTGTAAGAACTGTTATGCATATATTCCTCACAATATTATTATCGATATTACCAGCTGAATTCTAGTTCATATTGCTTATATAATGGAGCCTTATGATTAATATTAAAGAACAGAATTGAAGATACAAGAAATAACGCTCCCTATATTGAATATTTGTCTCGTATATATATACATATATATATACATACATACATATATATATATATATATATATATATATATATATATATATATATATATATATATACATACATACATATATATATATATATATATGTGTGTGTGTGTGAGTGTGTGTTTGTGTGTGTGTGTGTGTCGTGTCCATTCAAGATGTGGTCGATCATAGCTCTCCATAGCGAACAAATTTCTCCTCTGTCCTGTAGCACTTTTTACCATCTCTCACAGTTCTTATCTCTCTCCCCATCAGTATTCCCTGTGAGGTGATATTCTCAATTCTCAAAATACTATTTCTTCATGTAACAGAATTGAAATTTACACGGAGAAGCCAATCGCTACTGATAACGGTACACGTTCCCTCCGATCAAACATACGACGTTTAGTGTATTGTCTTTGCAGAAAATCAGCGCATGTCTGTCCTGCCAAGAAAGAGCCGGTGCGAAACCCTAAATATCTGGTTATGAAGAAAGAAAGGGTTTACCAACTTCCACACGAGATAAATGGGGACGGTGATGTGAACGGTGTTAGCTACGCAAATGATTCCTTTGCTAGCCAACCGCTAAAGTTTTAGGTTCAATAAAAGGAGGCATTAGTTTGTGGTGGTGACAGCACAACGGAATTGCTGTCCGATACCAAGGATTTTTCGTGTTACCCAGCATCGTTTCAGAATCTTTTCCGCTTGTTTGTGTTTCGGTATATATGGAATTCCCAAATGGAAGACTTGTCCATGCCATGATCGTTGTGATTCAGATTTTGATTCCGGTGCTGCCGAGTTTTCCGTCTAACCTCGTTGGCAGATACCAAACCAATAACAAGAAAATCCCTGTAGTGCTCGAGAAATATGATTCTAAATATATTTTTGTTGCCATTATATATAATACTTACTCTTTACTGACATGTTGTTATCGGTACCCTTTGTTTAGAAAAACACAATTGAGGTACCGCAGATGTCTTCCTTCATCTGCGAATTCACTGCCATAGAGGAGGACTGATATTACATAACGGTTCAGAACTCTTTACTTAGCTTTTAATGAATTTTATGTTAATACTTTGTCTTTTTGGAAGGATCTTTTCGCTATTCCATTGAGGATTTCAGCGTCACATTTCCCTTCTGTTGAAAAATTTCCAAGATATTTGAAGGTACGTAGTTCACATATTGCAATGTTCCTCTTGCTGAGAATAGATTTTGTCTCTGTATTATTAAGTTTAATATATGGGCAGCGTAACGGATATCAGCACTGAAAGAAATTGGTGAGCAGAATAAAATTTCAGGTAGCTGACCATTTTTGGCAGCTAGTCGAGCAGAACAGCTCTGAATTCCAAATTGGAGAAGGAATCATGAAACCGCTCCACTATATTTCCTAAGAAGTTATGGCAATTCATATAGTGAAGGAATATGAAGGGCTCTGATCTCCTGCGACCTAAAAGGATATGGGATTCAAAGATCTGTGTGCTGAAACAGTCTCGACAGACATCGGAGCTCTTCCACCAAATATGACGGTTGGCTATTTGATCCCATTTTTAAAAAGCTGGTTTATCGCAATAATTATGCATGAAACTATCGTTGTAGCTAGGAATACGATAATTAAGTGGGAAATACTGTCATTTCTGTTCGTTGTAAGAAAGTCTCTGTGTCCTAGCTATTTATAAAACCTTTCAACGAGGCTAAAACAAATAGTCTTTCCTTTTTGTCTTGTGTAATCCTTTATCCCTTACTGGAAGAATTATATTTGCCTTCGATGCTGATGAGTGCAATTCTTGTCTGTTCGTGGATTTCACATGGATAAGATATTGAATACTATATTACAAGTTAAACAAGGCAAAAATAACAGTAACATATATCGTTTTCCGAACGCAGTAGTTTATCTTGAGTAGCCTAACAAATAGACTGGAGGAAGCGGAAATAGGTGACCATTCAAAAACAGCAATGTGGAAAACAGCTCGACAGTGCTAATGAATTAGCGAGTTTTGTATCGCTTATCTGAACCTTCCATCGGTCATCTTACCTCATTCTGATAACTATACGTTGCTAGTGATATTGAAGTAACGTATCTTGTGAAGGCAAAAGCCTCAATTATTTTTAAAATAAAGAATATATGCGGTCTATACATAGATCCTTGCTAGAGAATTAAGTGAACTTTCGGATAACGATAAATGTATCAACATCAATAGAATGGTTATATTGGTGCCAGAAAGAATTCAAAATATTTAGAGGGGGACAATAAAGGTAGAAGGAACAATTATGAAAGTGATACGTAAATTTCGTTGGTTGTATTCTTTAGTGGCATATCAACCATTTACAAGTTACTTAATGCTGATTTCTAAATATTTTGTACTCAATTCTATGTTACTTTTGGAAATAGTCATTTAGTGACACAAGTCTTACAAATTAACCCATAGGTAAGAGGAAAATAGGTGGATTCATACCTTTTCGAAGGGATTTTGTGCGTAAGTGAATATAACGAACCCAGCAGGAACTTGACTCACCGATTAAAATTTCCGAGCCACTTTACACATCCAAACAAACAGCTCCTGGTATTCCGAAGCGGTCACCCATCTAGGTACTGCCCAAGCTCGATGTTGCTTACCTTCGTTGATATTACGGGAACCGGTGTTTTAATGATATGCAGCCGTAAGCCCACGAAAATGTGGAGTTTTAATTTCAATTGAAAATCACAACATCTGTAATCCTAAATAAATTTTGAGCAAAAACTTGAAAGTGTGATATTTTTATGTTAACTCGATTGGAAAAAAAGGTGATAAAATGGATGCTGATATTGTGAAATGTGACATTTATGTCAGAGGTAATATTTGCTAGAGGTACATGAATGAAGTGACAGCGTTGTCCAATGTCTAGAGATAGATTCAGTCAGTTTAGAACATAGTACAGAGTTTGAATATATTTGGTTTCATTTCGATACGGACACTATCGGAAATACTAGGTGTCAAAATGCAGAGAATATAAGCAAAATATATGAAAATAGACGCATAAATATTTCATGGATCGATAAGAGTCAAAATAAATACGTCAATCGGACGATAATTCAGAAGATGAAATAAATAATTTCAGTCCGTACAATGAATTTATATTAAAGATTTCGCAAATAGATTTCAAATCTGAATATATATTCTCTTTTAAATCAGCATAAATTTCGTTAACTAGGAAAGGAATGCCTATAGAGTATTATATATACACACACACACACACACACATATATATATATATATATATGTGTGTGTGTGTGTGTGTGTGTGTGTGTGTGTGTGTGTGTGTGTGTGTGTGTGTGTGTAACATCTCCGCCAGTTTCTTATTCGTTCTTGCTCTGATCTCAATAGTTTTGGGAAAATTTGAGATCGAATAGATCCTGAATAATATTGGTCTGAGAAGGACGATAACTATCCTTTCTTCATGGACAATATAAATTTATTTGCCAAGTGTGCGGAGGGCAAATTGACCCATTGGTGCAAACCATGAAAATCTGCAGCAAGAACATTGGGAATATCGACAATGATGATGAAACTAAGGAAAAGCGTAGCTAGTGCAGAGATTCAATTGTCACCAAGAGAAACTATCTTGACCCAGAGCAGACTCCATGCAAATACCTTGATATTCTAGAGATAACATTTTTGAGAGCCAAATGAAAGAAAACTGATTAGAGACATACATGGAAAGGTCACTGCTTCTTCTGAAGTCCAAGTTGATAATCTTATAACTGTTGTTAATGCCTTGATTGTACCTGTGATAAGGTATATTTGTGGAGTGTTTGAATGAATAAAGGAGGAGTTACCATTTTGGGACAAAAATATCTGAATACAAGGTAAATGTGATAACGTACACACCACAAAAAAGTGACAGAGGCCTTTTCTGCACTCAAGAGTGTGTCGTCAGCGAACGTACCGAGTTGGACCTGTACTATCGACGAGACACTTCCCAAGTACATAGTGAAATTTAGCAAGAAAAAAGATAAATGGCGCGCATTCATTACCATGTCCTGGATACCAATTTTATGTGAAAGTATGCTTATCCTTAGTGGATTCGGTCAAGTGCAGGCTGTGTGATAAAGAGTTGAAAAAGTTCACCCATATCATTAAATTCGTGGAATGCTTGAGCGGAAAGAATACAAGCGCCATCGTGCTAAAGTGATCTCTCATCTGGATTGATGCTGATATAGGAAATATGGATTTATAGTCGACGAGATATGGCACCGCAACAAGCTAGATATGGTGACAGAACACCCAAGACAAGATCATGTTGGATTTCAACACCCAAACAGACTTCAGCTTTGAGGCCACAAGACCATACATCACACTTATTGACAAAGAAAAGAGAAAACTTTGTTGACATTGGTAACGGTAATATGTTCAAAGTAATTGCCAAGGTACAGAATGACTGTTTTGAATATTGGTATAAGTTTATTCAATGTCCCTTCTGTATTAGCCTCCGTTTATACAATTTCCGTTTGAATGCTTTTATTGTAGAAATTGATTTTGACACCACAGAAATGCTAGGCAACAACAACGAATCCATTAATTGAATTAAAGTAAGACGTCCATATAATTACTCAAATATTAACCAAATGTGAGTGTTTGGTTTGAAGAAAATGAGAACTAAAAGGACATTTATACTTAAAATTAAAAAGAAAAAAATATTTCTGGGACTTATTTCTGGGAATTAAAATTTGGAGTAATTAATATTCATAAAAGAATTAAGGTTTACCTCGGCCAGATCATTTCCGTACAGGTGAATTTTGTCTGTTATTAATTTATATGGTTATTCATTCTCTCACTCTCTCTCTCACTCTCTCGCTCACTCTCTCTCACTCTCTCTTCATATATATATATATATATATATATATATATATATATATATATATATATATATATATGGTTTCCCACCAAATGTACTCACTCTTTAAATGACAATAAATAGTTATTAATTAATGGTAAAAATTAACTAATATTAGATGTTATTGACGTACGAAGAAGATTAAGTTTGAATTAAATGTTTAATCTAACGACTAGCATTTGTCGTATAGATTTTTTGAGATAGAAGTCTTTCAGCAACTTTCCTTCTTTTGCTTGGCTGGTAGGTGACTGTGGTCTTCCTGTTTGCCTTTGCCCTTTGATGTTTTTGGGCTCCAAAACTTAGTTGTACTTCAGCCATTGTTATGGTGCTTTGAATCTGATAAAAGTGAGGAAAAGTTTCAGACACTAATCGTAAGACATCGTGACCGAGGGTGTGAGCGTACTGGTCTTGTTCAGACTCTTTATCACGCCAAATAATAAACTCTTTCACTATTATAACGCACTTCGTAGCGCTTATAAATATAAGCATTGCTTCCGTTACATGCCGTCACGCCTGTATTAGTCTGAAGACTGGATCCAAACGGCTTCTGGTATTCACCAAACCTCCCCACAAGACAGGATATTGCACAATGTCAGTTTTAGGTGGGGCGATTCCAAGCCTATAGGCTCGTCAAAATTTCTTACATGGGGTCTGGTTTGCCTACGGGCAGAATCTCGTCTGGGTTCCTTCCTTTCCGAATACAGAGTTCGAACTGCCTGACTCCAAACGACTTTTAATTACCTCAGAATTGTAGCTCATTATTTAAAGTTATGGACTGGTTCATATAGTCACAGCTGTGTACTATTTACTCCACAACAGCCACATTTTTTAGATTAAAACTTTTTATCACTATTTTATTCTTTTAATAGTATTAGTATTTCCCCTCCTCTTTCTCGGGAGCTCGCCAAAGTACTTGACATTGTAGCGTTTCCATCTCGGATCCACTTCTTCAGTACGCTTAATATTCTGGTACTTGTCATTGGAGGTTCCACGACTTGTGCTGTTTGTACATCGAAAACATCATATTGCATTTTTATCGGTTCTTCCAATGTTTCAAATCTTTCATCGGTGAACATTTTTTCAGCTGATTATGGTGCCTTTTATGTTCAAATCTTTTCCCCTTTACCATGTAAATCAATTTCCCGATTCTTTCTAATATTATGACGTCTTCCCACGTTTCTTTGCCATGCTTATATGCTCTAAAGAACACTATATTGCAGACCTTAAAACTCTTGGTGTTGTTTTTGTTATCCTTTTGTGTTTTTCGACTTGGTAATAACTTGTCGATCAGCGATTTTACTTTTCTTGCAAACATTAATTCCGCCGGCGTCATGCCTGTATTGGGGTTAGGGGTTACACGGTAAATTCTCAGAAAACTCTGAAGACCTGCCTCTTTTGGACGTTCCCACAAACCGTTACGATTGTCTGTTCCATCTTGGGTGATACGGCGGGATCGTAATATGTTCAATGGAGAACATCTTGCAAAAGTTTTCGAATTCTTTACCCGTCAATTGTATCCCATTATCAGAGACTATTGCATCTGTTATGTCATATCTCGTAAACAGCTCATGGAAGAAATTCACTGTCACCGAAGATTACACTAATAAATTTTCGGCAATATCCTGGAACAATCAACTACCACAAGCTAATGTGATTCATTGATAGTGCCTGCAAAATCTATAGGCAGTCTTCACCATGGCGTGTCTTTCGTTTGCCAAATTCCTATCTTTGTGATAAGTAGTTTTGCTGCGAGAACGCAACCTCTGCAAGCTTTCACTATTTTTTCAATATCTTGGTCAATTCTGGTCCAATATGCGAAACTTCTCATCAGAGATTTAATTATTTAAATACCAGAATATCCGCTATGAAAATCCTTCAATATTCCCTTCTGTAACACACAAGGTATTACAACCCTTTGCCCGAACATTACTACACCGCTGCATAGCGAGTAAGCGTTAAGTCTGGGTTCGTTCTTTGTTACTTTCTTTCAATTGCTTTTTTATTTTCGCAATAAAGACGTTATTTTTCTCTTTTTCTTTTATTTCCTCCAGGGTAACTGATAACTCTCATACTCCTTTGTACAAAATGTTTTTATTTCCATTTTAGTACTGCAATAACCGTCTCCTCAAATGGCCACGCATTTTTAGGTATTAATCTTGATAATCCATCCACATATCCTAATTTATTAGATGGTTGATACTCCATCGTAAAATCATAGTTTAATAAGATAGTAACACAGCTGTATGTGTAGGTATTTTGTAATTGTTAATTGAGGACTTAGTACTGTTTAAAACCTAAAATTTCTTCCATGGCTAAATTTATGAAATTTCTTCATAGCAAATATAACTGATTTTCTATATTTATATATGTAATTTTTCTCTGCTGGTAGAAGCGAATGTGAAGCATGACGAAGGCTTTCATTTTACCGCCATCGTATTTCTGAAAATCACCGCTCCAATACCGTAATCATTAGCATCTGACGCCACTACAATTTCTGCTTTTGGATCGCAGTATGGTAATGATAAATCTGACGTAAGTCTTTTATATTTCGTCAAACACCTATTCACAGTTATCATTTTACTTCAAAAATTTGACCAACGTATTTAAAATTTCGGTAAAAACAATTCCCATTTTTTTTCACTGGACTTGAATCTGTACTCTCTTCGTTTTTCCTAAATTATTTTTTTCATGCTCACCATGTTGTTCTGTATAAATACTTTTGATCAAAATGTCGTCCAGATACGCCACTGCGAAACAGCAATACACAAATATGGTATCCATTGAAACATATCTGGTGCAACCTTTGTATCAAAAGGAAGTCGGTTAAAATTATATAATCCTCTGTAGGTATTTATGGTCATTAATTATGAACATTCATTTTCAATTTGAATTTTTAAATACACTTTAGAGAGATTTGAAAATATTCTGTCGTTCAACTTTGAAAACATTTTGTCTGGACTTGGTAATATTCCAAACAAATGTTTAATCCTGTCGATAAATCCGCGCAAACACTAATTTTATTATTATGTAAAGAAAAATAATAATAAATAAAATTATGTGGAGAAGAACCAATTTAAAAATCTTAAGGAAGTATTACAAAAATGTTTTCCAGATGTTCTGGAAAAAGGAACTGGGTCGATGTTCAAAATTCAAGGCGGATTTTCAAGTAAAAAATGGTTCAATGCTAGTATTTAAGCGGGCCATTCGCAGCATTGGAAGAAATCAACAAAGAGTTGGACAGACTCGTAAGAATTGGTTTAATGAAAAAAAATAACCATTCAAAATGGAAATATTTCTATAATGAAATCTGTCGCTATATCCCAAAATTCAAATATTTCCATCCAGTTAGTACCGAAGAAATTCTTACCGTTTTTAGATATATAAATAATAATAATACAGCACCAACACTGGGCATCAAATCGCCTGCATGCTAAAATTGAGTTCAGCAAATATACAAAAATAGACTTCATTATTGCCGGCCACGATATTAACAACATAATAAACGCATATAACATAGTGTTGATAGCAAACACGGAAAGAAAACCTACAGAATACAGTGAAGAAAAGCGAGAAGAAATGATTAAACATAGCTGCAATGCATAATGCATGGTAATTAACGAAAGGATGAGTCTAAAAGGCAAATTACGAATCAGAGGTACCAGAAACAAAGAAGTAAACAAATATAAATATCTGGGAAGTATTTTAACAGAGGGCGGACAGTACGATACTGAAATCCGAAGGCCCCGTTGGGATAGCCAAAGATGCATTTAAAAACTAAGCAGAGTATTAAGAAACAGGAAAACTTCGTTAGAAACAAAGAAACTGCTGAACTGTTACGTGATATCTGTCCTACTATATGACAGTGGATGCTGGACAATATCCTCAAAGATGAAAAAGAGACGTGAAGCATCAGAAATGTGGTTCTACAGATATATACTGAAGATGAAATTGTCAGAACATGTGAGCATCGACAAAGCTTTAGAGAAATGGAAACAAAATGGTAACTTATAATTAATATCAGGAGGAGACAATTGGAATATCTAGGGCACATAATGAGGAAAGTAGGCCTGGGAAATTTGATACTTGCAGTACAGATTGAAGGCAAGAGAGACAAAGAAAAACAACTGCTGAGTGAGCTTGACTAAATGGATGGCAGAATATGTTTTGGGAGAAAATAAGACGCAATTTATTAAGAGCTACAAATGACAGGAAATTGTGGAGATCCATGATCAACTACGTCCTGTGGGTACACGACACATGAGGAAGAAGCCCGCCCTGAAGTAGTTTAAGAAATTAATTGTCCATCGCATATTGAAACACGGTCTTTGGGAAAGTTGCATTCGAATTTCAAAAAAGATGATCCCGACCGAAGTTTTGCGAGTGCTACTTGCCAAGTTGTGTAGAAAATCATGATTTGCAACAAAGATAGTTTTGCGTGATGCGGTCATATTTTAATATATATTAAATGGATTAATTAGCCACCAAAATTGTACCTGCCAGGTAGATGAGAATCCGCATATTATGGAAGAACAACGTGTGTTAATTTTTAGTGTGGCAAAGAATCGAGGGCAGCTATTGAACGGGAATACGCACAAACACTGAGCGATATGTTTATACATGGTAGAGATTCGATTGCTTGGCGTTATCAGCATTACTTTGATCAGAATTACCATAAGCTGAAAAAAGCCGTTTACAGCAAAAGATAATTTATATCTGTATCTTCTAGTAGATTTTGAAAATACAATATATTTCAATTAACACTGACTTTATTATTATTCATAGTATGTATTCATTTTTGCGACACTGTATTTCATTTACTCAAAGGTCTGTGATTGGATTTGAAATTCTCTGAATTGTAGATAATGTAATCTGAATTCCCTGAATATTTCTCTATCTACGTGTAAGAAATTTCAGCTTCATGAAGCCAGGAATTATTTTCCTTCAAAAGTAGCGCAATGTTTACACATATTTGAGTATTGAAACCAATATTATAGGTTCATTGAGATTAGTTGTGACAATGCACAGAAAATACAAGAGAGATGACGAAGCTGTCTATATTTCTAAGGTGAGGTATTATGTACACTATTTACATTATTCAGACTATTGTCCTCATCTTTGTTGCCATATTTATCACAACGTTTCGGCTGTTGTACGCTCCGGCCTTCTTCAGGTGGTTTGAATGTCTAACTGAACCTTTTATTTCGCTCGCTGGAGTAGACTGTTCTAGTTCCACGTACTATGTCTAATAGATGTCAGTTATCAGTTATCTCCTGTTAATTCACCTCTCTAAGTTCTCCACTGCCTTAACCAATATATGATTTAGTGATACAAATTTTACTAATTAACTCATAGCTGGAGAGAAGAGGTGGATTTATACCTTTCTCAAGGGTAAGTAAATATAACAAACCCGACTAGAATTGGAACTCGGATCTCTGATATTCAACTCCGAGCCGTTATCCATTGCACCATAAACACATCCAAGATTATAGTACCTTGTATTCTCAAGCGGTCAGATATCTAAGTAATGACGAGGCTCGATGTTGCTGAACTTCGGTGATCGTATGAGAACCGGTAGTTCCAAGATATGGCCGCAAACCTTGCGCATCCAGATGCCAGGCCAGTTGGAATTGTTTGGTCACTTTTAGTTCCTCTGAAACATTCTCGCTCTCTCTTTCTTTCTCTCTCTCTCTATGAATCTCCCCCTCTCCCTCTCTCTCACACACACACACACTATCACACAATTATTGTATTTTCCTATAATTTTCGTATTAAATTAACGGTTAAAATGCCTAAATTAAAATATAAGCAAATTTTAAAATGTTTTGACTGCCTAATGAAGAATAGTAAAATTTATAATATTTATTAATCTGACATATTTTTAAAACTTTTCAAAGAGATCCGTATCATTTCCGAATATGCTTAAATACATATCTTTTTACTCTCATATATTTTCAGCCATGTAGAAAAGAAAAAATAAATTGTTCACAATGTGATAGAATGTGCTTCAATTAATATATATATATATATATATATATATATATATATATATATATATATATATATTTACTTTTGAGAACGAAACTAGTCATTAGTAAAACTTCGTAGAACAGAAGAACATATGATATCCCTATTTTTAATGTGCTAGACTCTTCATAAATCTGCCCCATAATCAAGCCACCTTATAAGCAGGGAAATACTAGTGGTTTTCAAATTTGTGTAGTTGGACATAATTCCACTGATGAAAATAACATTTTCAATTTTCGCTAATTTTACAAATTCTTTATGCATTATGTGTTATTGAAATTAAAATGTCTATCTTGTAGTGTTTGTAAAAACGTCACAGATAAGAAAATATGTGATGAACTTAGAACCCACTTTGATTTAATAATGTATACAAGTTTAATTTTACAATAATCTAGAAGAAAAAAGTTAACTTGGATGTTTGTAAACATAAGCAACATAACATTTGTCATACTACGGCCATTTTGTCGTTCATCATAACTAAATATACAGGTAAGAAAATAATGAAATCGTGGCAACGTTTACGACTAATTTCTTCAGTAGAAAAAATATTGTCTTTCATAACATGTAAAACAGGTATTTATAACAGTTAAGTAGAGGATCCGTTTTGAAATAGACTGTCTTCTTATCGTTTCATATCAGATTATTTCTGTGTATGATTTTGCTGGTTTTATTTCATCGCCTTACCTTCGGGTTATTCACAAGAATGCAGCTAAAATTTAAAAAGAAAATCCCACTCTTCTTTAACAAGTCTCATCCAATCAAGATCGCACGTCCAGTTTTAATTGTGAAACTGACATTTGTTAGACCTAATTAGTCACGATTTAATTTAATCCTGCCAAACAGATTTTAGGCTAAAAAATACAATTCAATTAAAAGATAAAAAAGAAAAGCCCAAGTCACAAGGCAAATGAACCAGCTTAGCCAGTGAACTTCTCACATTATTCAGCACGAACAGTATAATAAAAAAAATAGATATTATTTCTTCTTTGGAAATGCATTTTGGACAAATAATCGCTTTTAAATTTTGAAGGAAAATATAAACGCACTATAAACTGTCAGGTGTTTAAAGAAATGCAGGCTGAGAGAACCATAGTTGTAAAAATAACGTTTTATTCATTAAAAAGAAAAGCAATGGCATCAGATAAAAGAAGAATTGGTATTCAAACAGAATTTGTCACGATGCTTGAATAATTCTTTTGGCAGCTTCTATGAATAAGAAAATGATTACTAAAAGAAAGCAAATAATGTTTTTCATAAAACCTTTGAATTTCGGGAACGATTTCTTGGCTTCAACAAGATTAATTGAATTATCTGCCTTAAATGTCTAGCTTTCTTATTTTATATGCTCAGGTTTTCTATTGCTTCCATGTTTCGATTCGATTCGTGCATGTTGGTTCGAAATCCAATTTAAGAAGGTTAACAGCTACGTTTATTTTTCCCCATTTTATTTAAATATTTCATTCATTTTATTTTTTCTATGTTTATTCACAGTGATAATAATGTTTGTTTTTCTTCCGAAGATACTTTCTTTCTGTTACATTACTGATATCGAGTCAACAAAAGAACCAATCAGTCGGCACCGTTGATATCCATATTCTGGTTTTTATAAAAATGTTACTTACATATTAAAATCTCACAGACACACATTCACAAGACGCGCACGCACAGACAAAACGCACAAAAACAAACGAATTCGTCTGCCCTGCAGTACATTGATTTATCTTCTTCTTTTTCTTAGTGTGAGGTATATTAAGTATAATTATTGATATATTTATGAAATTGCGAATGTAAAATGATCTCTGTATTAATTCTGGTGCTGATTAGATAAATGTTAGGACCAGGCCGTGAGAATGGAGCTGGTTAATTGATATAGTCATTGAAAGTTTAAGTGTTTATGAATCGGGCTACAGCATAGATATGCTAAAAACCAACAACTTTTCAAGAAGAATATAGGCAAACGTTTACACGACTTTAAGCCAACATATAGTATCCCTTATTTGCTTCTGCATATTAAAAGACACACAAGTCTACCAAGAATTCTTTGTTAGTTATACATTTAATATTCATTGAACCCCTAAAAATATGCTTATGTTTCATCATCAATTTAAATATAGAAATAATAAGTGTTCATGTGATATGTGATAATGAGTAGTTGAAATGTTTTTAAAATAAGGAATCGGAATGAAATTCCACGGAGGAGTATATTTAACAATTGGGAAGGAATGCATGTATTTTCTAATGAAGATTCAGACCTATAATTCATATATAGAATTCATAACCTAATTAAAAATCATCACATAATATACCCTGACACTCAAAATGATAAATTCTTTAAATTCTGCCTATAACTATTATAATCAGTAATTAATGTGTTGACAAACTTGATATTTTAGTTAGATAATGCTATTCAAGAGTTTGGTCAATAAATTAATGTCTGTCAGTTAATTCTGGCTTAGATTTATCTTTACATTCATTATATGATTAGAAAAATTATTTCTATATGAATATCATACTTATAGATAACGCAAAATAACTTTTATACATCCCTATTAACCCATTCATACTCACTCAAAAATCTATATTAATGATAAAACATAATCTAAAATCTGTTATTAAATACAAGTTAGTATAAATTAACTATTAATCATAAGTTTATAAAAGTCCTATTTTAATTATAGGTTTCTACGTAAAACATCAATACCCATTGCTCAATTATTGCAAGGGACAAATAAAGAAAATATAGTTAAAAAGTATATAGAAATTAGATTCATGGTTATAAATAATTGTCATTCTCATTATCTTACAGGAAATTGGGATATGGACAATAGAGAATATGAAGCTGGAAGCTATATTACTAAGGAATTTAGCGATTATAAATGAAATTAAAACAAAGCAGTATTCGTAAACCCCTCTAAAGAAAAGAAGTGTGTAACAGTGTAGGGGATAAATGTCAAATAACACCACACCATCTTAATTCACTATGATGTCATAAATATTTTCTCATATACTGTTGGCATATAGGGAAAACGTCTAAGAATATATTCTTGCTTATATCCAACTATGATGACTATTTGTTGAAATATTTTAATTCGTTAGTAGCTCATGATCCACTACCTTTCCTTTTCTTTCCTTCAATGACATTTTATTAAAATATTAATTATGTCATTGCTAGATTATATTCAAGTCTTTCAATCTATTTTCATTTAGACATTTTAGCATATTTTGCATAAGTCAAGTGGATATATATTCATGTGCATCTGGAACAAATTAAATTATTTGTTGTTGGTGAACGAAAATGTGATTATGACATCAACATTTTAATTAATTTAATTTCAATTTGTATCTGTGAGCCATTTTACTACAGCTTTGCTCCTGTGAAATCCGTATTAAACGGTGTTAATAAATGTGTTTAGGTTGTCAAATCTTGAAAAGCGAATGAAAGAAGTCAAAACCACGCCGCTTACTATTTGTCGTTCTATACTGAGCGGCGTGATCTTGAGATGCGATCTATAAATGAAAGACATAAAAAAATGAAAAATCATCCATAATCCTACTAATGCTTTTCTTTATAGAACTTAAATGCAAAATTGTACCAGAATGCATTTTTTTTCGTTCTACTTGGATCAATAGTACGCATACAGAATACAGACAGGGAATATGAAATTAAAATGTAAAATAATTAGTCGTAAAATACGTCCATTCACTTCAATAAAACAGTATAACGCCTGACTTGTTTATGCAAATCATTTTTGTTGTAGTCGTTGTTTCTCTAAGTTTATTTATTTATGTGTATTCCTTGACGAAAAGAAAGAAAAAACTCTCAGAAAATAAATACATGATTGACAAAGAATATTAGAAAACGGTCGAAACAATCGATAAGAAAGCAAAGTTCAGCTTTTTCACGAAGTATTTCATTTTTGATTGACTCTTACAATGATTGGTTGAATTAGGAATGAAACAAAGATAAAAATATGAAAAATAATTCTGCATTCATGCCGCCATGAAAACTAGCGTCAGCTCATAAATATCTATTTGTCTAGAATACAGCAGCAATCTCAGCATGTATCTGAACTTATGAACTCATGTATATATAATAATATGAATTTGTACAAAAGTAAATATACAGAATCTAAAAATCTATTATTTTAAGGGAAGGTTTTTGCAGGTAAATGTGAGTAAACTGTATTGACCATGCATGTAAAGATACTTATACTTTTGAATATAGTGAACTGGGTACGGAGGTGGGCTCAAAAGTTCATAAGCTACGTAGGGGTGATGCTAGAGCTGTGAAATCTTGCCTGAATTAATTTCAACTCTTCTTACTAAGAGATTTAGTGCGTCTTTCCAGGTAAACTGAAATCTGACCGTCTATCTTGTTGGTCAAAAAAGTTATCCGCAGCAGATAGGACGTCATCATTACTGCGATACTGGTTATCAAACAAGTGTTTTTGTCATGTTGGGAGGAACAATGATAGTCAAATCAGGAGAATACGGAGGATAATCAAACAGATAAAAAACACAGTCAAATACAGCAACCATTGAAATCAAGGGCTTATATGCTGAAGTATTGTCCCGGTGAAACACGCCCCTTTCGTTAGTTTTTCTGGGCGTTTGGTCATGATAGGCATTCGTAACGACCTCAGCA
>OZ038491.1:91732440-91799940 GCA_964036315.1 Acanthosepion esculentum
ATTGTGTCTATTATTAAAAGAAAGTAACGAAACTGCCTGGTAAGCAATAAAGACGACTTTAATGATGTTAAAGCGAAAGAGTTGAAAAGCTAATAAAATCAATGGAGAAAGACTAATCTACGTCATTGATTATAAACGAATACATTAGAAGATTTAAAATAATACTTTATTCACATATATATTCTATTTTGTAAATCAATCTGTGATCTTAGCATTCTAAAAGTTATTTAGAATAAAATATTTGTGGCACTTGATTTGTATTATAGAGGCTACACCCCAACCACATCATTACCGAGTTTTCAAAGAAGTATAGGTATCCTTTATTTGGAAATCAACCAATATATTGAGCGTATAAATAGATGTATATTCAGAAAATTGTACATACTTAGTTTGATGAATAATTTTATTTATTATGAACATATTGACTTGCATAATAAAATCTGATGATATATATTCTTGTTGTATATCCCTATTTACTGCGTATAAACTGAACTGGTCATAAGCTTATTTATTTAGACATATAATGCCACAATCTGTTCCGTGCATGCAAAAATTAAAATGTTATAAATATACCTTTCTTTAGATATATTCTCACGCGTGTCAACCGACAAATTATAAAATTTCTATTGTGTGAATAGAGAGACGCGACAAATAAGCGTCGTCGACAGCAGTAACAAGTGATATCGTCGTATAAGTGGACATAAAGGAGCATATATATCTGGTTATAGAGAAATAAATAACAAGAAGACCAAACGTTTGCACATAATAAAATTCGGCAAGCAAAAAAAAAAGCCATTGTATGACAAATCAGAAACCAGGATGTAAGAAAAGAAATAAACAAAAAATAAAGAGGAGACCAAATTTCACAATTTCTAAAAAATAGTTCGACCAACTAATCAGAAAGCTTTCATATCCAGGATATAACACCATCAGCCAATGAAAAATGAGTAGCTTTTTCAAAGCGGGTCAATCGATGTGTATATAAACAAAAGGAGAATCAACCAAAACTAGAGTCGGCAAATTCATTTTGTGTATTCCCTGATGCTTCGATCATCATAACATACTCAGAGACGAAGTACAATATTTGCACGAATAACTGGTGACATAACACGATTAAACCGTTTCTTGCTACTTTGAAAACAAACATACCTTCCTTCAACGAGTGGCCAATTGGTAGCTACTGCATTTGGATACATATATTTACACATAGTAGATGAAATGGATTAAATCCGACAAATATTTTAAATTATTTTCTCTTTATAGGTTATTTTTATGGATACAACTTATTTGAGTATAAATAACCTGTTTTAATTAAGCAGTATTAATTACATTTACATTTGTTTGAGAAATTTCATAGAAAATATGACAACATATTAGATGAAATAGATTAAATCTGACAAACAAAATATATTAAAAAATTTGTCTGATTTAATCCATTTCCTTTAATACCTTGCATTGTTCACGTTAGGTTACGTTTCGGAGCAGAAATGAATTGTCGAGAAATATTGTCGAAGATGAGTGTTTACAAGCTGAAATTTGAACTTTGCTAATCGGAAAGTTATCTGTGGCTGAATGGTTAACAGTACGTCAGAGTCTATGAGGCTTTCCGTACAGGATACATGTTCGATTCTTGTCAAAGGAATGCTTAATTTCTACGAAACTGCTCGAACATTCGGGCCGGTAAATTTAATTAATACTGTTTAATTAAAACATAGCATATACTCAAATGAGTTATATCCATAAAAATAATGAATAAACAGAAAATATTTTAAAATGTACATATATATATATTTACTAACTCCTGGACTTTTTCTCTTTTTCTTTATATCTCGTATGCGCTAGAACTTTTAAACATGAAGTCTTGAAAATTCAACTTTCGCCTTATCCTAATGCATTATTATGTTGTGTTATATGAGATTAATTTTGTATTTATCAACACGTTGAGCATCTTCTGTTAATCGTTATACAAGGTAATATACATAAAAGTCGGATATACGGAGGTATGGGGGAAAGGACGTTGTCGTAAGAGAAGAAATAAACTCATAACTGATAAACTTCTAACTCTGTATATATATATATATATATATATATATATATGCGACATATAGGTCACATTGTGTGAAACGCCTCTTTTCGTAACCAAATACATGCACACAAATATCGACAAACACACACACTCGTACACACAAATACGCCGCCCCATATATGTGGTGAAATAATTTATTATATGGAACCTTAAAGTAATCTGTTTTTATTCAAATTATTAGCTCTGATTTATATTGAGCTCTCTGGATTTTATCCTCATTGGGTCTTCCCATACGGATTACCTAGTTTTTCGTAAACTAAATAAATAAATAAATATATATATATATATATATATATATATATATATATATATATATATATATATATATATATATATATATATATACAGAGAGAGAGAGAGAGAGAGAGAGAGAGAGAGAGAGAGAAAATGTGTATTATCAGAGGGGAGCGTTTACAATCTCAACGATTCATTGTAAAATAATTGTCGACAGTGAATGAGGCAGGAGACTGATTTTAATAAAAAACAAACGTGCATAGCATAAACAAATATCATAGAAGAAACATTTGTGAAATCTTTAGAAAACAGAAAATGAGATTTGTACCTTCCTGTTAGATACTTTGACATGTGTGCGAATTTGTGTCGTGTACAAATGAAAGAGAAATATAGAGAAAGACACAAACATTTTTCGAGTGATTAAGAAATACAATATGCGAATTAGCAATTCAATTTACAATTTGTCTTTCAAATGTTCATTTTTGAAAGAAAAACAAAATTTATGATAATGTTTTTCACTATACTTAATTGTTGTTACTGATTACAATATTAATGACTGGAAAACCAATAATTTAATAAAGTAATGATTTAGTATAATGTTGCTGAAAATAGCGTGGTTAAATGGCACGAAACTTTAATAAGAAACATGCCTACATTTCCAATCTAAAAAATGGCTGATTTTATGATCGTAGGTTATCGAAAAACATTGCTTCTCGTATTTGTTTAATATAAGTAAAAAAAAAAATCTGTTTGAAAAATACGTGTTATTACACAAACTGTGAATTATGAATAAATAAATAAAAACGTCATTGGAAAGACAAAAAGCTAAATATGGGAAGCATTCTTGAATGGTAGAAAACAAGGTTAATTAGATCAATAAAGAAAATAAGTGATAGAGACGAAGACGTTATAATATATTTCTGTATCCGCAACCTCTTAGAAATGGAGAAGTCGATACATATATATGTGAGTTGTTCAACGCCAATATACACACGCATTATTCTTTAAATAATAATTTGTAATGAAGGTCTATTCGTATTTGATGGAGACCAACTAATCCTGTATTCAATTAAAAGATGTTCCTGTCCAAGGAAATAGCCATAAAACTAGAACGACACTGTATCGTCAAATTCATAAGACCAAATGAATTATAAAAATTCCTCGTCTTTTATCAAACAATTTCTCGATTGCGAACAAATGATTTTCTGTTACCCATCTCTACTGTTAGAAGGAAGGGAATTTGTAATTTTGATTTCATGGCGTTTATCTTACATTTATATTTCTGCACACTTGCCGAATATAACTTAGTTTACAGTCACACGTTTTTGTTTGGAAAATCAATATTATTTATATAATAATATTCCTACACTTGTTTTTAGATATTGCTTTGCAGAAATTAAAATATGACGAAATAAATTTGCTTCATGCTAAGCATCCGAGATTTAGACAGCACATAAAAAAGTGGCAAAAAAGAGTAAAAATGGGTATATCGTTTGTCGGTATTGATGGAAGAAGATTTTGGCGTTTTAAATTCAAATTATCAAGGATATTTAAATCAATTTAAATCAATATTTAAATTAATTTTGTGGAGGATTTTATCTAAAAATCTGTGATTTCTTTACTAAAGATTGTGTTGCGTCAATCGATTATATTGAAAGATCAATTTTCTTTTGAAAAACATTAAAAACTTTTAAAAATTATTATTGGAATAGAACACGTAATGATGGGGTTAACGAGGATAAAGCAGAGTTTAGTGTAAATATAATTTAAACACATATTCAAAAATATTAATTAAATCTGACCGCATTAATATTTTATCTATGCAAGTAACGTTAGTGTCACAGATAAGGCAAAACTCTGCTTTTATATCATTAAAAAATATCTAAGATCTCATTGCTAACAGAATTCAGGCTACATGAGCAATATTATACAATATCATATTCCGCATTATTTTGTAGAATGGATCATTCTATGTGTTGTTGTTCCTTTATTCGGTTTCATGTGTATTGCTTTTATTTGGGTTTGGATTTCTGTCAAGAATTATATAGAATCAAAAAAGTATTGTCATTATCATTCTCAGTATGCTGCACATTTTTATATTTTATGATATAGCATCCTGTCTTGTTTTTCTTAATCTTGAAACATGTAAGTTTTCAAGCATTTTATGTCAATCATAATTAGCTTTCTGATGGTGATTTCCTTCATGTATTGAATAAAGATGAATATTTTAATGAACGTTTCTCGCTTCATTTATATGTTTAATTTAATAATGATTTATTTTTTATTTTGTTTTTGAAATAATCTTTTCATGTAAAACAAAACTTTGAATCATTCTGATCATTTTCCGACTATCAATTCCCCTTCATAATTCCGAAATGTGAAGTTAAGTGTTCATCGATATCAAAAACTCTGGAGTGAACCTCTGTCTCTCTTTGCAACAGACTTTGATGTTGGTTTCCGCCAGGGATTCTCAATTATAAAGGGACATTTTCCTTAGAGTTTTAATTTTAGCAAATATATGTTAAGTCCTATGTTGTGTCAAGAGAAATAAAATCATTTTCTTTAATTCCACGAAAAGTATCTCTGGTTTACAGTAGAAATATATAGAGATTGCTCAGTTCCTGTCTCTCTTTCATAAGGCATAAAGTATTCTGTTGTTACATCATCCCATAAATGTATATTTGCATTTGTAATTTTATCATTTGAATCGTTCCTTCTCCACAAGAACAATCCTATAGTATCACACACACACACATATATATATATATATATATATATATATATATATATATATATATATATATATATATATATATATATATATATACACTAACTAAAAACAAAATATTTCTTTTTTAACAGTTAAAACATTTCCTCCTTGAAAATGGCTAAATGTATAGCCGAAAGCTCTCGGAAAAAAGAACATTCGGTCAGTTCTCATATAATTTATCATCTGAAAAGAAATGAATTATTAGATCATTTGAGAAATTGTATGAAAAAACTTAATCAAAAGACCTTGTCTGTCGTATTCAATGAAATGTGCATGAAAGAAGGATTACTCCTAAACACACACACACACACACACACACACACACACACACACACATACATATATATATATATATATATATAATTTCGACGTATGCGGATCAGACAACCTCATTCAGTTTTTATTTTTTGTAGAATGTGACACTTCAGTCCCACTAGTGCCCCGCATACAAGTCCACATGTTGTGCAACAGCGAGGATCACGGGACATAGCAACAGGAAAAGTTCGTGACGATAATCGCTGTTGTTTTTCTTATTTGATCAGGTCAATACGACTAATTTCGAAATTTTTGATACAACTCTGGCACACATATCTGCAGTTATTTCTATCGAGTGCAAAAAAATCAATTCTAATATAACATATACAGGTTTTAGTAGGCGACTAATATCCTTCATCAAGACGCAAACGTAATCGCTCAGTTGTGAAAAATATTCACTTATTTTAATGTGGTGAAATATACGATAGGTTGAAATCATTGGTCATTCTTTAATTTGCTACTATGATAAAAAATAAACATTTTGTCATCTACAGAAATGAATTAAGATTTCGACAATGGCATTAAAATATTGCTAGAAATGTTGACAGGTTTTTGAAAAAATGTTACGAAATATCAATATATATTTGTTTACTGATGCAAATGTTTCTGTGCACCGAAGTATAGATTTTTCCTATGTACAAAGAGGGAAATGAAACTCTTACATGTTTAAATGATCTAAATTATACCAAATTTTACGAGAGTTGGTTTCTGTAGATTAATCAAGAAGATTATTAGCTGAGAATGTTTATCCTATTTTTCATTTATCGTTTTAAAATATCTCTTCACATATTAAACATTTAAAAAAAATTACTCTTCACAGTTTTCCAACAGGACAACGCCTGTCTTCAACTTCTATTGCAGACGGCACTGCTGACTAAAATTATTAGCAAGAAATTGGTTACTCTACTTTTCAATATAGCTACAGCTTAGTATTCTTTTACCTGCAAATATTTATAGATATTAAACGAATATATACACAAAATAAGTTTTTATGAAATGGTTTGTCTAAGATTAATATTTGTTATGGTTCAAGGTTAGGGCCAAGGAAGAACAACACGAACACAAGACTAGAAATAACAAATATATATTACACAGAATAATCATACAAGATGTGGAAAGTGTAATTATCACTGTCAGTCTGGTTTGGAGTGAACTAATATTGGCTCGACTCGATCCCGACTCGTCTCTCTCTCTCTCTTGAGAGGCGCAGTATTTATAGTGTCAGGGGTCTTTAATATGTTTTCCTCTTCGGATTAATCATCAAAGGCTCTGTAAAATTTCTTTTTCTGCTTGATTTCCGCGGTTCTGAAATTGCTTGAGGCCTTTGCATATTGAATGTGTCAAATATTGTGTCCATTACTTCCTCCTTTTCCTGAGGTAGACCGTTACAATCCTCTAACAGCCTCTTTCTGATTTGATTTAAGTGCCTATTTATGCGAGAACTTTGGACCCTGAATTATGTAAATCACGTTCCCGATTCGTTTCTCTATTGTACCTGGCTCCCAATAGGATGTATTGTTTTTGAACATTTAAAAAAAAAACTTTCTCCCCTGGGTTAAATTTTCTTTTTGGTACAAACGACGTTGGTGATTGCTTTGTCTGTTTGGCAGTAATTTGTCGAATACCGATCTAATTTTTCGGGCGAACATTACTTCCGCCGGTGATAATGCCAATGGCGTAGTACTGTTCGGTGTAATTCTATACACTTGCAAGAATTGTTGTAAAGCCTTTTCTGTTGGTACATCATAAGCTTTCCTTAGTGCTCTTTTTAATGTATCTTTAAACCTCTCCACTTGCCCGTTTGATCTTGGGTGATATGGCGGGATTTGATGTGTTTCACCTGAAAAGTTTCACAAAATTCTTGAAAATCCGCAGATGTAAATTGTGTCCCAATATCGGTGACTAGACAATCAACCACTTCGAAAGGCGCAAACAGGCAATTTATTGTAGACCCAGAAGTAGGTTTTCTACAACCAAATATTTCTGGCCATTTGCTGTAACTGTCTACTACAATCAAGTAGTAAAAACCATCTAATGGACCTGCGAAATCTACATGGATTCTCGACCATGGTCAATCTGTCTTAGGCTTATGAGAGATGGGAGGTGCCTTGGCTGCTAAGGAACAGCCCTTGCATTTGTTCACCATATGTATAATATCTTGATCCATGTTTGGCCAGTACACGTAACTTCGCATTAAGGATTTCATCCCGTTCTTTCCTGGGTGGCCCATGTGAAAATCCTTGGGGATTCGCCTTTGTAGCGTTTTCGGGGTTACTACTCTTTCATTATATAGCAGAATATTATTACATAACGAAAGACTGTTTGATACATGGTTATCTTTTCCTGCAATTTTTGTTTTCGTTTCCTTTATAAATTCGTCATTCACTGGTTCGCTTCTTGTTTCCTGGAATGTGACGGGCTGGTTTCGAATTGTACTACATAATGATGTTCTAATATCTTCCTCATATCGTTGAGCTGCAATTACGGAATCTTTTAATGGCTCCGTTTTCTTTGGTATTAGTCTCGAAAGACCATCTGCATGACCCATTTTGCTTGATGGAAGATACTCTAATTTAAAGTTATAGTTTAATAAAATAGTCCTCTATCTTAGCAATCTATTAGCAGTGTAGACAGGTAGACGTTTCTTTGATCCAAATATTGTCAATAAAGTTTTGTGGTCGTTCTGTAAGGTGAAAAATCCACCGTAAATATATCTGTGGAATATCGTAACCGCAAAAATAATCCCCAGCCCTTCTTTTTCGATTTGTGAGTAATTTTCTTCGGCTGGTAGGAAGGTTCTTGACGCATGCGCGATTGGTTTTAGTGTCCCATCCGGCATTTTTTGAAGTATACATGCCCCAACATCACAGGCACTCGCGTCACTCGCGACTATTATTTCCAATTTTGGGTAATAATGCGCTAAAAATAAATCTGCTGTTAGGGTCTTAATGATTTTGTCGAAAGTCTTCTGACATTCATATGACCATTCCCAAAATTTTTCCTTCTTCAACAGTTCGTTTAGTGGTGCGTGTAATTTATGAATGTTAACAATAAATTCTTGATAATAATTTACTAAGCCCAAGAAGCTTTGTAATTCGGCTAAATTTTTTGGAGCCGGCATTTTTTTTATTGCCGTGACTATTTCTGGGTTTGATCTTCTTCCTTCTTCGTCAATAATATGGACCAGAAATTTTATCTCCTTCATAAAGAAGTTACATATATTTTCCTTTAACTTAAAACCGTAATTTTGTATCTGACTGAAAACCTCTTGAACGTGTTCCCAGTGTTGTTCAATCTTTTTGCTATTTATCAGGATGTCATCAAGGTATGCGATCGTGAAATCCAGTCCGTCTAGCATAGTGTCCATTAGTTGTGAAATATCGCTGGCGCGACCTTGATCCCGAATGGTAATCTCCGGAACTTATATAATCCTTTATGTGTCTTTATGCACAACAGCATCGAGCTTTCCTCATCTACTGGTACTTGTAGGGATGCGTCGCTCAAGTCTATTTTTGAAAAAAATTTTCCTCCGTTCAATTTTTTGAAAAAAATTTTCCTCCGTTCAATTTTTTGAAAACATCCTCTGGACTAGGGAGAGGATAGTGATAATCCTTAATCGCTGCAAACAATCCCGTCGAGAATTTCATTTTTACGTAAACCGTAGGTGCGGCCCATTGACTATATTTCACCTATGTCAATATACCGGTTTTCCCGAGTCTATTCAACTCTTGGCCTATTTTTTCTAATGATGCTAAAGGTACATTTCTTTTTTTCTTGAAAATGGGTTGTACATTTTCTTCTAGTTCGACTATGGCCGCCATTTTTTTACACCGCCCGAGGCCGGCTGAAAATACTCCGGGGAAACTCTCCTTTAATATCTCTGCCGCGGTCGATAACCTTTCCACATTTTGCCAAAATTTTCGGTATTTTTTAGAACATACATTTTTTAATTTCTTGGTCATTCCGTTGAACGTCACATTTGTGATAATTTCCCCCTCGACTTTGATTTTTCTTCTCTGTTACCGACCTGGCTGTTTTATCTGTTCTCAACATGGTCGCTTTGTTTAATTTCTTCCACGTCTGTAAGCTAATAATGGTTAAATCTGATCCGTAATCTAATTTTTTTGTTTAAAAATTCTACTTCTACGTATTTTCGTATATTTATCCCGTCCGCTTGTTGAGTTCTAGTGACTCTTACTCGGCTTTTGCTTTCTTTCTTAGTTCCACAATGCGAACTTTTATGTCCCATTTTATTGCACGACCGACAAGTCTTATAGCGGTATGGACAATCTTTGTACCAATGCAAAGTCTCACAGCGATAGCATGGACTGGGTGGTAGTTTCTTCTGAGTTTTCATTTGACTTTTCGTAGTAAAATAATTTGTTTGGCTTGTTTTTGAGGAGGGAAAAACGAGTTTGTCGTTGGAAATTTCGTATGTGAGCGACGCCAGACTCTTCGATAACTTTCGAGTCCTTTTGCACACTTATACATCTCTGACACTCCTCAGCCAATTTTTGTAGCGTCAATTCTGGTTCACTCTCAACTTTTTTTAGAATTCTCCGTCAGATTTCCGCATCTTTCGTCGAAACCTGGCCTTGGACGAATATCAAACAGTTAAAATTGTCAGAGCTGAGTTCAGAAAACTTAAAGTCATCGCAGTGTTTGTTTACTATGGGAGCGAATGTTATATATTCTTCGTTATCCTTTTTTGTTAAATTTAAACATTTCCACTTTTTGTGGAATAGTGAAGTGTTCGGAATAAATAATTCCGTTAGAAATTTCACGGTTCCCTGAAAGTCAACTCATTCGTTTTCCTCGGTAGGATGTAGTCTACGAATGTAGTGTATTCGCTCGACCCTAATTTCGTCAGTAGTAGACGTACTTTTTTCGCGCAATCAAACTCATATGAATCTTCATATCGTCTGAAGTAAGCCGCGGTTTTGTCTTCGTCCAGTGCATAAGTGAAGTCTTTGATAGAGCTCCATATAGCATTTTGCGAGAATGCCGCTTCATTTCCAGAATGTTGTCCTTTATTTGTTACTGCCCGTAGCAGTAATTCTTGTAGTTCGGGTTGCTTCTCTTCGTTTTTCTGTTGAATATCCAATAGATTTATTTCGTTTTTCTGTTGAATTTCTAATTGTTTTTCTTCGAGCCTAGTCTGTCTTTCCTCATTTTTTTTGTTGCTGCTCGAATTGCATTTTCATTAGTTCCAATATGGTTGCCTTAAAGTCTTCCATGTTTATAACGTAACTTTGTGTACCTATTTTTCCTTTTTCCTCAGTGGAGACTTCAGGTCTTTGTCGCCTGTTGTTCTGGAACCATAGTACAAAAAAGTTTTCCTGCGTAGAATTCGATTCTGTTTTGGCTCACAGGCAAAATTCATGTCTTCGTTAAAACCGTTAAGCTTGGTGTCCCCCAAAAAATATTCTTTTTTTTTCGCGTAGAACTTGTTTTCTTTTCTCAATACCTCCGTCGCCTCTGTTATGGACGACCGATAGCAAAAAGTTTTTTTGTTTTTTTTAGATTCTCCACGTAGAACTTCGTTTCTTCAGTATCCTCGTCGCCACAGTTATGCTCCAAGGTTAGGACCAAAGAAGAACAACACGAACACAAGAGTAGAAATAACAAATATATATTACACAGAAAGAATAATACAAGATGTGGAAAAGTGTTAGTATGACTGTCAGTCTGGTTTGGAGTGAACTACTATTGGCTCGACTCGATCCCGACTCGTCCCTCTCTCTTGAGAGACGCAGTCAGGAATAGTTCACTCAGTGTTCATAGGTAAGGTCCCATAACAATATTGCGAGAAAATACAAATAGGAAAATGATAATTATGTCATGAATAAATTATGTATACGAAGTAATCGATATTAGTATATTCATATATATTTCTGGAAGAATCTAGATTGGTGATTTCAATTATTCTAGAAATGTTTCCGTTATAACGTATAGAATAATTTTGCAGAATATTTTCCTTCGAGTTGAAAATGAAGTAACAATAACACATTACCTTTAATGAAGTTGGTTACACCTTTATCTGAATTTGAATCATTTCAGTTAAGTTGTATCAACAATTAACAGCCAAACGATAGGCAGTCATATATTCTATATATTTTGTTTCCGTGGCAAGTGGTACCAGTTAGATTGTAGCCTGTAATCGGTGTTGGACCTTTTTCTTTTCGATTAAGTTTTTTTCGGTTCCCAATTTATTCAGAACACCTTGAAATTAAGCGTTTTATATTATTTGACTCAAGTGTTGTTCTGACCAGTTTTCGCTTTTATTGCGAGATTTGTTTGCGTTGTTATACTTTCTTTTCTTTCTTTTTCAATTGTAGTTCTTTTTTCATTTTTCGGCAGAAACTTTTATGACAGACGTTTTTCTTTTTTGTCAGATTTAGTTTCGGGTATAATGTTTGTTGACCCGGGATTATTTTTTTAACTCTTTATTTTTTGTTGTTGCTCTACTTGTTTATTTTTATATGTTTACTAATTTCAATATTAAATATTTGATTTAGGATTTAGACATTATTTTAAGCTAACGAACAGAAATAATATCTGAACGCAACTAAAAGTTATATCTTCTCGTGATTACAACGAAATAGATAAAAGGTCCGGGTTCGAGGGTTACATTAAGATGTAGTTTATAATGAGAGGAGTGGGAGATAATGGGTAACTCTAGACTTGAACAGGTTAAGATTGTAGTGATCGAGAAAACATCCTCTTGGCAGTCGGTTCCACAGAGCAGTGTTTCGCGGAAAGAAGCTATACTAGTTGAACTGATCAATGCTATACGGTGGGAATATGTGTGATTACTACAATGTGAGCCGCGTGGCGGATTCTGGCCGTGAAGGTTAGAACTGTCGGAGCCCAGGAATGCAGTGCGTCCAACCACTTTCCATGGAATTAGCGATAGTGCAGTGAGAAACTTGCAACATCTCGCCTGTAAAAGAGAAGTTGAAAGGCGGAGAATAATTTGCTACCTACAAGGATTCTGAGATGCTTTTGAACTCTATCGAGAGTGGAAAGAAAGAATCCCGCATAAATATACCGACAGTCCTCAATTTTAGGCATGGTCTGACACTTGGAAAGATAGAAGAATAGCACAAGGAAAGAACTGACATTTTCCCTTCATCTTTAGCGATGGACAGTATGTGTAATGTAAGGGAATGATTAAGGCCCAGTATTCTCTCAAGTCACGTAGCCTCTCCGAGGTGGGACATCCATTCATCATGAATAGTGGTAGTTTGTGATCCTGTCTGAGATGATAGAATGTAACTAGTTTGGTTTTCGAGATATTGAATGTAACTAGATAGTACCCCCTCCACTGGAAAGTTAAAACAAGATCCAATGAGAGATCAGCCGCCTATCTCCGATCATCGTGGGATTTGGAGGTTCTTTCGTCGTCTAATCGGCATAGATATTCACAAATGATCTGAGTATATTTTTAGGCAGAGCATTTATGTAAAATAAAAAGCGGGTTGATCTGAGCAGTGACACCTGGGGGACACTTACGTTGATTGCTAGGGTCCCGGTAAACTGGCTGATAGCAACTACCTTCAGGGACCTTTTTATGTTTTTTGGAGTTATTCTCAGGATCCTTATAGCATAAAGCCTACTACAGCCTTTTCACGAACTTTTCAATTCTGAAATTGTTGGTTATGAGGACCTCAATAACAGAAGATGAGATTAAGAAAGTGCTGATTTTTGTCAACAGCGAAAAGACTCCGCAGAGAAATGCACTTTATTAGGAAGTGTATATTAGACAGATGCAGGACAGTCGCCTTTAACAACGTTTTGAATAAGGTAACATTTTTGAACGACTGATCAGGGTTGTGATTAATTTGATACACGGAGGTGACTGGTTATATAGTTTTCGTTCTTTACCTATGTTAAACGAAGAGTTAAGTATATTAGGCAAGGTCTTAGTCTTCTGTTTACAGTTTTTCTTTTCTGACTGGCCTTTAGGGGCAAGATTATTTAGGATAACATTCATTTGGAATACTTGATCATAGAAAAAAGTCTACACTGAGCTCGTGCTGGAGACTACAATGACAGAAAGGTTGGGACGAAAATAGCGAAAGTGACATGTGAATCAGGATATGATAATGATAATTTCTACACTTACAAATGATTATTAAGATAATACAAATTATCAATCCTGTAGAAAAGTCAGTTGTAAAAGTATGAAAAGTGTCAAATATTGTCTGTATGTATTTCTTTCATAAAATTCTATTTACAGATTTTTTCATTAATGTCAAACACAGAAGAACATAACTGCCTATTTTAGCAATTCATAATAATTCATTTCCTCGGTATTTTTCTGAAATCATCTCGAAAAGCAATAAATGAAAACACGTATATACCTACTGTACATAGATAAAAGTTCACAAGCATACATATATGCTAAAATCTAATGTCAATATTGCATTCCTCTTGCGAACTGAATTGAAATCTTTTCTCATACTCCATGAAATAGTATTTCTGTTCGCTTATAAATCTATATTCAGTCTAATTTTCACGGTTTTTCATTGTCTTATATAGACAAAACAAATGACTTGTGACTCCTAAGTCGCCTCTAGAGGACGTAACAAAACTTATAAACGTTTATATATCGAGCGTCTCGCATAGAAAAAAAACCTTTTACCTTATTATTATAACAACTCCTCATATTTCCTTAGAACATTGTGGAACTACGAGCCTAGCAACTTAGGAAAACATTTTATGCTTGGATTGTTTGGACAAGGGGAATAACGGGTTTCCCTTGACTGCTTCCTAATTGCTATGTAGCTGGATAGTTAAAACGGTGTTGTCAACAGTATAATCTCAGTAGTTATGTCGGCAAAACAGAAAACAATAAACTTCCATATTTTTTATTGAAACACTGTGATTTCTATAGCAGCTAAATTAAATAGTCTATTCGCCCACTAAAATTCGAAATTGTATTTATCCAGTTAACAACTAAATAACGAAAACAAAACAAAGATACATGCCAGATAGCGCTCGGTTTACAAAATGGAATACATGAATTTCATTTGACATAATCAAGAAAACGACAAGGATAATTGCAGTATACATGAACATCTTTTTATTACTATTTTCGGGATCACTTTTTCTTTGTTTGTAAAGGCATTTTTGCATGAATTGAAAAAAAAATCAATCTATAGATTACTGATTACTAACCAATTTTGGTCATATTATAAATTTTATGCATTTTTTAAAACTTCAACGTTAATAACACTATGGAGACTTATTTATATTTTATTTATTCACCCCAAGCAAGGCGATGGTATCATTAAGACGCATGGTACTACTTGGAATTAAAGAGAATGATAAGACTTTAGTTAGGAGAAAGGACAATAAAAGAACAACATTCTGGAAGACATAATATGGAATTAGATGCTGCATTTAAATCCTTAAATATTTTAGTTAGCAGAGAAAGAAGAAACCGAAAGACAGTTCCACAGGCGAGAAGTGCAAGAAAAGAAACTATTAAAAGAGAACTTACAGTTACATCTTGCTATTTCAAAAGTAAAACAATGAGACTTATTTGCCAATTGAGTAGTTCGCTTAATTCAATGCTGTCGATGTATCAAGAAGGAAAGATTGTTATAATATTTATAGAAAAGACAGAAGGAGGATACGCGGTGTGAAAGTGACTGATGACAAAATGGTAGATCCTGGACGATAACATTACAAGCCCTTCTTTGAATTTTGTCAAGAATCTCGAGTTATATTCTAGGAGTAACAGACCAGATATGGCAGATATATTAAATACACTTATGAATAGTAGATTTATAAATGCGCAAGAAGAAACATTCCCCGGCACAACACAGTTAAACAAATTTCCTAGCAGAAGATCTAGCAACATAATCACTTCATGTCAGTAGAAAATATGAGAAGGCGCAATGCGTTGCATTCCTGTAGTTAAGCTGAAGGTTATACTGATGGATGGTAAGAATGGTTTTCTGTGACGATTAAGCGATAACAGTTTCGTTGGGGAGGCATTACAATTTACAAGCCGTTTCTTGTCCCAGTAAACAACTGATTGAAGATAATTTTCAGTTTTACATTGCCATATTTATTGGCAGCCGTAAAAGTGTCATCATCAAAACTACCTAATTTTGAACTGTTGTCAATGAAAAGTCATTGACGAAGATAAGAAACAACCTAGGTGAAAGGATAGAGTCCCGGGGGTTCCCTGCATCAAGGAGTCTAGAAGCATGGATTTTCACCATGAATTAATAAGAACGATTTGATGAAGTCAAATATTCGTCCAGAAACACCGTAGCTCTTGATCTTGTGAAGAAAGACAGCATTCGAAACCCTGTCAAACGCTTTCGAGATATCTCAAACCACAGCCCGAACCGAGGCTGACAGACAAATTCAGCAATAACAGTTAACACATCAGCGATTGACCAAAGAAAATAATTCCATATTTGTTTTTCTGTAACAGCAAAACTATTTTGAATTGTTGTCACTTAGAAATGATTAAAGATATCTTGCTGGAATACGCCAAGGTGTTTATAACTTTATTGGACTCTACATTGAGCATTAAGAATGTATCATTACTCTCGATTCTTAACAAGAATCGTGATGAAATCCATAATAAACGCAAATGACATGTTCATCGTTAATAGCTAAGGATTGAAAGCTTATGACGATTTAAATAAACTTCATATATATATATATATATATATATATATATATATATATATATATATATATATATATATATATATATTATTCCAGAATAATTTTAAAACTTATTCAGGATGATCTTAGCTCACTCTAACCTTCTAATTTTGGAGTAAAAAGCTGCTTCACCCATTTCACGTACAATTTCACTTTCAAGTTTTTTTCACTGCTGTTTGGAGTGTCATGCATCAAACCCCTCTCTCACGTGCTAAACGCTTTATGCATATATATATATATATATATATATATATATATATACATATATATATATATATATATATATATATTTATATATATATATATATATATTTACTGATTTACTGATGTATAGCATTATGATTTCTCTATGCATGTTTGTGCATTTGTGTGTAGATGAAAAGAGTATAACCGGTATGACGAATGTGTATCTCGGGGGATAATAGTTTCCACATCTGGATGTGAATGTGATTTTCTTACAGAAGATCTCTGAAGTTTATTTAACAGAAATTGATATAAATTCCGTTTGTGCAAACTAAATTCATTTAAAAATTGTGATGTATCAGGTGGAAAGAATGCAAACATAAACCTTCAATTTGCCGCCAATAAATTCAGCGAGGAAGGGTCGGTTTTATGAAAGACAGCAGTATTTTAGAAGAAATCCAAATTGTAACTGACCTTGGCATAAGACATACATTGAGAACAATACAAATTCATCGAAATACCAGTAGAAAGTGGGATTGCGAATTTACCAAAATGTCAGCTTTTGGTTCAGGTGTTGCAAGAGGCAGCTTGAAATATGAATCAGTCAGCATAAATCAAGAGATCCAATTTGTTTTCGCTGTTGATAGTCGGCGCCTTCCAACAATATACACAAGGGGTAAAGATACATATAAAAATTGGAAAGAATCTCTTAGACAATGTCACATTCATATTTTCGTTTACTCAATCTCTTAACTTCGTCTTTCTCTCTTACTCTCTGAGCAGCTGGTCATCTATTTGTCTTATACTATTTTTGCTAAAGTTTTCTATTTATTGCAGTTAAGAAAGAAGAAATACTTCTATTGTAAATTGACCTTGATGGTTAAGATATAGGTTAGGTATGTGCAATATTCGATAAATGTCTCGCACAATTAAGCCAAGAGGTTTTTTGGTTCTATGGGTTTTAGAAGAGAACTACTTATGATTTGTCTCTACATTTTAGGTAAATTGACCCAGACGACAGACGTAAATCTTGAAAAAGAAGTGTTTTTGTTCTATTTTTGTTTTTGTTACAGCAACTTATTACACATTCTACTCACGCATCCCCATAAATGATAAATCAGCTTATTTGAACTAGGAATATATTTACTATGTTTTCGTTTAACTTCCCTCTGTGTACAAACACACACACACACATACACACACACACACACACACACATATATATATAGATATATGTTTTATGTTGTTTTCAGTGTGAATTTGAACGTATATTTATTCTTTTATTATATTGTACTACAAAGAACATACATTTTTTAAACTTTCTACATCTATAAAAATACTTATTGTAATAAATTAGAAAGCTGTATTTCAACTTCTCGTTTAGGTCGATATTCATTAGATTGCCCATAAATAAATAACTTATATGCATATTGTATCGCTATATACAGACACATATGTGTGTATGTATAGATGTAACAGGAAAGAACGGATTAATGTTCCAAATGTCTTTAGGATTTATGTCTTTATTTAAAAAAAAAAAAAACAGTGCTCAATACAGAAGTATAGCTTAAAATTATAATTATTTTTAAAAAATGTAATTCCATCGCGACACAGAAATTACTATATTTCGAAACTTTTAAAAATTTATATCTATAATTCTCAAAATGTGTGTATGTATGTGTGTCTGTGTGATCGGATGTTGTTTATGCGTTTCCACAGTTTTCATCCGATTTCGATGAATTGTTTTTGTTTGATAGATAATTCGTTGGTGCTGATTTTGAGTCAAAATTGTTGGCGACAATGGCTCTCCACTATTTTCTGTCATTATAACTCTCAGCAACGTTTTAGTATATATCTCTTCTTGGATATAAATATTTCATAAAAATTTTAATAAAAATAAAAGTTTAAATTATTACAATAACATTATTTATTATTATGCAGTTAAATTTATATAATTAATTATATATATCTATAATTCTCAAAATGTGTGTATGTATGTGTGTCTGTGTGATCGGATGTTGTTTATGCGTTTCCACATTTTTCATCCGATTTCGATGATTTTTTTGTTTGAGAGATAATTCTTCAGTGCCGGTTTTGAGTCCAAATTGGCTGGAAAAAATTACAACCTTGATGGTAAAAATTCGAAAAAAAATGACTTTTTACACTTTGTGCAAAGATCAAAGGCAAAATTTAATATCTGTAAAAAACATCGTACAATTAATTTCGAGAGTTGAAATCTAACGCAAAAGATGCGCAGTGAAGAGACGGTCATGTAGCATTTGCAGGGGTGTTCAGTGCGAGGTTGGACGAGGCAACAGGCATGCAAAATAACATGTGTGGATGCGTAGTTAATGATGCTTCAAGCAAGATCGATTTTGTCAGGGACATACTATTTTCGTAATTTCTCCTGTGAAACAACCGCTCAATTGTAGCGAACCTAAAAAAATTAACAGGTGCAAGTCATTAGTGATGTGTCCAGTTACCTCAACGTTTAGACACCATTCTGCCTGCATACCAATAAACCCACTCATTCTTCAACTCTATGTGTCCATTTACCAAATTTTTTTGTGCATGTTCTCACAATTTCATTCGCCTGAAACATTTTCTAATATTACTGTTTCACATATAAACTTCCAATCCTAACTCATACTGTGTGGGCGTGATTCACATAAACACTTGTTGCCCATCGATGGCTGCTGACCTTGATAATTAGTGCGTGCAGCAACACGTGTACGCGTGGCCCTGCAACACGCGCTGTGTCACACGCTGACACACGCGTTGATGCACGTCCATACGCATGACCTGCGGAACGCGACACCTGTTAGAGTTACCCATTGGCTGCACGAAGCCCATTCACACGTTCAATAAAATGTCGCCGTGTTATACTGATTGTCTACGAAGTCCTAAGTTCATTACTACCCATTAATTCCGCTTCTGCTTCTTTATGTCAAACCATGCTTACACATTCCCCATCTCTTGATCAAGCCCACTCTCTCTCAAGTGTGGTTACCTTGACCGTTAATTAAAGCCTACTACTGAAGTTTTAAGGCTTTGCTTTCATTGTCGTTTATAGCCGTTCCCAATTTAAATATTTGATTGTCCTGCCAGGTTTGCATTGGATTCACTGTATTAATAATTAAGCTTGCTTTTTATTACTCAACATTCCATGGAAGATGTTCTTTTCTTGCAAGACTGAAAACAAAAAGAGACCTTTTCAGAATCACATCATACTCAAATTGTTAACCCCCCCATTTGGGGATGTACCTCAGGGTTATTCTGCTAGCAATTATATATGTGTGTATATATATATGTATATATATATATATATATATATATATATATATATATATATATAATTATTATCATTATTATTATTATTATACATTTAATTATGTATTTTTGATTTCATGTACTCTTGTAAAAGAAGTATATGTTTCATAAATATTTTAAGAGTTTATATATATATATATATATATATATATATATATGTGTGTGTGTGTGTGTGTGTGTGTGTGTGTGTGTGTGTGTATTAGTGAATATACATAATATCCAACATCAATAACACGACTTTGAGTTTAGTGCAGTTCATAGTAACTTTCCATGCAACAATATATGAAGAAGAAATATATTCATATGTACGTGCAAGTATATGTGCGTGTATGTAGATTTTTATCCTACGCATATATATATATATATATATATATATATATATATATATATATATATATATAAATTTATTTTATTTCTCTTATACACATATATATATATATATATATATATATATATATATATGTGTGTGTGTGTGTGTGTGTGTGTGTGTAATATAATAAAAGAACAAATAGGACACGTATATCAGTCTAACATATTTCACTTTTATTAAAGCTACGTCTGAGTCTCAGAGAAATCAGACAAAAAGAGGGAAAACACTAGTATTTTCAATTATGCTTGGTCCAGTTCTCAATGGTCAAACTCGTGTCACGTGTATTAAAACCCTGGATAATTCTATGTGTATGTAGGTTTGTAAAGATTCCTGTATGTCTAAGTGGGTAAAGGATGGTAATGGGTTTTTGTAATGGTGTGCGTGTGTCTGTCTAGTTGGCAATTCATCTTCACCTTTGTGCGGTCAGCCTGCGCAATGCTGAGTCACAGAGTTCAAAATTATGATTCACCTCTATAAGAGTGTATTCATGTATTAGATATAAATTACATACTTTAAGAATGGATTCAAAGAACGATGGCGATGTAATATAATGTTTTATGCGTGTGTCGTAATAATATTATTCTTAATTTTTCAATGTATTTTCTCCTTAAAGAAACATGTTCTTTATTTTTTAATAATGAGTCATTAGTGAAATCAAAGATATGTCCAGCATCGTTTTGATGCAAAACAAGATAAATCGATTGCCCGAACGCAAGTCTCATGTGTACGTAGATGCATCACGTGATGAAACCTGTATATGGTAATTTACCCATGCACACATGAACTATCCTAGCTATAAATAGGAGTAGGTACTGCCTTTTGGTGTGAAGTTTCCAGCAGTCAGCTCTGACAGTTGGACCGAACATTCTTGCTGTAACACTTTCGTTTGTATATGTTTGTAATTATGTTTTTGTTAATATATTTGTTTAACTCAATTGCTCTCTTGTGTCTTTATTTCTGGTGCCAACAAGGCCAAATCAGAAACTGATGTCAACACTGAAAGGCAAGCAATAAAACAAATAGGTGCTTTTTGGTGTTGACCTCATTGACAACTCTATATTTACTACTCTTTCATATCTATGATCTATCCCTAATATTGAATACTATTACTCATAAATATAGCATACCTTAAAATTATATTTTTATCATATATATATATATATATATATATATATATATATATATATATATATATATATATATATATATATATATGTATGTATAGTCATCCACAGGCAGACTGTTCCGCATCAATGTAGCTAGACATTCGATTACCTCAAGCTGGGATCGAACCCTGACTGATTTGGCATCAGACGTAGATTTTACCCCTAAACTATCAGCGCCCATGGAAGAGCTTTGCATTATCAGCAGTAGTAGTCACTGTTTACAAATTCACGCTTTCTCTGAAGAGTGCTCGACAGAATTAAATTTTTCGGGGGCATGTATATATATATATATATATATATATATATATATATATATATATATATATATATATATATATATATACAATGGTTAAAGAAATACCAAAACAAGTGTTTCGGATATATCATATATTAACAGTAAGAACAGAAGAGTATTACCGACTAGTGTGTGTGTGTGTCGTTTGACCCAGCGTTCAATCTATTCGACTGTTCCCTCAAGGCCTTCTCTCCTACTAATCTTATAGTAGGCAGAAGAGTCCAACATAGACTCTTTAGAGGGAGGACACCACACACACCCACTTTTCAGCCTGACTCTGTATGGAGTCTTTCTTTATAATTACTACACAATACTTTTTATTCAACCAAAAAAACCCTTTTTAGAAAAAAAATCAGAAACAACCACTTTTAAAAAGCTATATACAGGAATTACGTTCCCAATTTTTTTTAGTTTTACAACAAACATTTTACGCCTTAACAACAGTCCCTTTTTATTAAGGACTCTATTCCTTATTCCTAAATAAGGAAAAATTCGATAAGTTTAATGGTAAATTATAATGTTAAAAATTTCCAGTAATCCAATGCGTATTGTGCTTTTCTGGTAATTCAAAGTTCATATGTGAGGAGATGGGTATTTTTACTAATTCTTTTTCTTTTGTCTGTAGACATGGTATGAAATGAAAAATGTTCAGTATCTTTTTTCTTCCGGTTTACTTCTAAATCTTCCGTAAATTACCTTTTTCTTTTAAGCGTTCTGAGCTCTGGCACTGATTGCGGTATTGGAACCTCAAACGTGTCAAAGACGTCGTCCATGGTGTCATCTTCTATGAGATCCCTGTCGACTACGCTTTCATACCGTTTTCTAATTTGGTTTACAAGAAGGTTTTTGTATAAACTTCGGTCCCTGGACCATGTAAATCATGTTACCAATTTGTCTGTCTATTGTTCCTATCTTCCAGCGTTATTATTCCCAAATACACGGAAAAAAACCCTTTCCACCGATCTTAAAGCGCTTTTTAAGAACATTGTTCCTATTTCCCGCTTTTGTTTCACTCAAAAGAAATTGGTCAAAAGCCGATTTTATTTTCCTGGCAAACATGTCCTCCGATGGCGTCTTGGCAGATGGAGCACTGCTATTAAGGTTTACACGATAGACCTGCAAAAACTGCTGTATAGCCATATCGGTGGGAGTACCTCTCGCCTTCCTCAGTGCTCTCTTGAAAGAGTTCACAAAACGCTCTTCCTGTCCATGACATCTTGTGTGATATGACGTCGCGGTAATATGTTCGATCAGGAATGACTGACAAAAACCCTTAAATTCACTGAATGTGAACTGTTTGGCATTGTCTGATACGATACAGTGTACAACTCCGAAACGGGAAAATAGCTCGTGCAAAAACTTTACTGTCACCTCCTTTGATCGGCTTCTTACATTTCAATATTTCTAGTCACATGGAATAACTGTCAACTATTAAATGGTAGTAAAAAACATCAAGTGGGCCACCAAATTCAATGTGTATTCGCGACCACGGACGGTCGGTTTTAGGCCAGGGATTGAATTTTATCGGGGGTGGTTTAGCAGCCAAAGTACACTCTTTGACTGATCTTACAGTGTTTTCAATATCCTTGTCCATGTTGATTCAGTAGTCGTAACTCCTCATCAGACTCTTCATTCTTGAAGTTCCAGGATGGCCGACATGGAATTCCTTTAATGTTCTTTTCTGTAGTGTAGATGGGATTACTACTCTGTCTCCGTACAGAAGTATGCCGTTACAGAGTGAGTAAACTTCTTAGATATTCTGGGCTTTACTATTTAGTTTGTCCTTTACTTCCGTCTTGGGACAAAAACGTTGTAATAATTGGCAAGATCTAAAAACTTTGAAAAGCCGACACATTTTCTGGTTCTGTATATTCTTCTGTGCCTAATTTCCTGGGGAGTAGGCGAACGTTTTTTTATGGTCAGCCCAACTTGCACAATCCATATTGTATAACTCCTTGTAACGTTTAAAGTATGAAGCGAATGTGATTTCTTCTTCACGTCCAAACGTGAATTTTTCAATTGCACCCCACATAGCATTTTGAGAGAATGCGTTTTCGCTGTCCTGATTTTGGCTTTTGATAGATATATTATACAAATGTCTTCGCTCAATCTGTGTTTGAAGAACCATTTCGTCCACTCTATCTTGTCTAACCTGAATTTCTAGGTGCCATTTCTCAAATTTCTTCTGGTATTCTCCTTGTTCGCGTTGGAATTTCTCTTGTCTTTCATGATTTCCTGGCAAACATGTCCTCCGCTTTCTGTTCTAACAGTAGTTGTTGTTCCTGTTGGTGTTTCATCAACTCTAGCATTGCACTTTTAAATTCGTTCATTTTACTGCGGTGGTACGTAAAATTAACAAATGAGAGGGGGAATTTTTTTCTCTTTACCATCTTAACCAACAATAAGTCTGTTTGACTTGTATGATTCGTTTACTGAGAAATTTAAAAGCGGGAGGGGGGTAAATTTTTACTTTACCCTATCAAGGAAAACAATAAATCTGTTTGAATTGTACGGTTCTTTTACTGACTTGTTGGAATGGAAAATATAACAAGGTACTGAATTGAAATTGTAGAAATCCTATTGTTTTGAGTTTTTTTCACTGTCAGTGTTGTAATTACCACTGGATACTTTTTGGGAGTAGAGCTTGATTAGAATTCCTTTCTTCACCACTGGCAAAATTATTTGAAGACTTAACGTGAAGTCCGTTCCTTCGAATCCTTCGTCGCCAAGATGTTGTGACCAAGTAAATGGTTAAAGAAATAATAAAACAAGTGTTGCAGATATATCATATTAAGTACAACAGAAGGGTATTACCCGACTAATGACCCAGTGTTCAATCTATTCAACAGTTAATATTTAACAGCCCCCCCAGGGATGTATGTGGCGCATGGGCGAGTTTACCTTGGGTTTTCCGAGCCCGGACTGTCTATATATTTGACTGTTCCCCCAAGGCCCTCTCTCCTACTAATCTTATGGTAGGCGAAAGAGTTCAACATAGACTCTTTAGAGGGAAGACACCACAACAATAATAAAAAAAGTAAAAAAAGAAAAGCCAACAATAAATAATATTAACTCTGAACATGACCACAACGTGCTGACTGTATTTAGAAATAAATACTTTCACATAACTATAGATAAACATATATAAAAATGTACATATTCATGTAAATTAAAAATAGAAAACTTTGATAATTGCTAATAGAACAGCCGAAAGCTGTCGATATATAGAGCATTTGATCTGTTTTACAAAATATATGTTCAGAAAGATAACACTTATATGAACACAAGAAAAACTGAAAAAAAATTAAGCGCAGGACCTTGTGAGTCCTCTTTAATTAAACTTGTATAGCAGACAGATTACTTTCCAAATACACACGCGCACACACAAACACACACACATATAAAAATATATATTATATATGTGGAGAAAATGAGAGAGATACAGTGTGTGTGTGTGTGTGAACATAAAAAAGGGGTGACTCAGGTGTAAGCCTAGAGAACATGAAATATCTGAGCCGTGATCAAATTATAATATTGCTTATACCACTTTTATAGTCGCCTCATTTTGAAAGGCATGGATCTAATTCAACTTAGTGGCTGTACTATCGGATCCTTTTTGTATGTCTTTCTGATTGGAACTGTGTATTATATATAGACATTTCTATTTAGCATTGCTTTAAAGCCTTTCCTTCCTTGCGAGATCCATCTATCTATCTATCTATCTATCTATCTATCTATCTATCTATCTATCTATCTATCTATCTCTGCACATATTTTATATGTAAATGCGCATTTGTTATAACCTAGAATTTCTACATTTATAACAAAAGAGTACAAAATGTTTCACTACATAGAACTCAACGGTCTTATCTGTTGTGTGTTTCTGGAGACAAGCCTGGCAATTTTATTGACACCTATTATTGCCTTAGACCAGCAAGATCCATCGGCTACCGATTATCTTGTCACTGATGTTTGAACATATTTCACCATATCTGATTGGGCAATGCGGTCCATATTTGCCAATATGGTAATGTATGAATATAAGTGTTAATATTATTATTGTAAGTGTCAATAAAACTGTTAATATTATCTCTTATGAGAAAAGGAAACAAAAAATATTCTTTTTATCCTTTGTTTTGTCATTTGTAGAGTAACGTGAAAGGTGAAATGTACTGAGAAATGACGAATGAAGGGAATTATACAAGATAAATATAAGGAAATGGAAGAATATATTGTCGATATACATTCACGCTGTGCATACATAAATACACACACGTATATAATTAATATTTGCATCATAAATAATAAATACAGCTTACTTTCTCCATCTACAATGATAAGTATCTGGGAGTGAGTGACTATAAAATCGAATGGAGATACATATTGAAAATCGCTTATAAGAATTTGTATTAAACACTTTTCACGGTTATCATATGTACTTCAGCATAATTGTCAGTTTGCAATTATTTAATTATGTCAATTACTTTTTTGTTTTAATTTCCCTTTTTTTTTAAAATCTGACTAAGTCTGTCATCCTCTTCATCCTTAAGGAATAGGTGGTAAAATTCGTACATTTTTTACACACCTTCATTTTGTTTTATCCTCAACAAGTCCTTGTCATGTTGCCTCCAATTGCTGTTAAGCTCGGATTTCGTATTAAGTAGGAGTCTTTTTTGGTAAAAGTAATGGTTTTTCATTTCTCTTCCAAACATAAGCCACAATTTCTGTAAACATCTATGCATGCTTTCAACCTTTTTGTACTCTCCCTTTCAACAATGGTAGGTTTATTACATTTCTTTTTGTAATCCCAAATATATTTACACAGCGTTGTTTGCTTGGCCTAACATCTATTTTAGAAAGGTGTTTATAATTGTAAATTCTCTCCTTCCAAGGTAAAGCGGTAGACCTAAATATACTCTATTTGACCCATTCTTTGTCTTTACGTAGTATACAATATACACCGTCAATCCAACAACCGTTAATACCAATCGGACAATCATATTGACTTCGATAATGGAACGAGCTGACGTGGTATTTATGTTTCGGATTTTGTTATTATGCTTTTATTCTCTCTATCATATTATCGATCCAACTGAAATTTAGTTTTATGTTATTTTCATTAAATATCATATAATATATAACATTTAGGGCAATGTTTGTTTACTAGATTCATCAAATTTCCCCCTTCTTGTTTTCTATGATATTATTGAAGGGAAAGTTAAATCCGATGCTGCAGATTTTTCCTTTTTTTAATCGTTTTAATGTTATTATTCATACTGTTGATACCAATATGCCGAAGTTTTTAGCGCTTTCACATATTCAGTTGTAAATTTCTTTAAATTTTGTCTTTACAGGATGCCTTTATTTATTGAATTAGGTATTCGTTCGAATACGTGGGTAGTTAGAATTTGAGTTTATAAAGTATTGCTATATTATCGGCATGTTAATATTGTTACTGTACTGTAACATACCACATGCTAGTTATTATCTAAAGAGGAGATCCGGATACTTTAACGAAGCATACAATTTTCTTCATAGTATCAATGTCGCTACCATTTTAGCTCCTAAGTATAAGTCATCACTTTAAATTCCTGCTTTGTGTGTGAATATTTTCACGATTATTACCGCCGAGCTCTAAAGGGTGGTGATGGCAATTTACTTACACATCATGAAACTGAACATTATGCTAAAGAGCTTGTTAAACGTTTTAAATTATTTATTATAAAAAGTCGTAAGAAAGTATCAGTTTTCATTTGAATTTTAATATATATATATATATATATATATATATATATATATATATATATATATATATATGGAGAGAGAGGGAGAGAGAGAGAGAAATATAAGATCTTTAGAAAAGGGATCATGTTCTGTTAATATACATAATGCAAAAGTAACACAGAAATTAAAATTTTAAGTACCTTTCGGCCAACATTTATTCAGAATAAATTGTCGGCAAAATAAAACCAAGCAGTTGACATGAAAAAATAGTATCGACTGCTGATGTCAAGGAAAAAATATAAATTGCCAAGATTAGGGGAGGGAAAGAAAAAAGACCTCTTCCTGGTTAGGCATATAATTAGCGACTAGCGGCCCGAATAAGGCCAGCTTATGCTTTAACTCTCTCTGTCTGCACCGGGTAGGAAGTTGTATATTAATAATAACAGAATCCAAGATGTCTAAGTGGAGTTTGGTTCGTGCCATGTACAAGACAGATAAAAACTCAGGAGAATAGTCCATCCTGTAAGCAACAGAATTCAATAAATGCTCGCCGATAGCGGAGTCATGAGCCTGTGAACACCCGGATGTTACAGGCACATGTCTACATACCTGGTCCGGAACATGTTGGGTGATCCTAACCTCTAATCTCTGGATAGTCTTGCCCACGAGCTCGACCTCACATAGACTTTTATACTGATATACAACTAAACTTTTTTGATGGGCAGGCAAATTATCCTTGCAGCCAGAGGGAAAAGCCCGTCTAGTTGAAAAAAATCTCCGGATCATTAAAACACCGTTTGATGAAAGAGAATATTTTATCGGCGTATGTTTGGCACACGGGACCAATCCACGGTAGTCTAACATATACAGGACATTGAGGCGGGGGGTATATACCTTAACTCCATTGAACTTAACAATCTTACGCTTAATGGTAGCTGTGATAACGCATTCGGGGCAACCATTCTTCAAAAACATCTGTTTAATAAAACACATTTTTTAAAAATAAATTACATTCTATTTTAATTAAAACTGCTTTTGTTAAATTATGTACAGTCTTATTACAATAAACTACTAATGTATTGATTGTATTCTTTGGCAAAATATTTCTTTTGTGATCAAATAATCTTTTATTTAAATTCACCAATAATGATAATGTATAAAATTGAATATTGCATGTTTTAAAAAGTACGTAAAGAACGATGTCTATATGTTCTAAGTGCTCTGAAGTGAAAGTAATCCCATGAAACACACAGCAGAGGTTTCGCCTCATATTTACATAAAATATTAAAATCATCTGAGAGAACTGGGAGAGATAGACATAATAACATTGGACAGAGCTAAATATACTGTGCCGCAAGAACATTCTCTTGAAATTGGAACAGATCAATTTATGGGGAACAATAATACATGTAAATAACAAATAAATCTATCGACTCCAATACGGACTATACATACTATGTTCAAACAGTAGATGAGAAGAAACGCGATTGGCAGACGAGATAGAAAGCATATCGGATAGAAGATTATCCAACACAAACCTAGAAGCCTGTAGCTTTTAATCAAATGTACAACTGCAGTTAATCACGAAGATTTAATTCCCAAAATAAATAAGAACCAAAAGCATAATTTTACATATTTTAAGAAAGGTTTCGCACAAGTCATAATTACACATAAAGAAACAACATTACCAGAAAGACAGGTAAAAACAATAGACAATTAGTACCTTCAACAAAAGAGTTGGGATTTGTATTATGATACCTACAACGACTTACAAGGAAACATTCAATAAAAATAAACTAATTTCCAGGAAACGAAAATTCAATATGTTCTTTAGAAAGTTAAAAAAAACAACAAAACAAAAAAAAAAACTAAAAACAAATCAACAAAAAAATAACATGCACAGTTTTCACAATGATATATTCGAAAAACATTTTAACATTCATGGGATTAGCAGATAACGGTACAAATGCGTTATTAAAATATGTTAATCTCCCTTTTTCAACACGAATTAAAGACCGACATTCAAAAGATCTTTTCACTGAAGAATTCCTTCGATGGACCAGACAAATGTATGAAAAATCGGATAGTTATCAGCGGAAAATGACCAGACGAGTAGAGACAATAATGGTAGAGATGGTGTGAACTTTTAGGTTGGCACTGAAAATTCATTTTTATGCACGGCGTTGTTTGAAAAATGATTCCATATGGGAATGAAACTTTGTAAAGAATTATGAAGCAGAACACTTACATTGACAGATAGCAATTTTCTACGAAATATGAACATTGGACTATTTTTGATGAGGTGCAGTGTGTTTCATATGAAAAAGTAAAATATTTTATAAATTAATGAATATACGACTTCTAAACTTATTTTACAATGTGGACCATACTTTTCTCAATAATAATGTCTTTATAATTTTTAAATTAAAATAGCATTTATATTAGTTTATTGTTAAAAAAATTTGTGTTTGTAAATGTTAATTACAACATATCACTTGGAGTTTCAACAATGTAGCTAATAGTATAAAATTACACAGACGCACAGACACACACACACATATACATATATATATATATATATATATATATATATATATATATATATATATATATATATATATATATATATATATATATATACACATACATACATGGGGAGATGTATAGATTACGCAAAAATGAAGATAACACTGACATATATTACCAAAATTACACAAACTATCTTGAAATATTAAAAAGTAAAGTTATTCAATAAAACCGCTATTGACTTCAACCACGGCCTCCAGAGGACTGTGGAATCTCTTGTAAATCTTCTGGAAGGTCACCTTGTTTCAGTTGGTGAATGCAGCCATAATCCTTACCTTAAGTTCATCTTAGGTTTTACAAGGAGTTTTGTTGGTCTCTCGTTCAATTGCGGCCCATACATAATAATCAATGGGAGTACAGCCTGGGGAGTTATGTGGCCAGATGTAAGGGGTGACGTCATCGTATAATTTGTCTGAGAGCCATGATTTTTTCTCCACCTTGTGCGGCATGGTGCATATTCCTGTTGCCAGATATAGGTTCTTTCAGCAGCTACCTTCTTGAGCCAGAACAGCCTTACCTCCCCAAGACATTTGATGGAGGCCTCCGTGTTGAGTTTGAGACTGCGGGAAGAGGAGTGGAAGCATTATGTCACTATCACTCGTGATCACTCCCAATACATTCGTTATCACCATTAGACTCATACAACTCTTCCCGAATCGTCTGCGCTGTCCTCAGATAGATTGACAAACACTCTGAAATGTTCATCTTGGAGAATCCGGTGCGAATGCAAGCACTACAGCATGACGTTTCCAAATTTCTGGCGGAGTGAATTGCGTTGTAGCGCTACTTTTCTCACAGAGAGTATCCAACTGACTCTACTATATTGTACAGTCGACAATTTGATTTTGTCCACCCTACAAACCATTTTCGACAGACGGAGGTCGCAAGCCTCTAGCTTTTCTGCAACTATTTACATAGAAAATGTTCAGGCGAACTACATTCCTTAATTTCATTAGTTATAAACTTCACAGTTAAGACGAGCCATTATATGCACAATATAGCGAACCATTCTTATTCCAGTCGTATTCCATTGGTGAGATATAAGTTCATCTCAAGTATCTTCTTTCCACGAACCACTGCTTTGTAGAACCTACTCCCAAGAAGATGCTTCCACGATCACTACAACCTTATCTCCCCTAAATATTCCATAAACTGTACCAATTGCTCTATAATCCTGTGCTTCGAGTGACTCTTGGGCCTTGTACAGGACGAACAGCATTGGAAGAAAAGACACATTTCGCATTCTCTAGATCAGGTAAATGATTTTTCAGTATATTTTTGTGTTCAGTTTGGCGTCTTCTGTAAATGACTGAAATGTTGAAGATACGCTGGAATATATTGACTTCTGAGCCATAAAAATTAAGTAGAAATATATTATTAGAATTGTATTAAAAATTCATTCATTCTGCGGGTTAATTTAATGAATGTGTGAGTGGCAATTCTAATTCGGCAGATGTCGGTGTCACTCCGATCTAATTTTGATATGAATAACACCAGATATTTAGTTTACAAAAAAACATGTGCATCTGCACAATGTGAGCTGCTGATCTGAAAATAAAAAGGTCACGTTTTTTATGAAGTCGAAGTGTTTTTAGATTTAATTTTCAACGAATACACAACTATAATAATGAGAGCATAAAAATGCCATATTTAATAATTGTTCGAGTCTCGCATAGATTAGTGTAATTTGAAGCTTCGTTGGAGTAGCGAAATATGTGTTCCCACAGCAAGAGAAATTGTTAAGAAACAGGAAAATGTCTTTAGAAACTAATTTGCAAACTATTATATTATATCAGTCCTCTTCCAGTGAATTCTGTAATGTTTTCTTATTATAGAGGAGAAGAGAGACAACAAAAATGTGAGAATATCAAGGAACGAGCATGGGTGCATCGCTTAAGTTTTAAGGGAAATGAAATAGAAAACTTGTAGTTCGAATCAGAAAGAGACAATTCAAACTTCTGGGAGACATAATAACATTAGGAGATGATGTCATTAATGAAAATCCTAAGACTTTACAAGCATAAAATTCGCGTCAGTGACATCGATTTTTAAATCTCCTCTTATTAACATTGTCATTTTTCTGTATGAGTAAGTTTACTAATGGGCGTTTTTTCGGCCACGTTCTTATGTATCGTTCGAATGTAAACAAACACAATTCACCTGACACAACAAGAATATTGTTGGGCATCGGGGAAAGACAGTAACTAAATCTGCCACATATCTGCCACATATTGATTATCTTAATCAACAAATACATACATAAAAAAAGATTCTCTTAATCTCTATAATGTGTAACATGGATTGAAAATTTATAGTTGTCATTATTTCATGCGGATTTGCTATAACATGTCGAGATTTCAATAATCGTAGATGAATAATTCTAATAGAAAATGTCCGTTTTGAATTATATATATATATATATATATATATATATATATATATATATATATGTATTACCTTGAATTGTGGGATATCTTTACAGGGACAATACTCGATTTAATGAGTTGTGGTGTTTGTGTGTCAGATATAGACAAACTGAGTAAGCATCAGACATTATTTTACTTATGTTGATTGATACTCCCATTTAAGATCATTCAAACATTCGATTTATTATTGCCCCATTCATTTGTATACATACGCTCCGTCAATACGTTCCGTAACTCATTCATTTATTCATTTAGTCTCTTTGTTTACATTTGAAACTAAATTCATTTTTTTTGTATTTTATTTATATTTGCAATGATTAGTACTGTCTTTAATCTATATAAAATACTGAATTCTCTCCTTTCTGTAATATTAATTAATAAAAGAACATTCAATATATAATGAACAATTTAAATGATTTATGAAATGTAGGAGAGAGGGAAGGAAGATTTTAGCGTATTCTCAGGAAATACTTCATGGAGATTTTGAAGTTCTCCGCATTTGGTTCTTTATTTTACCAGCTCTGTTTTATTTAAGTACATCCCTCATTTTGCGCTCATTATTTCGATGCCAAAGTACAGAAACTAGAAAGATGCATTACCAACCATTCTCTTAATAAAAATATACTGTTCAACAAATTGGCTTCTTTAAATGAACATATCTTTTCAAGATACTAGACAGAAATCTGTCTTATCATCCACTCGATTGCTACTATTATGAACGTATTACGTTCAAATGTTGTTACATTCTTTTTTTACATTTTGTATGAATTTCCGTCGAAAAAGTACTAGGGATTCAAGTGCAGATTATTTTATTGAAATATCGTAACTTTATTCTCCATTGGATTATTCGAGTGATTTTATCTCATAAAATATATTCTAAATTTCCTCCATTTCATATGTTACATATTAAAGATCGCATGAGACACTAACACGTTAACTGAGATGCAAAACTAATTCTTTTGCTAGAAACAGATATTATGAAACAGAGAATTTTACAATATATCTAATGTACCACTGAGACATATTTTATTGGCAAATCAGTGTCTCAAGATCATATTTATTTCGGCATTTACAGACAGAAATTTTGAAAGCTTCTGGTGCCGAGCTTTGCAGAAAAGAAATGTAAAATAAAATTAACACGGCCTTTGCTTCTTTAATTTTCTATTCAGTAGATACGACTGCATTATGCATTTGTTCAACACCGTCAGCGTCCATCTGTGGTTTATACTGCAACTATGCTGAGCAGACCTTATTTACCGTTTCTGGGAGAGAACGCATCATCAGTACGAACAAGGCTATTACGCACAAACCCTCGGTCACGATGACTTATGAAATAGTTCCGTCTATCTAATTTCACACTAAAAGCTTGGGTCAGCCAGTGCTATGGTTTTCAGATACTTCCCAAAGGTGTCGCCCATTGAGAAAGCCTCCCTAGGTGGATAACATCAAGAAGCCACCTTCTTAATAAATCATGCATGGTGAGATTCGAACCCAGTATATATATATATATATATATATATATATATATATATATATATATATATATATATATATATATATATATATATATATATATATATATGGTACATGTAATATATATATATATACATATATATATAGTACAGGTAATCGATCCGTTGGTATATAATCTGGGTGGATCCTAATAATATTAGTTATTAAAACTGATACACAAAGAGCTCGATGTATTTATTATAACAGAGCATATGTATTTTTTTCAGCAGAAAACTTAATTTACCTCCATACAGATAATAGTGAATTTCAAGCCTTTCTGCACGCGGCTATCATATTCTAATTAAAATTTCGTCCGCCATCGGATGACTGACGTTGAAAATAAATTTAAAACAATGCTCCGAGACAGATACTTGGGGGCTGATGATAACCGCGTACAGAACGGCTTGAAATAGGCTATCCTCTATGTTGAGATAATTTTTGCTATTTGCTGTAATATATATATATATATATATATATATATATATATATATATATATATATATATATATGCCAGACAAAAGAAGAACAAATGACAATATAATAAAAATTCTTTTCAAATTTTTCGAAAGCCTCGATTTTAAAATAGAAGTCGATATGAATAAGATAACTGTCAAATATTTGGATGTAGAATTAAATCTACAAACTACCAGTGTCTCCCCACACATGTTAGCCAACAGATAATTAATATACGTAAACGTTAGATCCAACCATCCTGCGAGTATAATAAGCTCATCCCTAAAGGAGTTCAGGTTATCTAGAAATTCCTCCTGTAAAATAATTTTTGAAGGAAAAAAAGAAAGAATATGAAAAAAACTTTAAAAGAAAAGGTGCATAAAACTAAACTGGATTTCAAACATCAAATAAAACAATAAATGAAGAACAATTTAAGAAAAAGAAAAAATATTATTTGGTTTAAACCCCCACTCTCACCCTTTTAATTCAGAAGCCAAATGTAAAATAGGGAAAATATTTTTCAAATTACTTACTAAAAAGGTCAGCAAAAAGATCCGAATTACATGAAATATTTAATAAAATCACAGTTAAATTATGCTACAACTATTCTAGTAATTTAGAAACTATAATGAAAATAAAAGTTGCTAGAAACGTCAAAACTAACGTCCAGCAAAACATCGTTAACAGTAAAATATGCAAAAGTAGAAATAAAAGTAGATGTCCTTTAGATGGAGATTGTAAAACTGAAGCAATAATTTACAAAACAAAAATAATAGATACAATTAGCCAGAAAAAATATATACATAGGGTGTACTGGAGGTAGCTTCAAGGAGAGGTAGTATAATCACAAGTCATCATTCAAGCTAGAGAGTTTGAAGAATACTACCAGATTAACAACCCCGTTAGGAAATTAAATTAAAAAAATAACAGATCAGATTGTAAACTTGAATTTTTTTTAAATAAGCCAAAACTTACAACAGACATAGTAATATCTGCATCCTTTCTTAACAGGACAATTTAGTAATAATAACATTTCAAGACAAAAAAATACTTTTGAATGAGAGATTGGAAATTATGACTCATTGCATACATACTAAAAAGTTCTTTTTGAGTTTTTATGAATCAGGATAAAAAGAAAGTATGTACATTTCATTTACCCTCCCCACTACTGACACATTTTCAACATCCTCGCTATTCTTCTTCTCCCCATCCCCTTGTATCACATTTCACGTCGTGTTTATTTATGTTTCAATAATAAAGTGTTCATTATTGTTAAAATAAAGCGTTAGGAAACCATTTGACCGTAATCGCCTGAAGATGCCAAAAAGCTTTACATTTAATTTTTTTATACGTGTATTGAGCACTTTTTATACTATTGTTTCCTGGTCTGGTCTAATTCAACCTTGACGATTAATTCTTTTATCATATATATATATAAAGAAGTTTTTATGTTTAGACATTACTTTTATAGATACAAATATTTAAGTAAATGCTCTGTTTATAGCAAATAGTATTAAACAATATTTACCGGCCTGAATGTCCGAGAAATCTTCATAGGTCTGTTGGAGGACGAATATTTTCTATGAAGATTTTCTTCATATTTTCTATTCGAATATTTTCTTTTCTTCATATTTTCTTTTCGGATATTTTCTTCATATTTTCTATGAAGATTTTTCGGACATCCAGACCAGTAAATGTTTTTTAATTTTAACAGTTTTTGCAGTCGTTGTGGCAGAATAATACTTTATTGTTTTACGCAAATATGGAAAGTTGAAGAATATCCAAGGCATTTCTGTTATGAGTCACTTTCATGAATTTCCAAGTTCTTTCCTTGAAAACGACGAATTGTGGTTGAACGTTCTTTACATATAGCAGCATAGTCCCAGAAAAGTTTTTAACAAGTTTCCATCAAACATCAAATGTCTTATTCAGCGCAAGAAGAAAATGCAAAAATGGCATGACACACATTCTCCTTTTGTCTATAGCAAAACGTTTAAACGAAAATATACAGGTATATAATATAAACAAATCTTTTACAGTACTACAAACAGTAGCTTGACGTCGCATTTAAACACGTGGCGGAAAACATATATTCATAAGTCTAGACTGTCATTCTCGAACCTCGGTGTCGGTAGTTACTCATTTTTCCTGTATGGAAATTTCATATACCAGTATCAGTATATTTATTTATTAGTACCTACAAGCTGACAACATAGAGGACACAACATAAATGTAGAGTTTATTATGCATGATTATTAAGTAAACTTCGGTGATAGTTTAAATAATTTGTTCGAAAAAGTGAATTCAGGTAAACAAAGGCAAGGTTAACGGAAGTAAAAAATGGTATGAGTAATTTCTACGTAAAAAATCCGATAACAATGAAATCTTAAGAAATCAAATTTTTATTAATATTTTCGAAAATTATTAGGTAATATATGAAACAAATATTTTGAAATATATATATTTTAAAGTTTGTTGAATTATTTTGTGATTGAAGTAAATTTACACACACACACAATCCGAATGAAACTGAAATAGGCATCTGTTCATTCATCTTGTGCTTTCGGACATTTTAGAAATTTCAACAATCTCTTTCTGATTCTATTTAGAAGTTTCCTTTTTGTTTCCATTTTTTTTAAAAATTGTTATTGCTTAAATATTTCGCCTATAGTATTCTCAGCATCCTTTTCATTATCTTCATCCCCACTGCATCTGTAAAGAAATTGTCCAGAATTCTTTTCTGTATCAGACGAGTAATGGATTAGACCACTTTTCTTTGTTTCTATTCTAATGCACATTCTGATGTCCGAGTCACATTTCCCATCATCTATTAAAAAAAAAAAAAAAAAAAAAAACACACTTTGTCAGATTTGATTTTGCCATCTCTAATTCATAGCTAGCAATTTGTGCTGTTTCTCTCGCTGGCAAAAATACAGTCTGCCTTCCTGCAATTGATAGGTGTTTCTTCTCGTTTTCTTCTAATATTTTGTCGTGCTGTTTCTGTGGATTTATTTCTGTATCTGCAATCAATATGTTGTCATTTGTGTATTTAATATTTTCGATTGAAGCCAATAATAATAAATTATACTAGGACTTATAGTTTGCTTAGAATTGCTTCGATGCAAAGGTTCAATAAATTCTGTGTGAAGACGTCTTTGTCGTATACCTTTTTCTATTTTTGTGTACTTAATAAATTCATTTTCTGTTCCTATGCGACGTTTTGCTCCAGTATACTACATTCTGAATAATTTTAATATCTTTCCCAAATAAGCTATGTTTTCCTATCAGTTCAAATAAATCTTTGTTTCGCAACTTTCGCATTTCTTGTTCCAGTGTCTTTAACGAAAACAAACTGTTCTTCTTCTGCTTGTCTTATTCTGTAAAGCACACTATTTGCCAGAATTTTGATTATAAGCTTAATTATGTGGCTCATTAAGTTTGTTGTACGATGGACTTGCATTCATTTGTACAATGCTTCTTTGGCAGCGCTACCAAATTTGATCGTGTTTGGTCTTCCAGTACTTTACCATTTTATTATATTACATTTATTATTTCTGTAATCGTTCGATGCCGAATGTGTCTAAGTTTACTAGAGTTTATATTACAATCCTATCTGGTGCTGCGGCTTTGTTTCTGTTCATCTTGGCCAGAGCTCATGTGTCATAATTCAGGCTTAAATATTTCAGGCCTTTCCATATTTTTGTGTATTGCAGCTTTTGTGAAAGAATTTCACAACTTATTCATTCTATCTTTGAAGTATTTTTAATTTTCTATAATCAGCTTTTTATCTTTTGATTGCTTACATCATGGTAATTTATGACTCTCAAATGAAAGTGTTTTGAAGGTGATTAAATAACATTTTTGAAATGTATAAAATTGAGATTTTATACCAGAAGGTCAGTTACATTTCAAACGCAAATCGTAGAATGCTCAGCGATCATGCAGGTAATCCTATCACGACCCCCAATGAAAAAAGGGAACGACGATTTTGTGGCATAAGTGAACGTCTGACTAATTCTCGTACTGTTGATGAGTATAAACTTTTCCAAACAGTCCCTGTTGAAACATATTAGGTCGATTTTGATTTTTTCTGTACTGTGGGAAACATACTCCGTATCAGTCATAACCATACAATGCGCAGATCTTCATAGAGTTCTATTTTGTCGGAACACAAGTTGCTCATGCTTTAAGCGAATATCGAAGACAATATATAGATATATTTACGTAGATTTATTTAACAACATATGTGCCATTTTATTTCAGAATGTTGATCATACTATCCTCCAAGAACCTTGGGATGTTTAGCTGCGATGAACTGCGTTAAGAAGTTTTTAGACTTTTTACAGTGAAATGAATGTATTTTATAGAGATCGAAATAACTTGTAATCCGAAGGTGTAAGGTCAGGTGAGTACGGCGTCTTTGTGGTGTATATCTGCGATGTCTTGTAACCTGGGTTTTCAGCGTTTTGATTTCGTTACTCTCAATAACTGCAAGCAGGCCGTGAGTGACATCTAAATCAAACTTATCGCATGTAAATAAGTAACTAGCGGACCACATTCGAACTGCATTTGCAGCTATGATGCCATGTCCATATGCGGTACATATCTTTTTGCTGTACAACGTTTTCATTTCTGTAAATAACAGAACATCAAATAACCAACCTACATCGAATTTTCATCCATTTTTACATTTAATATTAATACATTATAATTCAAACGCATTTTAATGTCATTCTTCATAATATATATATATTTACATAAGTTTCAGTTGCGTGTGAAACAAAATCATATGTTCAAAGATCACCTATTAAAAAACAGTACGAATTTAAGGGTTGATAATATGATCCCTGTTAAAGATTTTGAACGAATTCTAATGCTTTATATCCATCATGTGAAAGAAACGTGATATTAAGCGATTTTGACACGGAATGGTCAGTGGTGGCAGATGTGCGAGCGTATATAATGTAAGATTTTCACGACTTTTTCAAAACATGTCTGGGGTTTATAGTGAGTAGTCAGAAATTTTTTAAAAAACATTTCAATGAGCGACAGTTTTGCAGGTAGAAATCCTTCATTTATGAAATAGGTCGTAGGGGAAAGAACAAACTGGTTCATGCTGATACAAAATCGACAAAAATAAATAAATAAAAATACTTCACAAGTGCAACATATCCTCTATATAAAAGTTGTAAACATATAGATTAAAAATTTCATTTTATTTTATGAAATTTCGGATGTGTGATTTAATATGTATATGCAACTCTAAATCAGAATTCCTGAAGATGAAAGTGAATTTACTATTTATTTAACTATAATTGATTAGTGAAATGGCTGTTAGTTGAGCGCCTTCGTCAGTTTATTGCATTGGAAATATATTGTTTCGGTTATTGGACATCCGTGAACGTTGACTTCCATTGTGCGTCGGTTTCTTTGTCCGTTTTCCCTTCCAAAGTAATTTGCTCGTTGAACTTGGCACGATGCTTTGAACAGATGGCGTCAACTCTGTTTTCAACATGTCTCAATAAACTTTCAATCCTGTCTTGATCGGATAATACTAAATGATACTATAAAAGTGTAAAATTCTAAAGTATTTTCCTACAGTCAATTTCTTCCCTACCTTTCAGCAATACGTTGCATTTCGTTTTCCTTTAGATTTTTGTATTGCTTCTGTCTTCGTCTTTTATTACGTTGCGCTTTCTATTCAACTATTTTCTACCTTTGTTTCTAGCATTAAACTTAGAAACTATTCTTTCTGTTTTTCTTTTTTGTTTTCTGACATTCTCATTATGGTACGTGACAATTTCATATGGAATTGTATATTAATTTTTTTATCTATTTTTCTGATCTTTTTTTGTTCTTGATTACTCTTTCTCCATACGTCTTTCTGACCAATATATTACTTTGCTTTACATTATTTCTGAGATTATTTTTCTATTGGTTTTTCATTAACTTATGCAACTCTTATCTCATTTATGCCTTTTAGATTTTTTTCTTTACCTAACTACAAAATAACAGAGACTGGGAATAAAAACTTTATTCTTCCTATCCATAAATTATCACATGCGCCACTTTGTTGATTGCATTAATTGGTAACACATTCCAAATAAATAAATGTCCCTCTATCGGCTCGAAGATGAAAGTATTTTGTAAAAAACATAGAGATACGCAAAGAACTGGCAGACATATGACCCATTTGTTGTGAATGCCAGCAGATAAATTATACATTAAACCTGACAACAATCGCGTACATATATATATATATATATATATATATATATATATATATATATATATATATATATATATATATGTGTGTATGTATGTATGTATATATATATATATATATATATGTATGTATGTATGTATGTATGTATATATATATATATATATATATATATATATATATATATATATATATATATATATATATGCGTGTGTGTTTGCGCGTATGTGTGTGTGTGTATTTGTTTGAGAGAGATAATATATCTGGTTTGTGTGTAGGTGTTTGCATATATTTCTTGTTTGTGTACCTCAATATAATGGTTATTTTTTTATTATGATATTTTTCTTTCTGCATCATCAACATGTCTCCTACTGTAATGTTTTCTGACGTATTTTTCTGTTTATCCGTTTATTTCTATATTATCCGCGTAACGGATGATTTAGTTTTATCTGTTTTTCATTAAACTGATCTCCGAGATAAAATTTAGTATAATACTTTACTTATTATAATATAACACAGAGATTCCATTATGCGATATAAGTTCATTCATTTCTGAAGAAATCGGATAATGAGGTCATTGAGTTTCTCAATAATCAGGTGTCCGCTGATTTTTATCCATCGAAAAACAATTTTAATAATTTAGAAATTGATTTTTTCTTAAATAAAGATTTGTCTACGATGCGAAAATAAACATAATGACGAAATTCCGTGGAGATCCAGGATTGCTGAGGAGCATGGAATTTAAAAATAATCCATCCTGGGCGAGCAGATACGAATATCAGGATATAATTTGTAATTAAATAATTAAAATAAATGTGTTAAAACCCAAACACACACACTCATTCACACTCTCTCTATCTCTCTCTGCTGTCTCTCTCTCTCTCTCTCTCTCTATATATATATATATATAGTTGATGTGGCATATATATATATATATATATATATATATATATATATATATATATATATGTGTGTGTGTGTGTATTGTAATTATTTTGTTAAAAATATATTAACATCTAAACACCGAGATCTCCCATTTCTCATGTTTTTGAAACACTGAAATAAGTTTCAGTTTAAGAAAACCATTATGATATTATGCTCAACTGTTGTATCGAACAGCGTTTTTTCAATTAAAAATAACTGCTAAGAACTCTGAATTATAAATCTCATTGTTCATTCCTATTATATATATATATATATATATATATATATATATATATATATATATATATATATATATATATATATATTATAGCAAGAACCATATCTAATAACAGAAAAAGAAATATATGTAATTTATGCCTTGCTGAAAAATTATATATGTTGAAACACTTAAATAACCCTAGCTTATTAAACAAGAAAAATGAATTAATACTGACATGTAGGCATAAACATAAATATCTGCTTAAATACGTTGATTCATAATAATCTTTATTATAAATTACATTTTTGACGGCCCGAATGCTACGTGGCACAAGGTCCCCAAACTACCCTCCGCAGGTTTTGAATTCAGATTTTTCCTTCTTCTAGACCAGTTTCCATCCAAGGCTATAGAACACAGTCTGTCTTACTATTTGCCCATATCTGGAGGGAGAAGAAGAGGATTAATACCTTTCCCAAGAAGGGTATTATTACGTAAGTGAATGTAATGGATTCGACGGGAATTTGCAATATATATATATATATATATATATATATATATATATATATATATATATATATATATATATAGTAAGTGGCGAACGAGCACTCGATTACAAGGATAAACATTTATATACACTATGTACTGCTACTGCTGCTTTTGTGCTTATGAACCCAATGATTGATAAAATATGTAATGCTTTAAACCCTCTAATTTTTACTGTTAACACACCATTTCATATAATATATTACAAAAATTATATACATTTCCATGCTTGTTGAGACGACATATTCTTACATTAGTTACTGTCATATATCCAATCTTATGTCTCTGCACCTAATTCCTAATCTGACATTCTACCGCGGCTTGTGATAAGCAGACGCAGCCACATTCTTCATAAATCCTTTGAATCAGAGCTGAGCCATTACAATCTCTCTTTCTAGCTGTACATTTTAGTTTATATCAAGTGATTCATTCATCAGTGTGAAAAACGGCTTGAAAGTGTATTAAACCAAGCAGAATAATGCGCGACCAGCAAGGAATATTTCCAGCGTTTACTAGGTTTCTCTTGCAATCGCTAACCGCTATTAAGTTCTCTATAGAATGTTTTCTTAGAAAAATAATCATCCCCAAGACTTACCAAATTACCTGTCCAGATTAGTCGTGGCTAAAATTTTTTGAACTCACCGAAAGAAAATATAAACTTTACATGACAAGACAAACATATATTTAGAATTCTTCTGATAGAGCTTTCTTCAATAACTTCGAACTGCTTCTACATCTACGATAGACAACCACTTTTCCCATACATAGAGGAGGACAGACAGAAAACTGATATATTGACATGACTTTTTCCCAAGAAAGTATGTCATAACCACGAATATTTCCAAATGTAGAAATGTCAAACCGGGTAAAAAAAATATAAAGATGGAAGGTCCGAATTGGCGATCCCAACATGTCCCTCCCAAAGACCATTCGGCGTCAGAGTTAAACGTACTCGCTCCTACTTCCAAAGTTGGCGTGGCCAAATCGTTCTTGATTTAATATTCATTCAAATACCCACTAGATGACTTCACCAGTTCTCATGTATATTGTTATCGTTGAAATGAAACAAATTTTATTGTTATTTTTTATAATTTTCTTGTATTTAATTTTTTTTTTACATTGCTCGGACTATCATCCTCATTTTGTTGTCATATTTATCACCACATTTCGGCCGTTGTACGTTCCGGCTTTCTTCAGGTGGTTGGAATGTCGAACTGAGCCCTTTATTTCGCTCGCTGGGGTAGATTGTTCTAGTTCCACGTGCCATGTCTAATGGATGTCAGTTATCAGCTATCTCTAGTTAATTCCCCGCTTCAAGTTCTCCACCGCCTTAACCAGGCATTGGGTCCTGTCACTGGATCTAACTAACGCCTTTGTCCCCTGTGCCATGTGTCAAGGACATTTTTGCATTTGGCGAGCCTTGACTACATAAAATTCGTATCTAAAGGATCCTTCTTCGGTCTCCTTCATTATTAATTCTGTTAAAGAAATCCTCGAGCCTCTGGGAGATATGAGCTTGAAGTATCTGTTTTATCTAACGATTGTACTGGATTCTCTCTCGGACAAAGGGCGTGTCCCGCTTTCTCTGCAACCAGACGGGCTTTCCTTCAATTGATGAAACGTTGTGATAAATAGGGGAATAAAGATGAGGATGATAGTCCGAGCAATGTAAATAGTGTGCATAATACCTCATCTCAGAACTTTAGACAGGTTACTTTTTTGTTGTTAATTTATTTTTTGTACTTTTCACTCTTTTTCCATCCCATTTCCGAATTTAATTCTTTTTTCTTCCTTCATTGTTTTAATTTAACCCTAATACTCACGTCAGCACGTGTACACGTCCGTATGTATATTATATATATATATAGTAACGCACATGCAGGCACATCCGCGTAAAGTGCTTGCACATTAATGTATTTTTTAATTTTGAAAATTATATTTTAATGGGAGTCTATCCTTAATTGGTAAACTGAATGCGATATGTGGCGCGACGTTTTCCCAAGAAAGTGAATATTAGGACTTATACTAAGTTAAAAATTACTAAATTTGAAGTTTAATTTGCTTCATTCAATTGTTTGAGCATATATATATGTATATATCATTTCAAGTGCCATTCGATTGTGGCTGAGTGTTTGTTTTTAGTATCTGGGTAGAACTTGAACTCCTTTGATAGACCTCGAAAGAAAAGTAGGTAGATCGTTAAGAAAATTGACCCTTACCTTTCCCCCCCGGCGACATCACGACCCATTCCAAGTGAGAGCTATTTGTAAGCTTTTGGCCATGGGAATCAGAAAATTTACTTCAAAGTCGCCACTGGAATTAAGTCAGTCTGCTGTGTCCGTAAAATATCCAATTTAAATATTGGAAAGAATCAATTGAAGATTCTGAAAAACTCAAGGAATAGACAACTAGTACCTATTACCTCATCTCCCTTCTAAAATACTAGATTGTCAGTTAAAAATGACAGGTCATAAAGTTCTGTGGGCCGCAGATCGACTCTCAAAATAAGTTATCTGAAAGTACATTCTTTGAAATAACTCAAGTTAAACTCCTGACTTTTTTCGTAAATAGAAGTAGACAGGCTTTGCTATAGCCCGGTCTATTCTACTTCCGCTTCTGTTGAACAGGGTAGAGGCTCATACTTTGTTTCCTGTTTAGGAAGCAGTTCCTAGTTCCTTCCCTTTTCTCTGGCCTTAATAGTGGTACTGCCATCAATGTTTGTGATATGTGTGGATGGTGGAAACATCTCTTTATGCTGAGGATACCGGGTTGGTAGTTTTGTGGCTGCAATTCCTCTCTGGTAGTTAGGAAACCGAAATCTTGCGTAGCGTCTTGAGAGGCAGCTCTGATCTGAGTCGCATGTTATTGGTGTTCTTTCAATGCCATGTCGCGCATGGAAGATTGTCTCTGCAGACACCAGCGATGGGCAATCCCGAGGCCTCATTATGTCGCAGCTTGCGCCATTCCCTTCCCGTACATGTTACATTAGACGGTCGACTGCTACTACTTCCCTATGCCTTTCCTTACCAAAATAACAAACCATCATCATGAGCAACCAAAAATATAAAACTAAACCAGCTCAACAAAAAACACCTAAACCTCTCAACCTTTCTCTTTCCAATATTCGTGGTATTCGTAGCAACTTCTGCAGTGTGAAATCGTTACTCTTGAAGCTTCTGCGAAACTAATCTTAACTCTTCAATCACCTCCTCTGATTTCTCGATTCCTGCATAGATAGAACTCCACATGCATGTCTTGGGAGATTATGTCCGCGAACATATCCTGCTGGCTATAGAATTACCTCTTGTATCTCCAGACTATTCTTACATGTGTCATCGTCTCTCTCTATTAAACTCAGTCAGTTATCTCTTCTTTCTCTAACGTCCCCCTTCCTCTCATGAGTGTTGTTTACTGGAAATTGTTTCTGATAATATTGGCAAGGTCATCTCTCTACACCGTTTGCAAATATAATTGTTTTCGCTTAATTTAACGCCCACCATGCCAGGTGGCTTAAACACTGTCACTGACCTCGCTGTCACCCAGACCTTGAACTTCTGAATCACTCAATATCGTACGCAATTGGGGGACTTCCCCACGTGTTTCCTCAGTAACCGTGATGGACACGTTTCTCTTCTAGATCCTTTTTTTTACTTCTATCTCTGACACATATCGTACTATGAGGCTCTTCCCTCTTGGCAACTCTGATCATGCGGTAGTGTCTGTAAACATCTCTTTCCGCTCCACCACCAGTAAAGAACCAACTACCAACAGAACAATTTTGTGTTATCAAAGAGCGGGTTGGCACCCGTTCCGTAAATAACTTCGTGGCGTCCTTAGAAAACAAGTTTTTAATCATCTCGTTCAAAATTACGGGTTTGAGGTATCCTCCTAGGTAAAAGCCGGCATCGATGCATTCATTCCAGTAAGAAAATACCAAGTTAAATCGTGTTCATCTCCTTGGTTCTCACTTGCATATATATATATATATATCTATCTGTGTGTGTGTGTGTGTGTTTGTGTGTGCGTATAGGGCGCGATGGATAAATTGTCATCTAAATTACGCACAAATAAAAATAACACAAATTTCAAAAATATCTTGAAATACTAAAAATTAAATTTACTCAAGAAAATGTACATTGGCCTCAACTACGGTCTTCAGACAACTTCGGAATCTTCTGCAACACTTCCGGACGGTTTCCTTAGTTAAGTTGGTGAATGCTAAGATAATCCTTGCCTTCAATTCATCTTTGGTCTTACAAGGAGATTTGTTGGTCTCTCGTTCAACTGTGCCCCACACATAACAATCAAAGTGATTGTAATCTGGAGAGTTAGGTGGCCGGGTCGAAGTGGGTATTGTGGTCGCACAAATTGTCTAACATACATGACTGTGCTCGCCTATTTGTGTGGCATGATGCAGATTCCTGTTGCCAGACATAGGGTCTTCCAGCAGTCACACTCTTGGCCCAGGGCAGCATTACCTTCTCAAGGCACTTGATGTAGACCTCAGTATTGAGTCTGAGTTCCTGTGGGAAGATGAATGGAGGCGGAACGTCGCCATCACTAGTGATTACTGCAAACACCATCGTAATCACCATTTACTCGTTCAATTTACCCAACGCGCCTTGTATGTATGTACGTGGGGAATATTATATATTAATTTATATACATGTCAGAACCAATGTTAGGGAAATTAATGACAAATTGGAAAACATTTTAGTTTAACTCCCTTCGTACGTTAGGGCGTGATCAGACTAAAGTAAACAATTTTATTGATTATATATGTTTAGAAAGGAGAGTGGGATATAAAAACACTAGATTTAATTAAAATTAACACAGAGAGAAAACGATGAAAATGTTGAAACGCTGGTATTTTTTCTTTTAAATTAACTTTTTATACCTCTGGTTATGTTGTCTAGACAATTTTAATCAGTTACTGTTATGCTTTTGTTTTGTTTTATCACTGTTATTATTAATTATCGCACCTTGTGATAATAGAAGATCTTCCAAGAAAGGTGAAATGTTGTAAGGTCCTGGACGCAAATTTACTCTGGATGATATAGCGATCAAAGCACGTTCTCCTTAGTAAGTTGATAACTCTTAATTAAAGCAGCGTTCTTTAAATCGAAATTGTGGTCAGACTTATTAGAGAGAGCAAATAAGTTAATGAGTGCGTAGTTTTGTAAAATATCCAGTATCTATTTAAATTCTCATACCTATTGCATGATTTGGATTACTCTTTTTCATATGTAACGACACACCCACCCACACACCCACCCACACACACACACACACACATACACACACACAAATATATATATATATATATATATGATAGGATATGAACGACAAGTTGGAAAAATTCTAAGTGACGCGTTTTTGCCCAATAAACAGACTTCATCTGACTAGTCACTAGAGAAATGTTCTTTTGATCAAAATCGATAAGGACACTGAACACTGAACAGGACTATAACATTTTCAAATTTGTGGCCTTCAACCTGTACGATTCAGCTGATATTTGCTTTACAAAAGCTATTGCTTTTGTTTTTCCCGATGTTTTTGCTTTTTAAATATGATGTCAACAAAGGATTTGTTAAGAATATATCGTAAGGATTCGGATTTACCGTGGAAAACTGAAAAATAAATGCACTTTCTATACATTTTCAACTTAATAAATTATTTGCTCACTTAATTCAGATGTTTGTAAAATGGAAATTATAGTTAGAATCACTACAATAAACGACTATTGCATTTTTAAAATCACTTTTGTACCTCTTCAGTATAATTTTGTGGCAATTATTACAGGCTATAGTGCAAATTCTTGCTTCGGGTTTGAAATTAGCATTTTGTTTTGTATTAATTAATTAATTACTTGATTAGTTATAATTATGCAAGCTAAATCCAATTCTCAGGACTCCCATTGTTTAAAGTTGTTGATGATGATATATTTGTTTTTCTCAATTTTTCTATTTGCATGTTATATATTATTCCAATAAAAAATTGTTTACATTTTTCATTAATTTGCCAATACATGTTAACATTCTGTCTTGTTTTTAGATTAAACATTTTGCTTTAATATAGCAGGACATTATTTATTAGTTTTAATCAGAAGATGCTGTTGCAACTTTACTATCAATCTCTCTTTGTACACACAAAATAATTCACCCTTTGAGAGGTGTAAAATCTTGCTCCAAGACCATACCCAAGGGTATATATGCAAAATGATAAACATCTGATTGATCTGAAGATTGTGTAAACACTTGAAGAATCTCTATTGGTGGTGGACAAAAACGAAAAGATACATGTAAAGCTTATCGATATCACATGCAATCTATTCATTGGAAGACTGCAAGAAATCTGTTAAAGAGTCTACATTGCATATCTCAAAATCTGTTTGATTTTTTACATTTCAATTAATTTTGGTTAGAAATTATTTCACACTAGTCATGACTGAAATAATCAGACGTTTACGTATATTGGAATCAGGATTAATGAGGAAACGTGCTCAATCAAACTTTGAAAGTTTCTCGCTAACAGTATGTGGATAATTCCTCTTGTGTGCACAATTTATTATTTACATATGCCAGCGCTCAGTGATGTAATAGCGGAATTGACGTTTCAGATATGGTCAATATTTCCAATATGCTTAATACCGCAATGTACAAATAGATTTGCTATAATTGTGTCATTCATTATTGAACGTGTTTGATTATGAATAAAATTATTTTTCGCATGAATTCCATTTGAAAGATAACAGAAGATTAACGTAAATGGATTAGACTCAACACAGCTCCGATCTAAATATGAAGAGCATGATGGGATAATCTGGAGTTAGAACGAAAGGAAGATTAACGAATTCTGGAAGTATATATATATATATATATATATATATATATATATATATATATATATATATATATATATATATATATATGTATAATTATATATATATATGTATATGTATATATAATTTAAACATAAATGTAAGTTTAAAACAATATATATATATATATATTGTTTTAAACTTACATTTATGTTTAAATTAAAATGTTAGTGAAATTATGTTTTGAGTTTTAGCTCACGTCTATATCATTATTGAGTTTTTAACATTGTAGTAGCGATGGTTTAAGATGTAAATATATCTTATCTTTACGCTTGTTGTACCTTTCATGTAACACTGCTGAAAGTATCAAAGTAACCGTTCCAGTAAAGTTTACAGATTTACCGTAATGCAAGAATAACTATGAATAGATATAACCATTTCCATTTTCAATCCCCCCTATACCTGACTGGGAAATTCCTAACATTTTTCTCGGTCGAATGAAAGATTTTTAGGTAAGATAAAAATGTAAACAATCGTGATTTTTATTTACTGGAGCATATGATCTATTATCCTCAAATGTCAGGTTGACCTAAGTTAAAAAAACGTTTTGTTTTACTTTTTTCTTCTGTTTTTCTAAGTTAAAAAGCTACGTGGTGTCATCTGTTTCAATTTATCTCTCTCCTCTTATGTTCTTTTATTCTTTTTCTTACATTTTGTTCTTTCAATCGGATATCTAACTTTCTTTTGGGGATTTGTATATACCTTAGAACACTTTACTTGCTTTCTTTTGCAGCAGTGTACGCGCTTACATTTCGTCTTTGTTCCTTTCCTTAAAGGAACATTGTGCCGTCTTTTTTCTCCAACTTGAGTTTCCTCTCTTTTTAAGATTAATGCATTTTACGTTTTGTTTTTCCATTCTCGGGTTCCTTCGAAATTGTTCTCTTTTCTCTTGGTGTAATATGTGTCTCCTCTTAAACCGTTTTAGAATAGACTTTGAATTCACTGTCCTTCAGAGGAAGCAGGTGCAGGGTTGGCCTCGGTATGGTCTCCTGTCTGATGCGAATTATTCACACGGTCAACCCAGCTGTGATTGATATGCACATACATCGGGAAGAACTGTATGGAAGACATAGATATATAAACACTATACATAGAGAGAAAGGTAAATCTCTTATATTGTACGAGAGAAGTCCATGTTCACACGCCAGTACATACAAACTGACCGACAGTAATTGACGACTATAATGATCTATATATGACTTCAACATCTTTCTTTCATTAGTACAATAATACTTCATTACATAAGCTATTTCCTTATTTTATTCTTGGTATATTTTGACTTCCTTGCTTTCTTTCATTAAAAACCTATTTTTCGTTTTTATTTCTTCATTTTGCGTTTACACCCATTCCTCTTCTTCCTTCCATGTGGGTGGGATACATTGTTTGACTTGACCAGCAGATTCTTGCAGACGGAAGATGCTTGAACGCAGACTTACAGCGTAGTTTATGCACGTACCAAAGCCTAACCGCCGTTTGAGCGCGTCTTTCAGACTGATTTGACCTGGCTGATTCATCTTGAAACGATTACTTACTGTTCTCATTTATGTGTTTACTGAGGCTTCAAACAAAAGAGATAAATTTTAGGAGTGCCATGTTTGACATCTTTTTCCCACGTATACAGACGTTACAAAAAAGCAGTTTTTTCCTGAATCTTTTATTAGCATATTTCAGAATATAACTTCACTATCTTTATCCTCAACTATTATGTCCAAAAGGATATTTAAAAATAAAACTTTAGCTAATCGTACGTTTTCAATGTGCTATTTTATCAGGATCATTCAAATAGATGCCTTTAGTTATATTGTAGAGAACAATATTGCGACCCTAGCTCTAGCTAATCTATTAAGTGCTTTTGTAAGCTTTTTAGTTTAGGTCTCCGTGTCGATAAGTGGGCCCTTATATTTTTTTAGCAAATGGCAAAAGACAGTTATCCAGGTAGCCGGCAGGTCGGTGGGAACAGAATAAATGTATGGATTATTTCCTTTTACTCAGTTCTACAAGTCATCCATTACTTAAGTCTATATTTGAATGCAGCTCACGCCGGTGAGACTATGCGAGGTCTGTTACTTGTCTATAATATAACATTTCCGAGTATACATCTTTATTAATATATAAGTGACAAGAAACTGATTCTTAGCAAAGAATAATTTTAAATGTGAAATTAAAATATTAATTACTGCTATTTTGTTAACACATCATCTGATAACTAGAAAAGAACATCCTATGTTTTATATTAAGTATGTTATTATTATTATTATTATTATTATTATTATTATTATTATTATTATTCTTACAGGGGTCCTCGACTTGCGTCGGAGATCCTTTCCTACGGCGCGACGTAACGTGATTTTCGCTGTAGGTCGGAAATCACCTACATAAGCACCCACGAGTGTGCTTTACACTTGGGAGGCATATTGAAGGATAAAAAGTTCCCCCACCCAAAACGACGCAAACGAGAGATAGCGAATCCTCAATTCAATATGGCGTACAGATTGTGAAGAAACAACGCTGTCTTATTCACGACATTACCCACTGATAATTTTTGTAAAAAAAAAATAAATTGATCATATACATTTTACATAGATTAATTTCTTCGTAACATGTGAGCAGTACATGTGAGTACATGTTTTGTATTTCTTTAAGGTATAGGCTACCAGGAATCCTTACAATGAGTCTATCCAAACCTTTTCCAATCAGTTCTAATAGCTCCAATTAGTATTACTATTAGTATTTCATGAACAATTTTGTATATTTTGTTGTCTTAATCACAACGGGTGCCTAATTGGCATCACTTAAAGATTAGTTAATATTTCATCTATAAATTACATTTAGAATTGGACCTCAGATATTGATCGCCTCGCCATTACAACAGGAGTGAGTTCTATACTGTGTTGTGTGAATGGTTTAAATAAAAAATGAACCATTCATATAATGAGCAAAATTACTTGGCCAACATGTTTCAGATTAATTGACTAGTCTATGCTACATTCTTCTAAAGTTAAATACATAGAGCATCTCTCTCTCTCTCTCTCTCTCTATCTATCTATCTATATATATATATATATATATATATATATATATATATATATATATATACGGCATTTAAATCTAAAAAGAGCTTTTTAATAAAAGTTGCAACGCAAACAATACTTTATTGTCCTTTAACAATTGGATTCTGAAAGAAGAGTCTACTTTTCTTTTCAGTATGAATGACATTGCCGGTGGAATTACACTTTATCAAAATGATCTGTTTGCATAGTAGCAAATTCTGTTTGGCCCTTTACAAAGAAACTGACATGTTTTCGATACTTGAGAGAAAGGTGTAAGAAATGCTTCCGCGGACATTTTGAAAATCTTTTGTTGTGTCCGTTTCTATTAGACCCAAATGAAATTTCTCGTTACTTCACGTCTCAACTCATGGCTGACATGTATTCAGTCGGCGACACTGAAGTTATCGTAATTTCACCTTTCTTGAAGTCAGTTTGCTTACTTCCTCTTCTTTGTATTTCTCTTTTAGATTATTCATAGTTTTATCAAGTATTCTTTTTGTCTTATAATGTATATTCTTATCGCCTTTCTGTCTGCTCTCACACATTGTGTATTTCATATTTTATATTATTCAGCTTCTTTCTGCTCTCCGATCTTATTCGATTGTATTAGGTCTCGATTTTATGCCATCTCACTTTTTGTTTTCACTTCTCTTACTGTTGCTATTATTACCATAGTCCTTCTTTATTTTCTTTAATTTTGTATTCATTCCTTATATTGTTATCCATTCCTTATTTCCACTAACAGTCTTTCTTTTCGTTTAAACCACTCTGTTGTTTAAAGGATGCTAGGCCGTACAAAACTCATTCTCGTCTGAACTAAACTTTTCTCTGTCACTTCGGTTTCACACGACGATAGAATTCAATTAAAATAATATAAGAAGTTACTAATTCCGTAGCGTTAAAATGACAGCTTGTCATGTGGCATTGTGTCCTGCTATTCAGTGACTTTATATTCAGCTGAACACAGTTTTACAGAAAACTCAAAGCCGATTCGTATGATAAGGCAAAATACGCCAACCAAAATATTGTATGAAAGAAACTGAAATGTAACCAAGCGTGAAGATGGATATCTGTCGGGTTTTACCGATGGCAATTTAATTGTATTAATTACAAAATACGCAGGGTTTATTCAGGCGGAAAGGTGTGGGTACTGACGTTGTATCCTGCCTGAAGCTATTATTCAGCTGTCTACAAATTTCCTTGGTATATTTTTGTTGTCAATATCTTCACTACCATCAAACGTGTTATTAGAGTTCATGCCATTTTCAAATTAAATAGTACTTCTTAGTATGTAATCATACAAAATTGATGAAATTAAACTGATGTATTATGATATAAAGCTTATCGAGGCAACTTCTGGATTCTAATATTAAACTGTGGCTGTAAAGATTTGTAGCGTTTCAATGGGAAACGCATATCAACGCCAAAGGATTTTCTTCAACAGTTTTTCTTGCTCAATATTTCTATGGCATACATTTGTGACGTGACATATATATTAACGCAGCATGAATACAATTCGAAGCTAAATAATTAAATAAATTATAGGAATCAAGCATTTATCAGTTACGCTACGTTAGATTTTATGTTGCTAGAAAATTTTACAAATTTATTACTAAATTATTAAAAGAAATATTTCTATTTCTGTTTAACGTAATGCAATTTCAACTCATAATGGTTGTTTTAATTAGAAATATATACAGTAAATTATTTGGTGGCGTTACTCCTTTTTTATCTCGCTTTCATTGGGTCGTACTGTCTTTATTGCTTTGTTTGTGAGTGAAATGATTAAAAACAAAACTCAAGACTAAATATATATATATATATATATATATATATATATATATATATATATATATATATATATATATATAATAATATCGTTAGTAATATTTATTTTTATATAAGATATATCAAGCTTGTCAAAATTGTAAGATCTGTAAAGTTATTTATAATGAAGTGTAGATAGTGTTAGAAATTACGAAAAAGTTGACAGAAATCACTAAATAATCGAAAGAGAAATTAAAAATATGTAAATTACATGAATTCAATGATTGCGTTCCAGCCAGGGACATAAAATGGCACAACCAGGAAGCAATACAGGAACACTATTGAACAGCATTGTAGGAAATAAAATGATCGTTTTTTTCAAGGTTGATGATAATGTCAGCAAAAAGAGACTTATTACGAATTCCTGGACAAAACAGTTCACAATCAAGAAGCTTAAAGTTAAAAAGAATATTCATGCAAGTCAATGCTTCTTATTCTTCGAATATATCAAGCCATCATATTGCGCAGTATTTCGAAGACCTCAAATTAATGGTATTGGGCGTAGCTACTCCAACACACAGTCCAGTAGGTATCTATTGATTCCTTATTGGTAGGGATGCAACTGTAAGTGTAAAATGATAATCAAGCAAAATAATATAGGGGAAGTAATAAAAATTGGATTAAAAAAATCAATGGAAAACGAATAGATGATCAGGAGCAATTATAAGGAGACCATATTAACATGGACATTAAACAAATCAGGTTGCATTAAATGGAATATTAAGTTCAGTTAAACTTGTTATGTGTATGTCTATGTGTGTCTGTGTCTGTGTATCTGTGTGTGTATGTATGATACATATACTCACACACATACACACATATACATATTTTAGAACATGTATGCATGCATATTTCATATATATATGGCTATACACCCACATATATGTATATGTGCCTCATCATACGCACCTGTTTACATACATACACACATACGTATATATATATATATATATATATATATATATATATATATATATATATATATATATATATATATATATATATATATATATATATATATTAGGATATTACACCGTAAACCTGTCAAAATCCCTACACAATTGCAGTCGTTTTTCGATTCGTATCATGCATATGATAAAGCGATTGTAAATTATTGGCGAGTGAACGATTTATTTACATTTAAATTTAAAATACAACCTCTTCGTGCGAAACAAGAAAAAAGTGGGGTTATAAGGTTTTGGGGCTTTACTCTGATCAACCAATCAAATATGACATACATTTAATGCGAAGAAGCAAAAATTTAAAATATTTTTATAAATGGGTCATAACTCGTAGATTGACATTATTTATGAATTCAAATGTCCCTTAAGGAAATGTGTTCCTGATCAAACCAAACTCATAAATAACTAGGTCGGTCACACTACCACATGCCTATCCAGACGACTTACGTAACACCTATCCGACGCAGCTCTATTAGAATCCATTTAAATCCACACACAAACCTAGACTCCATCCGAAACATACTAGTAGAAAATACAAGCATAATAACCCCATTTACGTGTAAAAAAATTATTAAAAATAATGGAAGCCCTAATAAGAAAAAGTTAGCCAACACTCAATAATATTAAGTACGAACACGGCTACAATGTGCTGAACGTGTCTGGAAAATAAAACATCTCTATAACACTAGATGCATACAGGCAACCCATACATGCAGTTGCAAAGTAAAAATGAAATCATCCCTGATAATGATTAAAAGTATAAGCGAATGCGCTCGGAAATGCAAAATATTAAGACAGTTTTTACACACATTGCGGCCTGAAAGCACTTGTACGAACACAAGAAAAATTAAATAAAATGCTTAAATGCATTACGTTGTCAGTCGTCTTTAAAGAAACACACACACACACACACACACACACATATATATATATATATATATATATATATAAATGCATTACCTTGTCAGTCGTCTTTAACGAAACATATATATATATATATATATATATATATATATATATATATATATATATATATAAGCATTTTACTTAATAATAGTAATCACGATCCATAACAAAATCAAACTCATAATCCGAACTAGAAAACAGCATAACAGTCACCATCGGAATAAATTGTCCAACCATGACATTAAATTCATCAGCACCACCTCTAAAACAATAAGAGATATAATTAGCATCCAACAAACTGAAAACAACAGGACAGAGGCAGAAATATACAAAATAGACGGCACAAAATGCCCATTGATGTCCATCGAACAAACATCCAAAAACCTAAAAATAATTTATGGGCACGGAATAGATATATCTGACCACAATTTTAACTGAGTAAATGCCAGTCTGATCAGGAGAGAAAAGTATTCACCGAAAAGGAAATGCGTTGAAAATGCATAAATCCTGCAGTTCTGAACAGAAGATTTAAGACCGGGATCATACGTCATATCACTGATCATCGCAAGGACAATAATCGAAAAATGCGGTATACAATCAAGCAGAGAAGTAAACGAAAATCTACTGACATATATATATATATATATATATATATATATATATATATATATATATATATATATATATATATATATATATATTTCGTCAAATCTATAGCAGCTGCTTTAGCTAGTTCGGTCAAAATGATGGGAAAAACAAGTTGACGCGGTAACTGCTCGTATTTTGTTTATATATACATTCTCAAAATTTACAGGTGGTAATATTATTCATTAGTAAGTAATTTTAGCGTAATGGTAGTCAGAATTTTGGCTGGCATGGATCACAAACACGAAGAAGAGAATCTGAGAAATTTGATTTAGCACCATATGCCAAATGGAAATATCTTGAGTCATGGGCCTAGTGTTGGATATTGTTCGAGAGAGAAGAATAATCGAAGTGCCAGAATTCTCTGTTAGTTATGTCGACCAGCGCACAGAATTTGGAAAGAAATAGGTCAGCAAAGATCGGAAGGGCGATCAAGCAGCTACTGAACCTTTAGGTTATCGGTTTCAGGTTATTGTGGGCATGACCTGGCGTAAAATGAAACTCAACTGCCAAGGTTTAGCTGCGCTGTCAGAATCGACTATTTAGAAATGTCATTGTAAATTCAAGTACGGTGTGGAAGGCAGTGCGTTTCCGTGTTATATATTAACGAGTGTTTAGGTAAAGAGATATTGTCTCCCATTAAGAATGTCGGAAATAACAGAGAAAAAGTAAAAATACTAAAGATTGTTTTAAGAAAACTATAAAGAACACATGGAAAATATAGAAAAATAAATACTGGTCTTTATAATTTCGAAAATATATTTACAGAACCATTTATATAAACATAAAAGTAAAGACAAGAGATTATATATTGTCAGATGAAGAAACAACAAATGCAAAAATATATTAAATGAAACACCCCCACCTAAATTTAGACAGTATTACTGTACGTATTTCCCCCCTTCACTTGTGCTAATGGATTCAAGCTGATGGTGTATCTGTAACGTGATAGATAAAGGTATACTGCAATTGGAGTAGCGAATTGTCAAATATTAGGATTGCTTATATTGAAAACGTAAAATCGAATTTGTGCAGACCTTCTTGAAAACTACACGCACGCACGAACGCACGCACACACATACAGGCACACACACACACAAATAAAAAAAATAATTTCACCCCAAGCAAGGCATTAATGCCACCAGAACGCAGATTATTGGTTGTGAAAAAGAATGAGAAAACTTTAGTAAGGAGAAGTAAAGAAAAGGAGCAGTATTCAGCAAGAAAGAAAATGGCGACTGAAGATTGTAGTTAGCCGGGAAGCAAGAAATCGGAGACGTACGAGAAAGAACTATTTAGAATGACACAGGCGTTGGCATCTAGCTAGTTCAACAGTAAAACAGTGAAAACTAGCTTCCAATATAGTATCCTTCTGTGTGCCCCTTCAGGACGTAGGCGTTCATGGCTCTCCACATTGCCCTATCCTACATAGCTCTTAATAAATTTTGTACTATTTTTTTTATTTCTCCTAAACATTTGCTCTTTCATCCAATTACTCAAGCTAATTAAGTAGGTCATGCGTTGTTTTCTCTATCTGTGATGCCTTCCCTCTGTCCTGGTAGTATCAAATTTTCCAAAACGCTTTCCCTAATATGTGCCCTAGAACTTTCAGCTTTCTTTTCCTAATGTTAAGTTTACGTTTTGTTTCCATTTTCTCTAAAACTTCATCGATGTTCATATGGTGCTCATATGTTCGGTCCTGGTATCTTCACAATCCTTCTGTAGAACCACATTTCTCTTCATCCAAGTATCTTCTTCATCTTTCAGGAGAGTGTCCAGCTTTCACTGCATATCAGATAACTGATTTAACATAGCAGTGCAGTAATCCTTTCTTTGTTTCTGATAAAATATTTCCTAATACTATATTTAGCTTCTGTAATGCATGTTTGCCTATCCCAATGCGTCTTCGAATGTCAGTGTCGCACTTTCTGTCCTCTGTCAAAACACTTCACAGATATATAATTTTAGTATTTCCAATTAATAATTTGCGTGTTGGTCCTTTCTTTTCGCTAAAAATGCATTCTGTCTTCTTGTAGCTGATATTTAGTCCTTTTCGCTTTCCTTCACTACTTTCTGTAGAAGTTCCTGTAGTTTTTTTCGGATCTGCAATCATCACTATGGCGTCTGCATATCATACGTTGTTAAGATTGTGACCGCCAGAAATGAATCCTGGTAGGATTTATAGTTGTATAAGAATCTCTTCACTGTATAGGTGGAATAAGTGTGGCGAGAAGACACATTCTTGTCTCACACCCCTTTCTATTCTTGTATATTTACTGATCTCATTTTCAATCGGTATGCAGGCGGTGTTCTGCCAGTAAAGGTTGTTGATTGTTCTAATATCATTCCCAAATATGGAAATGTTTCTAAGCCGTTCCAACAAATTTATTGATGTTCTTCATTAAACACTTTCGCATTATCTATAAAGCACAGATACTACTGCATTTATATTGCTCTTTCTGATATCATAGCCAGCATAAATGTTTCTTGTTCGAGTGTTTTTAACACACGCACACACAATATGTATACATATATATATATATATATATATATATATATATATATATGTATATCGAGAGAGAGAGAGAGAGAGAGACCACTAATATTATATATATATATATATATATATATATATATATATATATATAGAGAGAGAGAGAGAGAGAGAGAGAGAGAGAGAGAGAGAATCAAATATACCCTGCGTGCCAAATTATTATCGAGATAACTTTTTTTCTAATATTTCAAAAGCCTTCCAATCAATTCACATACAACTTTCACACAATGTTGGTAATACTGACCTGCGCAATCACTGAAATTTTTGTACTGATCTGTGCAATAAAAACAAACAAACTGGCGCCATATTTGTTATCAGCACGGTGATTTGAGCGTGCCAAATTATTAGAAAAGTGTAAGAATTTAGTGAAAAGATGGGCCGTAAAAGCAGTTTAAGTGATGCTGAAAAGAAAACTATCACCTCAGAACTCTCAAATGGTAAATCTACCCTAGAAATGTCTAAAATGATAGGGAGGTGTCCTCAAACACTGAAAAAGTTCACCGTCGATCCTACACAAGTACGCAAAAGTGCAGATAAAGTCAAACCGAGGGTTATTTCACGTCCTCTCATGTCACAACTTAAACGAGAGGCCACGAAGAACACTGGACTTACCAGTCAAGAGTTTTTCAGTGAGGATCCTACTGTGTCTAAAAGTACTCTGTGTCGGTATCTGAGGGAAATAGCAACAACAGACAAACCTGTATCGAAGCCTCCGTTGCCGAGAAATCACATTCAAAATCGATGGAAATGGGCCGAGGACAATATGAAGATTGACTTCTCTAATGTTCTGTTCACAGACGAAACTCGAGCAACACTTGATGGGCCAGATAGATGGCGCAAAGGCTGGGTAATAAACGGAATGAATCGCCATCAGCGTTTGAAACGCCAACAAGGTGGTGGAGGCATAATGATCTGGGGTGGTATTATTGGAAAAACATTAGTGGGCCCATGGAGAGTACCAGATGGCGTCAAAATGACTGCTGATGCATACATAGCGTTTATGAAGGAGCATCTTGAACCGTGGATGAAAAGGCAAAGAGTTGCCTTCAGAAGGGCCATTGTTTTTATGCAGGATAATGCTCCCTCACATGCTGCTCACAAGACTACTGAATATTTGAAACAGTTAGGCTTCGATGGACCCTCAAAAAATGAAGTGGACAGCAAATTCTCCTGATTTTGGAACATGATGATGCGAAAACAATTCAGGAGCAACGCTGAGTTGTGGGAAGCAATTCTTGACATATCCCGCGGCATTACAGCAGATGTAATCCTACAATTAACAAATTCTATGGATCGTCGACTTCTTCAAGTAATTGCAAAACAGGGAAAGCACATTCCCTATTAATTTGTTTAAAACTGTGCCTTTGTTTGTATCTGTTATTATTTGTTTGATTATCTTATTTATTAGCTTCTTTTGATCATAAACATTCACGTGCAACATTAATAAAAGTTTTGTTTGCTCAATTCTGTGAATTTTACTAAACCGTTCTAATAATTTGACACGCCCAAATCACCGTGCTGATAACAAATATTGCGCCAGTTTGTTTACATTGTGCAAATCAATAGGACAATTTCAGTGATTGCGCAGGTCAGTGTTGCCAACATTGTGTAAAAACTATGTGTGAATTGAGTGGACGGTTTTTGAAATATTAGAAAAAAGTTATCTCGATAATAATTTGGCACGCAGTTCATGTTGTATCGTTAAAAGTCCTGTTTATATAAATGGAAAATAATATTCAAGTAAATATCACTAGGAGGCCATACAATCTGCTTAAATTGAAACCTGTAGAAATGTTAAGATTCAATGAATGAATGGTTCATGATAATTCTTATAATATTTGGTAGACGACGTTAGCCTGTAAAATACAAAATAATAATTTTTATATGAATAATAATTTTTATTATTTTCTATTTCTAAAAATTCCACTTTGTTTAAAATTGCTTTTACGATTCAGTCTATAATTTTCTTGCTTTTCATTCATACAAGATTTGAACATGAAACCCTATTTTATAAATATAAAAGGTGTATCAAATATAGTTTAAAAACATTTGGGGCGGGTTCCTCACTCTAAACAAGGACAAAAGTCCACATAAACATATGTTGGCAAATCCTTCGTTTTTGAGGTAAGTTTAAGGTTTACGATCGACGCTGTTAAATCTACAAGCCAAGATACAACTCAAAAATACTTATTACCATAATTTGTGCTGCCACGGATCTTGTCTTAGTAACGCGACAATAAACAACAGCAAAGTGGAAACTCAGTCTGATACAAACGTGCCGCTCCACGTCCATTACCATTCGTGCGTCCGTATGTAAAAATCATATAAATTCAGATTTATCCTCCAAGATATCTCAGTGTGCCTTGCTATTAATCGCTAGCTGTTGCAAGAAGAAATAGTGTCAAAGCTTTCTAAGTATATTGGAAAGCGAATGTAATCGACTCGTCTAGTATTTGAACTCAGTCCGTCAATCTCAATTTTGCGCCAATAACGCCCACATCCAGAGACCTATGTGTATCAACATGTACTGCATTGCGTAGCTTTGCTGGCTGACTCTGCTGTAAAAGAAAATTGGAGCTTAGATCGTGAAAATTCAACCATTGGAAACTGTCTAGGTTTGATATTCATTTTGAAAATAATTACTGAATTTTCTCATGCGAATAAATTTGCAAATATTTATAAGCTAATTCAAAAATATTAAAATTAAAACATATCGGCATTCGAAATCTAAAAGGTAACTTATCTTACCGTAATGCGCTAATTCAAAGGAATATACTGGCACACACATACAAATACAATTTGTAGGTTTATCAAAATATTGTTTTACTTTTTATTTCCCTTGTTCAAATTTAATCATGACCATTCAAAACTAACTTTCATTGAAACGTTATAACAATTTCGACGGTCACTGTATATGCCATTTTCATATTTTGAAGTAGCCCAACGCCACGATAGCGTCTCTCTGTGCCTGCTTGATGTCACGTTTCCACTGAACTGAGGTGGAACAACTTCAATGAATCAATAGCCTGGGCCCATCCTTCAAATCTAAAACTCAACGATTCGTCCTTGCATTGAATACTGCTACCATATATGGTCTGGTGCCCTCGCTGTTCATCTCGATGTTCTCGACAAAATCCAGGGAGGGATATGCAATATGATGTCATGATCTCCTCTACAGACACTATCTCGTAGTCGTGCTGTGGATTCCGTCTGTCTTTTCTACATCTCTGTCTCTGACGAGCTACTTTCAGTGGCTCCCAAACTGCACGAATTTAAGCGTGCTACAAGGTTAGCATCTCGGTCCTATACTTTCACTGTCGAAACTTTTAAATGCAGCTGTCTCTTCCAGTCTCACAGTTTCTTCTCTCGCACTTCCCGACAGTGGAACTCCCTTCCTCTTACTTGCTTCTCTGATAGCTATAATCTTCAAATATTGAAATGTAAAATCAATCGATATCTTCTGATGCCTTGATCCTGATCCCTGTCTTTCTCTATATCATTTCCTCAAACAGCCGCTTTACGCTTGCTCTCACTCTCTGTAACCACCTGTGTTGCTAGTGGCACTCCCGCCTTGATTGGAGTGATATGCGTAAAAAAATATTTTGTTCAGCAAAAATTAAAAACTTCAGGTTCAGTTTGTTCTTGCAATTCAAATAAAACCTCGGGGAAAGGTTAATGAAAGTCATCTGGCTGAACAGCTATAAAAATCATGACTAGGATAAGTCAAGAATTTTCATCAGTTAACTGACCAGTTTTAATATGTATAAATCAGCACTAATATTTGTGCTTTATGTCCGAATTGATAACTTTAAGTTTATCGATATTATGTAACTTGTAGAATTCTTTCAAGAATCACTTTCAGGGAGAGTACAGAGGTGAAATTGAAAAGTGGAATCATGCCGATTAAAAGACTATACGTTAAATTACAGCTTTGTACTGATGAATATTTCTGTCATTCATGTGTGACCATATGACAAGTGAGTTAGAAAATTTAATCTGCTATTGAAAAGTAAAGGCCATGAACTATTTTGGAATATATGATAACAGTATCTTCTCGAAAAGATACATCCTATGGTTTTAGAAAGTACTGGTATCGGTATTTCAAATGTGGTCGTACTTTATTGTAAATTGCCCCTTTTCCCTGATGACATATATAACCAGCCCTTACTCGTGACACAATCCATCAAGTTGCTACTACCATTTCAGGTGATCGCAGAGTATCCATTTAGGAATTGATTCGAGATTTATGTGGCGCCAGAAAAAAAAAACAGAATCCGTGATCACCTCAAATGCCTCAATTGGGTAGGCAGTGGCCTTTCTTTAGCTCACAACGTTGAAGTAGGAAGCAAGAGTTAATTGCTCGCATGAACATCTCACCCTCTAGCAGAAAATCCACGAGAAGTTATACACTCACCACAAAGTTCATATCAGAGTTCATCACGTTGACCCATAGATAGATTCAAACAATGACAGAACGGTAGCATCCCTCCCCACAAAATGCCCACGCTCCCTGCTTCTTGCTCGGTACCAAAATGATGTTGACATCCTATACATATGTATCAGAATAACGAGAAAATTATTATGAATTATTGATTTGAAATTACAGGAAGCCATCAACATCTATAGAAGCAGTTTTCTCAGCAATGTCAGTTGAGGTTTATCATTTTATAGCAAACATTAAGCAAGGAATTCATAAACGGCTGACTGACAATTGGGTGTTTAGTACGCGCTCTTATTCAGTGACGTTTCATATCCACTACCCAGAAATGTTTCACAACTGCCAATCGCGTTTCATGTCCATTCCTCATAGACATATTTGATATTGTTGAAGAACGGGAAAATTAGTTTTTAATAATGATTGAAAGACAACTATAAATTAATAATAATAAATCATTGTAAAACAAAAGAACGGCTTAAATTATTATAAAATGAAGTTTTATTGCATTAATTCGTTGCTTTTTTATTTCTTGGTATTTTGTTGTGTTTGCTTTTGTATGCATATGGGCATCACTGTACTTGTAAGTGTTTTTAGTGTTAAGACGGAATTTATAAATATTTAAAAAATTTTAAACATGAAAATCAATAATTAGAGAAAAATATAATTTATAAAATATATTTAAATAGAAAATGAAAATATAAATTCAAATAACGAAAGATTAACATATAAAAAAACTTGGAGAAACATAAGAAACTGGAAAAATAAAATATGAAATTATAATAAATAATATAAAAGCCGCCTTGAAATAAAATGTTTATAATTCTAAAAATGAAATAAAGAAAAAAAGAGAAGAAAATTGGGTGATAGAAAAGAAAATTAAATCCGGTTAATGTAGAAAGAAGGCATTATTCGCTGTATTAACATGATGCCTAGATTCATTATCTTCTGCAGTGTGATATGTGTTTTACAATAATAACACAGCATGTACATATTATTTGTCTAGACAGTGTCTGTCGTCTGTGGTTGTCAGATTGATCTGTAAATCGATTCAAACTAGGAAACCTCTCGGGCACACTAAAACGTTTAAGTCGTCGGTAGGAAATGTGGAGGCCGGCCTTGAAATCATTTTGCGTTTTGCGCAACACAGCAGTGAAGATTGGGATTTATAATCCGCCAGCAAAAAGAGAGAAGCAAAGGGTGGAAAATATAATGGGAATGAAGTATAACAGAAATGAGGTAAACGAAAAGTATATGAGAAAAATAGATCTTTTAATTTAAATAAATATAAATAAATTAGAGATAAATTTGAAAGTGACCGTAAATTCTATGTTAACAATTTTTTTTCTCAGATTTCACGCTTGTGGAACACCCTTTCAGCTTCATACTTTCTATCCAAATTTAATCTGCCAAAATTAAATGCAATTTCAATTGTTATTTAAAGATCTCCCAATTACTCTTTCCTCTTACCGCTAATTATTAATATTTCTGTTCGTAATTCTTCCACACACTATCATAGAGGCTTTACTACATTGCATGGGGCGATATCGATTACAAAATCATAAAGAAACCACTAATTTAGAGGTAATAACTGAAACGCACTACAAATGAACTGAGTAGGATATAAAACAACAACGAAAACTATCATCGAGATATACCAACATTTCTTCCGTCACTTAATAACGGATGTCTGCATGTTATAAGTAAATTTCAATTTTCAATCAGACAAGCCTTGCTAAACAGTAAACAACATCGAAATGCACTTGAACTTTAAAGGAACGTTTCTCATGAAATAACTTCATTATGCACAAAACCCAAAGTTGAAAAAGCTACTCGAGTTTCGCGCTATCACAATTGTGAGACAACACTTCTGGACAGTCTGCTTGTTTGAGTTGCTGAATGCTGCCATAATCCTTACCTTCTGTTCACCTTTGGTGCTACAAGGAGTTCTGTTGGTTAGTTGCTCAACTGCGCCCATAACATAATAATCAAGGGTGTTGTAGTCTGGGGAGTTATGTGGCCAGATGTAAATGATGATGTGGTTGCAGAAATTGTCTGACTGCCATAACATAATAATCAAGGGTGTTGTAGTCTGGGGAGTTATGTGGCCAGATGTAAATGATGATGTGGTTGAAGAAATTGTCTGACTGCCATGACTGTGTTCTCTTGCTTGTGTGACATGGTGCAGAGTCCTGTTCCAGACATCGAGTCTTCCAGCACTAATCCTCTTGATTCAGGGCAGCACTACCTCCTCTAAGCACTTGATGTAGGTCTTCGTGTTGAGTTTTAGGGCCTCACCAACAAATCCGGAGTATTTTTCTCATCAGAAGAATCAGAGTGAGTTTTCCAAGTTGCCGTATACTTCGTAATCAACATTAGACGTATCCAACGTTTTCTGAATCTTCTGCACTGTCGTCAGATTGACACCCTAACACTCTGAAGTATTGGGGCTTCCGGTGCGAATACCAAGCAGTACAGCATGACTTTTCCAATTTTCTGACAGAGTGAATTGCTTTAAGGTGCTCTTTCTATTACAGACAATGCCCAACTGACCCTCCCATGCTGTGCAATCGACAAAACTCAAAAGCATACAACGCTGATGCGCGAAATTAAAAATATGAGTTGGCGACAATTTACCCTTCGCGCCCTATATATATATATATATATATATATATATATATATGTGTGTGTGTGTGTGTATGCTCGCATCTGTGTAAATGTATGCGCTTTTTTAATTGTTTGTGTTAGCATTATAAATAGGCGTGTATCTTTTAGTACATCATATATAGAATCCTTAGCTGTTCGCAAACAACACTGCTTTATGCTTACAAACTCGAAAAGTATTAATTCCCTGTCAGTTTCATGCTTGTTCAATATCTATAATTGACACAACCAGAGTGCAACTTAGTTGACCTTTATACCAATCTCGTCTCAATATTTTCCTCCTAAATTCACTTATTTCTTTTTCACAAGACTTCCTTATTTTTTTATGTATAAGCTATCTTGATATTTATAGTTTTTTCATTCTGCTATCACTGCCTCATTTTCACATCCCATCACCTTTGTTTATTTTCATTTTTTCTTGTATATTAAACGTCCGGAAAAATCTATCTACTTGTCATTTCATTGTTCTTTTTAAGGTGATCATCACATTTTATTACTTTTGCCTATTATTCCGTTACGCCTCCCAAACACACACACAAACACATAAACACAGTCTCACACACATATATGTGTGTGTACCCACAAGGTTTATATATAGTTAAACATGGCCATATATCTGATAAACTTTAAATGTTCGAAATTATACTTATAATAAAATGGCAATTTATGTTATTGTTTTTCCAATATTTTGATTTCTACTGACAGCGTTAAAATAACCAGCTTATACAGAAAAATATCTTTTGCTACAAACCACCTTGCGAAATTTGAATTAAGGATACCAGTTATTTTTATTAGCATATATTCGATTAAAATGTCTTAATAAAAGAAACTAGCGATTGGCCCTGCTCATGGATCCAATTAATTGCCATTGATATATCCACTCAGACGCTCGACTAAACTTGGCAAAAACCTAACTAGATACAGACATGTCAAAATGTTTCATGGATCTTTATGATGGGCGTTTTCAAACAATAAATCAAAATAGAGAAATAACAACTTGTAAAATATGAAGCAACTTGGACGACGGGACAGAGAAGGCCTGGCATAAAGTAAATATAAAAAGCTATATGAAAACATTTCAAACTATATCTTCTGTAAATGTTAGTTTCATTTTAGCATTGGATTTTATATATAGTTATAAAATTTAAACATTTTTCGAGAGAACAAAATATTTTTTGTTTTCTTCTGCTTCCAGGGCCGGATTTAGATGAAGAGAATCCCTAGGCTATTCCACTTGCGAGACCACTCTAAATACGCGATTCTCATGAGCTGAAGAAAATGGAAGAGTGTTAAAATAAACAATTTGAGTAAAGCCGAGATTGATGACGGGTGATTCAAAATCACAGATGTTATTGTTAAATACAGTGATTGACAAATGAATGAATGTTAAAATTTGAAAAACAAATCTATAAAGAAATTAATAATTTACATTGCTCTCCTCATCTTTATTGCCATCTTCACGACGTTTCGACCGTTGTACGTTCCTATACTTCTTCAGATGTTTGGAATTTCAAACTAAACC
>OZ038491.1:91804940-91897440 GCA_964036315.1 Acanthosepion esculentum
GGACTGATGTTTCATAACAATCCATTAATCTTTTCTTTGTTTCTAACGAAAATTTCCTGTTTCTTAATTCTTTGTTTAACTTTTGGAAGGCATCGTTCACCATGCAAATGTGTCTTCCGATTTCAGTGTCACACTTTCTGTCCTCTGGTAAAACACTTCCCAGATATTTAAATTGTTGTAGTTGTTTGAGTTTGGTATCTCTAATTGAAATTTGCATGGGTCTGTTCCTTTTGATAACAACTATGTAATCTGTCTTCTTGCAATTGAGGTTTAGTCCTTTCCTCTCGCTTTCCTCCACTACTTTCTGTAGGTACACGTGTAGTTTCCTTTCTGTGTCTGCAAGCTACATTGTGTCAACTGCATATCTGATGTTTTTAAGATTTTGGCTGCTAATAATGAATCTTGGTAGCAAGAATTGTAGACCAGTCGTAGATTGGATTTGATTTGAAATATCAATTCATATCCGGGGATCGTTTTTCTACGACTGTTCGTATGCTGAATGTTCACTTTTATGATCTGAAAGCACCAAAATATGGCCAGAAATATTTTCAATAGCAACATCATTATTCCCTTTGACAATTCTGACGCAAAAAAAAATCTAGCAGAATGATAGTGACGTAGGAGTCGCGTTGTCAGCCCTGTCATTTCATTATTGTTGTCGCTGAGACTCTCACAATTTCAGTGGTTAATATTGGTTGATCTTCACAGAAAAGGAAATTCTACCTTTCGAATAAAACCAACATCTTTCTCAGAATTTAGTAGCTAAATACTTTTCAAATATTCTCATGCTTGATTCTTTATCAAAATTCTATAAAAAGAAACTTTATTGTAGTTTGTAACTTCCGCTATAAAATATCAATAAATTAAAATAAATAAGTAATAATCATCCAAGAACTATTCTTTGTTCTCAAAGTTTTGTTTTTGTTTTTTGCTTTAATGTAGTTGTTGATGCTTTTGGATATAAGTGCGTAGTGTGTTCTTTGGTAGCACAGAGGTACCAAGTCTAGCGACAGAAGAAGGAGACCAGTACGTATAAAGTAGAAGGCAGCGAGTGACAAAGCCAATCAGATCGTAGTGCGTCGGATGGGCGCTGGAGATAAGAGCTTGGAAATGTCTGAGGAGTCTGCCACAGTGACCCTCAGTGTCAAAGACGACGTCTCTTTAAGTTCTTCAATGGTTTCACACACAGGATGGAGTACGTCTGAACAGACAGCTGAGGACGCATTAAAACGGCTCCGAGAAATGATAAATGATGATTGAAAGAAGTGAAGAAAAAGCGAGAAAAGTTGAGAATAAGATTAATCTAGGCAAGAAAAAAAGTCTTAGAAATCAAAAGATATATATATATATATATATATATATATATATATATATATATATATATATATATGTGTGTGTGTGTGTGTGTGTGTGTGTGCGCGCATATGAAGAGAAATACATAAATATATATTTGAATGGTGATGTTTCAAATGTACGATATATATTCTGGATAAGGTGTTGGATAGACTGATAATCAAAGAGGCAAATATTTAAATGTGAACAAATTGCATAAGATAGATAGATAGATAGATAGATAGATAGATAGATAGATAGATAGATAGATAGAATGATTTATTATATAGAAAGAGAGATTGATTGATAAAGAACGTAACAGTTAAATAAAATAAAGAAAGTTGGTGATATGTCTTTATAATGCCAGATGAAAGAAATCGATTGTTGAATAGATTGGTAGAGGAGACAGCTTCAATAACGAATTGAGGTGAAGGATGAAGGTAAGGGAAGTACAAAGATCTGGCGGGAACGGAAGATCAAAAATTGTTGAAAATCAAATCCTTTGAGGTAGAAGAACAATCACTTGTAAAGAAATTTTACATACAAAACAGAAATAACGGGGTAGGGAAGATGAGACCAGAATCGTGCTTATACATTGCATACATTTAATTACGAGAAACATTTATTGCTTCTACTCTTACTACGGTTAACACCACCACCTTTATCACCACATAGAATCTTTCATTTCGTGGTGTTGTTAAAATAACGAAAATCATCATCATCATAATTATTATCACTATTATTTTTATTATTATTATGATAATGATGATGATGATGATTTCAAAATAACAGTTTCAGCAAGGTTGTAACAGTAAATATGTAATAGCCTGATCGGTCTATTAAGGGATTTCTATCTTAAATTTTCACTGAATACTTTTTGATCTATTGCAATATTTGAAGAAGCTGGGTTAAATCAATTAAAAAAAGATATTATACTTAAAATAAATATTCGTTGTGTAAAATATATTTTTTGCTGGAAAAAGTATTGATTCATAGAAACTTTCACTAGAGATCACATAACAGCATGAACCTTTGATACACCAGTACTGTTTTTACTATCTGTATTATAATTTATTTTTTTAAGCTATAATTTTAATCGTTTCGATTCTACTTTAAAATTTTTACAGGGATGTGCCGTCAAAATAGGCACTGTAGGCAGTGCCTACTCCGAATCAGCAGTTACATTTTTCCTCTATGCACCTAATCCAACAACATTATGTAGGTTACCCTGATTATCATGCAGAAAATGCAAAATATGTTTTGTAGATTTACTATATAAAGCTCAAAGTCTACCTACACCGAGTAATTACTGACGACACATGTCTGATTTTTTTTTACACTTTATAAAGAAATTTTGTTGCAAGATATAATTGTGTTCTCAGATAATATTTACTCATTTTATTACATTTACATTTCCATATTCATTCGATGATTCATCAGTTCTTTTCTAATCCTTCAACGGGATATTTAATTTTAGTTTTTCAAACATTATTTCAGTAAATATAAAAGTTACAATAAGTAGCTTAGCTGATTGTCATTTTTCCTTTCTCAAGTTAAAGTTTCAGTACAATTTTTATAGTTTTGGATATAAATTTCCACCAGTTTCATTATCCTTCCCTTAGCTTTCTGTTTCAAGATATGCAATTTATGGATATATTACTGCTTTTCTTATTTTAATAAATTTAACGTCAGAAAACAAACACATTTACAAGGTTGTCTTGCTTGGTATGAAAGATTTAAAATATTTCTATGGATCATATTGACTTCTTATATATCTTGCATTTCTGTCCTCACTTCGTTAACTGAAGCTGCATTAACAAAACATTTTTATCATTTACTCATTTGCAACAGTCACCTATGGAGAAATATTCCCATGTAGACTACCAGTGGTTGTGATTTTTCCAAGCGTAGCTCAGATGTGGCACAAGACCGAAAGTATGGGGCACCTAGATCGAACTCACTACTCAGTCGTAATATTTCTAGCGAGACAGGCTTACTAACAATTACACCACCTCGAGGTGCCCAAAGATTGCCAATGTTATAACTGTCAGAAAGCAATAAATAATCTTATATTAACGACGGGGTCAAAAATAATGTCTTTCAAGAATTCGCCTGTTGATCAAAATAAACAATACTTTTAAGTCCGCTTCTTTGCGATATGTTACAATTTATCATTAACAGGAGAGATGTAGCAAAGTATCTCAGCATATTATCTGTGATTCTAAGACATGATTCCTATTTTTCTCTATGTTTTATGATCGCATTCAAGTCAGTATTGTTAAGGCAGACTAGCAATAACAGCAGAAATATAATCACTTAGATTTTATAAAATATTATATAATCTAAAATACAATGGTGAACATTTCTGTCATCGACGAAATTTTGCATTTCTATTAAGATCTACATGCTCCTGTGGCTTAAAAGTTAAATATTTTCATTTTAATAAAATGCCTCTATCTAACGTTATCACTGTTCACTTATATCATCCTTCTTTCTAAATAATTAACTTTCCTCTAATTTCAATAGTTCTTTTTTACAATTATTAACTTGCATTAAATGATAGTTGAAAATACATTCGTGAAAGGCAAGTCAGAAATTGTAGTGTTTCATACATTTCGTACTAAATAAAACGGCAACAGGCAAGCCAACTGGATTTTGTTCTCATTCGTCTTGATATGTTCACCTTATTTGCTTTAACATCAAAGGCATGATTATTATTCTAATGAGAATCAGATAGAGCATTTCCACTTTAGGAAGTGACCCCAGTCCTCAGCTCTGTAGAAGTAGACAGATTAACGTAATCGTTACATCCCTTTTTGAAGTAATGCAACAATGATCGATGAGAGTTTCAGGATTATGAACCCTTAATATTTTCGCGCGCGCACACATTCATATATGCATACGCACGGCGCGCAGGCGTGTATGTACTTTTTTGCGCGCGACTGTATTTGTGCCTGTGCGTGCGGCTGCGCTAAACATCATGTCTATAGGAAGTCACAATTCGGAAAGAATGATACTGACGACCCTAAACAAGATGTTCCTGGAAGACGCAGAAATTATAATGTAAATTATGTTACTGTGTTGAAAATTGAGACAACTATTTGACAAAGAGAAATTACTAAACATTAATTGTAAGAAGACAATGATGAAAAAATGGCTACGCATTGTGTACGACTGAGTATAACCACAGTATGTTATATATTTATATAGTGAGTTTTGTGAATGGAATTCTACTTTTTGATCGTATTTAACATTAAAAACCTCGCTTCCAATGAATTTTTTAATAAGTAAATGAATCGACAAAGGCAAAAATTAAAACAAAAAATAATTTCGGACCAAAGTGACATAATGTATATTATTATGTTATTCGGTATTTATTTACGGGAATGATATTATAATAATTATACAAGGTTTTATTTATCTTCTAAAACTGGGTAAAAATAACAGACAACCATGGATGATCAAACACATTAAAATCAGGAATCGTCTTAAAACAAGTGTCCAAATGAATAGCCAATGTTTTTTTATTGTTAGTTAATGTAACTCGTTTCATTTTTCCTGTATTCTTCTCATTTGACATGGTTGATTTTTTATCGATTGTATATGACATACGATAAAATATAATCATCTTATTTTAATTATAATCTCCAAATATCACTATGATTCTAAAAATGGACATATATCTAGGCGATTTTGTTGACATATATGATGTCTACTACGCATAAAGAAGACGTTGTGTGACTGCAATCAGTAAATGAATGTACGAATAATTATTTTATTTCAGCATCCATTCACTGTTTGGAAAAAGACTTTCTGTTTCTGAAGAAACATCAACAAATCAAATATGGCGTAGATATTCTTAGTTGTTAAGCATAAATTGACAACAAAAGCTGTAGACATAACTTACGGTTTTGAGCAGCCAAAAAATCAGCAAAAATATAAAAAAAAAGAAAAAAAAAACTAGTACATCAAATATTCGGCAGGGGTAAAAGAGTGTAAATAAAACAAGAAAAATCACTTGAATATTGTAATCAAGACAGAAAAAAAGCGAGGAAATAAAATACATGCAATATTACTTCAGGGATTTCGGAATTGATTTTTTTGTAAAACATCCACGTCCCACTGAATGGTAGATTATTATATAAAAATGCAGATTAAGTATGGTGCTATTATATTTTCTTCAGGAAACAAGTTGTAGACCACAGGAAAAAGAATACGTAGGTAGCTGTTAGCGAGGACACTTGACGGGGAAAAAGGTCAAATAAAAAAAGTTAAGAGGAAAGTGTCCGCCAGTTAAAAAGAAAAAAAAATGACCAAAAGCTAAATAACCTCGTGTGCGCGCACACACACACACACACACACACACACACACAACACACACGTGTGTGTATGTGTGTGTGTGTGTGTATAAAATTATAAAAAAATAAAACGAAAGAAAAGAAGGAACTATGATGGTAAGAAGCTTAGCGCACAAAAGTGACAATCGCAGACGGTTTAAATTTAAAAAGAAAAATTCAGACGAAGAATTTTCAAAACCTAAATCGAAAACTCTAAGAAAAATGGAATAAATAGAACAAAAAAAAAGACCGGAATATAAGAATCATTGTAGGAAAATACGCTCATGATAATAGTTTTTGACAAGCAAGTAGAGAAAAATGATCTTAAAAATAAAAAAATAAAGTGAAAGCACATATTAAGAACAAATATGAAAATGGAAACAAAAATAAAACTTAATCAATGGAAATTAATAGGTGAAAACAATCAAAATCCTATTACACGTGTAACAAGTGCAATTGAAAATATAAGTAAAAAAGAAAGATGAAGAAGGGGACATATAAAGGAGCGTCTCCCATTGTTTATTAATTCGGAATGGGCAATTCACTTTTTGTAGCCGAATAACAAATGAAGGGGCTTTCTTTTTATTTCTGGTGTTTGTGAAATCCACGTTCCTAAGTTTCGGTGGTTATCTAAAGAAACGTCCCAAAAAAGCCTCGAAATAATGTGATTTAGAAAATAAAATACAAAGAAATCAAAACGAAAATGTGACTCGGTGAAAGAAAGCGAAATTAGAAGTTAAAAGGTCCAGGCCAGTGTGTAATCAATGAAATACGGCAGAAATAGTTATTTTTTCTTAGCAGAAGAAAAGGAAGTAAAAACTAAAAACTAAATAAATAAATAATAAATCAAACTCTAAGGGAAATAAAAACGTAAAAATACAAAAAAAGGAAACGTAATTTGATCACGGAAGGAAAAAGAAACGGTTTGCAACCAGTTATTTGACCTCTCAATCTGTTTGCGAACATCTGCACGTTCTGCGGCAAAATATATTTATTAATTCCTGCAAGAAAGGAAGCATTAACGACAAGCAGAAAATCAGATATAATAATAATAATAATAATAATAATAATAATAATAATAATAATAATAATAATAATAGTGCTTTTATATGTGTCAATTTACCTGGGACTTTCCCGGGTTTAGTGCTTTAAGGGATCTTTCCCGGTGATATACTATTTGTTTCTCTGTATTATTTTTATATGTCTGCCATGAAGATGAAGAGGAGAGATGTTGGGTAATGATACTACTACTACTACTACTACTACTACTACTACTACTACTACTATTACTACTACTACTACTAACAATAACAATAACAATAACATCAACAACAGCAATAAGAAGAATAACTATAATAAGAAGGTAGATATCGAACAATATGATATTGATAGTATTCCTCCATATTTTAAAAATGGACAAAACCAGCAAATGATTAATATTGCTAGACTAGCTTAAGTAACATCGATTAATAACCAAAGGAAAAAAATAAGTAAAATAAACTAGAGAGAATAATATGTGTGATATAGTTGCACAAACCTCACTCTACTCAAAAGGTTCTGTTAATAAAAGCTGCTTACGTACTCAGAAAATATTATTCAATAGCTCTTTAAGCAAAACCTTCATTTACATTTGGTCAGTTGTAAAATTCTTCATTTACATTTGGTCAATTGCAAAATTCCTCATTTATATTTGGTCAATTGTATAAGTTTTCATTTACATTTGGTCAATTGTAAAATTCTTCATTTACTATCGTTTTAATGTAAAATTTTTCGTAAATGTTTGTGTCAAACGTCAAATAAAATTATTCATATTATTAAACTGAATGACATCATATATATGGATGCCTTGAAGTAATTTCTCAACAATGATAGAAATTAGAAACCATTATACACACCGCGGAAAGATCTCCTTTTGAGGACAATGTGGTTTTCACATGACTGGTATATGTATGATGTGAACGAACAGACAACATATTCTACTTAGTCTATCTGACTATTTCTTCTTTCTAAACCTTTACATGAATTTTAAAGGTAGGAATTATTCGAAGCATTCGATGGTTATAGCAATACCAAATCAGTACTTCAGTGACTTAGAATCAGAATTCGTTCTTTGAAATGTTCATGTAATTTCAGAAGACTTGTGCTAAAAATCATGAACTGTTGAGTTACAATGTGGAGAAACATGTTTCATGGCACTAGGTTATTTAAATTTTAGTCACGCCAAAACCTGACCAGCCACCCCCGCCATAATGTAAATAAAAACATCCATACTGATTATGGTTACGGAACACTATTTCCAATAATGAGGACATTCATAAAATTGCCATAGGTGTGTAAAATGATCCGAAGTAGATGGAAACGAAAGTTAAAACCGTTGGAAAGCCCCAACATAGGCATGAATCTCAAGTAATAATCTCAGTAAATTCTAGCCTGTCTCATTAGATTTAAAGTATCCTCTAATCCAGGGCTATACAGTAGATCTAGTATTTAAAATAAGTATAACAAACATTAGTCTGTTAGTTTATGCGCAATCTTGAATCTAACAGGGAGTTAAATCTGAAGAAAAAAATCATATGTGAAAATGAAGTCGCTGAACAGTTGCTAAATTGAAGAAACTGAAGATTATGAAAATGGTGAAAACTAAGCGAGAAAGAAAGAATAGAAAATGAAAAAAAAATACATAAATAAGTGTTGAAACTTGAATAATGCATGGAATAATAATGCAACACAAAATGTACGTAGAACCAAATGTATTGAAACAAGAAAGTGTACACAATATTTACATATAGTCTTTTGTATATTCCTGGGAAGACCGTTCCTGGAGAATGTGTTGACTGAGTCGCAGTCGGGCAGAGTCTCTGGTTGAATCTCCTGATTCGTTCCCCTCTCTTCCCGGTACCAACCATATTTATATGGTCGATACTCCACTATGCAAATTAGGTGGATCCTACCACAACACCCCCTCCCAAGCCTTGGAATCCCTTTTGGATTTCAAACTGGCTTCCTATATGGGATGATGATTATGGCTATTTCTTTATAGATCCCATTTGCATACTTCATATGCATATGTCCATCCGCTTAATTTTAATATCTTTTCCGTTTTGGATTCACGTCCAATGTGTCCGTGAACTTTCGTTTCCTACCGGATCTTCTCGCTTCAGGAGTATTCTGCGGAGGTTCTACTTGAAAAATATCATACATTACATCAATGGGATCTTCCTTCTCATCCGGTATACTCTCTTCATGCTCTAGAACGTAACATTTTTTAAGTTGGTTCTGGTGCCTTTTATGAGTATTCTTCGGCCCTTTAATTATGTAAACCAGGTCACCGATTCTCTTGTCCACTATGCCTCGCTCCCAGAACTCAACGTTGTTTTTGTAGCACTTGAAAAACAACTTCTCTCCGGAGGTGTATCTTTTTCTAGCTGTATACATAGTATTATTTACTATATTTTTCCTGGCAAAAGCTTGTCAAACACTGACTTAACTTTCCTAGCGAACATTAGTTCAGCTGGTGCCATGTTTGAGTGTGTTCTCTGGTTTGGCGTGATTCTGTATACTTGTAGGAAATGCTGAAGCGCCTTTTCCGTTGGAACTCCTGAGGCTTTCTTCAGAGCGCGCTTTAAAGTATCGACAAATCTTTCTGCGAGTCCATTGGACCTCGGATGATACGGCGGCGTCGTTATGTGGTTAATTTGATATAACTCACAAAATTCCTTAAATTCTTCAGAAGTGAATTGTGTACCATTGTCACTCACAATACACTCTGGCACACCGAACCGTGCAAATAGTTCATGCAAAAGAGTTGTTGTGGTATTGGACGTAGGCTTTTTGCAGCGTAGTACTTCCGGCCATTTTGTAAAACTATCTACCACTATTAAGTAGTAATAATCTTCTACTGGACCAGCGAAATCAATGTGTAATCTTGTCCACGGATGATCCGTCTTGGGCCATGGTTTGTGTACTATAGGTGGTGCCTTAGCTGCTAACGCACACCCTTTACATCGATGAACCATGTTTTCGATATCCACATCCATTCCTTTCCAATATACAAAGCTTCGCATTAAGCTTTTTGTTCTATTAATCCCCGGGTGACCCATATGAAAGTCCCGTAGGATTCTTTTCTGCAACTTTTTTGGTACTACTACTCTCTCGCCATATAATAAAATTCCGTCACATATTGAATAAATCTCCTGCACTTTTTGGTCATTTGCTACCATTTTGCTTTTTATTTCTAAAATGAAATCATCGCTTTCAGCTTCTTTTTTGATTTCCTTTGGTGTAGCCGGTAGCTCTCTTAAAATGTTGTTTACCATGCTTTTCACCTCATAATCTGCTCTGATATTTGCAATAATTGATTCTTCGAATCTTTCTTCTTGACTCGGTACGAGTCTTGATAAACTATCCGCATGAATTATATTTTTGGATGATAGGTGCTTTATGTGAAAATCATAATTGAGAAGAATGGTTCACCATCTCAACAGTCGATTTGACGTATAAACGGGTAAACCTTTCCTTGAACCAAAAATAGTGATCAGAGATTTATGATCCGTTTCTAGCATAAAATGTCTGCCGTAGATGTATCTATGAAATTTTGTTATGGCAAAAATGATACTCAGAACTTCTTTTTATATCTGTGAGTAACTTCTTTCTCCTGGGAGTAAAATTCTCGAAGCATGTGCAATTGGTTTTCTAGAACCATCTGGCATTATGTGTTGAATACACGCTCCTATCCCGTATGAACTGGCGTCACTTGCCACTACAATATCAAGTTTTGGATTGTAATGGGTTAAAAAGAGGTCGGATGTAAGCATTTTCTTTATTTCATCAAAGGCTTTCTGACATTCTACCGTCCATTCCCATGCCTTGTCTTTTTTTAGTAGTTCATTCAACGGAGCTCTTAGATTGTACATTCCTTTAATGAACGCTTGATAATAATTTGCGAGCCCCAGAAAACTCTGTAGCGTCGCCACATTAGTGGGCGTCGGCATGTCTCTAATCGCAATGGACCTTTCCGGATCTTGAAATCTGCCATTTTTGTTGATTATGTGACCTAAATACTTAATTTCCTCCAAACCAAATTCGCACTTTGACTCTTTGACTTTAAATCCAAAGTCCTGAATCTTTTTAAATACTTGATTGAGATGCTCTCGATGTTCGTCGACGGTTGCGCTCCTTACTATGATGTCGTCTAAGTAGGCGCACGCAAAGTCTAAATCATTCAACATGACGTCCATAGCTTGTTGCAAAATGGCTGGTGCCACTTTAATACCAAAAGGAAGCTTGTTGTACTTGAATAACCCTCTATGTCTGTTTATCCCTAGTAACTTCGAACATTCCTCTTCGACGGGAATTTGGAGATAGGCATCTGATAAGTCGATTTTTGAAAATAAAACTCCACCATTTAGCTTGTTAAAAATCTCCTCCGGACTCGGTAACGGGTAATGGTAGTCCTTAATTACCGAGTTCAACCCTGTCGAAAAATCAACGCAGACTCTGATTTGGTTTGATTTCTTTTTTATGCACACAATCGGCGCAGCCCATGAATTAGATTCTACTTTCGAAATAATTCCCATTTTTTCCAACCTATCAATTTCTTCGTTAATTTTCTCTACACTTGCGAAAGGCACGTTACGTTTCCTTTTAAAAATTGGCATAGTATTTTCCTTTAATTCAAATTTAGCTCCAAACTTGTTACATCTTCCAAGACCAGGTGTGAAGGTTTCCGGAAACTTTTTCTTTAATTCATCTTTAATGTCCTGTCTTGTTTGCGTATTACTTTCTAATTTTCTGCAGAATGAGTTTAACGGTTTATCCCACAATTCGAATGTTTCAATAAAATCTGTACCCATCAAGTTTTCTCCATTTTTCAGAATGAAAACTTTTATTTTTTTAACGATCCCGTTCAATTTCATGGGAAGTACAACCTCGCCTTCGAAGTTAATTTCCTTTCCAGTTACCGTTCGAGCGAGTTGCATTGACTTTATTATTGTAGGCCTTTTTAAAATTTTCCATGTTTTATCGTTCATTATTGTTAAATCTGAACCCGAATCGAGTTGACATTTGATATTCTTTTTAAATATTTCAGTCGTCACATATTTCCTGAAATCTCTATCTGATTTGATATTCGAATTTGTTTGTCTAATTCGGCTATTGAACTTTTCGTTTTACAACACGATCCTTTGTGTCCATTCTTTTAGCAAACGAAACATTTCTTATTTCTATATGGGCAATTTACCTCCCAGTGTCTTTCGTTGCAACGTCTGCAATTATATGGTGGGACCTTTTTTTCATCCTCGTTCTTTTTATTTAATTTTTCTTGTCTATTTTTAAATTACGCCGAATTTTTACTCCAATTTTTTGCTGATGGGTAATTTGACTGTTTTTTATTTTTTTAATATAAGCAATGCCAGCTTCTTCGATTTTTTGAGACTCTTTCTTTAAACTTACGGCCCGCTGACACTCCTCTGCTAACTTTTGCAGGGTATGGTTTTGTTCAGATTCGAGTTTAGACAAAACTCTACGTCTTATTTCGGCACTCTTACTGGATACCAGTCCTTGAGCAAAAATTAAACACTTGAATTCTTCTGCCAATCTGAAGTTGTCACAATGTCTATTCACTATAGATGCATATGTTAAGTAATCCTGATCGTCGGATTTAGAGACATTCATGCATAACCATCGTTTATGCCAAAGCGACATATTTGATCCAAACAGCTCCTTTAGCAATTTCACTGTTTCCGAGAATTCCAATTCCTTCGTTTTTCTCGGTAGAATAAAATCTACAAATTTGCTATGTTCTGCTGTACCTAGCTTTCTTAGTAATAGACTGACTTATCTTGAATTCGACCAGTTTTCACAGTCTGTGTAGAAAAAATCTTCATATCGTTTAAAGTACTCTTCAAACGTTTTTTCTTCGTCTGGCACATAGTTGAAAGTTTCCAGCGAATTAAATATGGTGTTATTAGAATATGAAGAATTTCCTTCATTTGCCTGATTGTTGTTTAATTTCTCCAGTGTTAACTTTTGAATTTCTAAAACCTTGATCTGCATTTCTTCCTGTTTTCCCATTCTTTCCTGTTGCTTCTCTTGATATTTTTGCTGTCTTTCATCTTGCTTTTCTTGATATTTTTGCTGTGCTATCTGTTGTTCCCTTATTAATAAGGCAAACTGTTCATTTTGACGTTGCTGACTCAACTGCTGGGATTTGAATAATTCAGATATGACTTTGGATAATTCATCCATCTTTAGCTGATAGTGTTCATGCAACAAATAATATACTTTTAATTTGTGTATCCACGGACATAATATAAGCTGACCAGAAAAATCGAAACAACTTACGACTTTTTTATTTTATGTCTTGCTTTTACATTCAAGCCCGTGATAATCAACTTTGGTATTTTTTTCTCTTTTTTTTCTTTTTTTTTTTTTGTGAACAGAGACCGTCGGACTTTTTTTTTCGTTTTCGACTTCTGTTCGTGTATTTCAATGACAAACTTCTGATTTTTATTATCAGAGGTAAATTCGTCACTATAAAATATCGTTGAACAAACAAACAAAAATACTTTTTTAAAAGTTCGTTACCTTTCAAAGTCGACACGGTGTATTTGTGCGCCTTTTAATTCCATGCATTTTTTGTAGTCGGCCAGTTTTTAAAAAATTTTTAACGGGTGTCTCGTTGTAGATAACTTTTTCAATTTAAAATCACCGTTATTCGTTTACGACACATTTCAAATTTTTCTGAGTGAACGTTCCTTTATGCTTAGTCGTCCTTTAACGAGTTCTAAATATCCAGAAGTTCAGAATCCTTCGTCGTTACGTTAAATGTTGGACTTTTAATTAATAATTTTTTCCTTCAGTCTGGGTTCTTCAATGACTTGTCCCAATTGTTGAAGGCTCTGAATTATTAATTCTTTTTTTTTCGTATGGTTCTTTCTACCTCGTCGCCATTGTTGAAACTTGACTAATGCATGGAATAATAATGCAACACAAAATGCACTTAGAACCAAATGTATTGAAACAAGAAAGTGTACACAATATTTTGTATATTCCTGGGAAGACCGTTCCTGGAGAATGTGTTGAGTGAGTCGCAGTCGGGCAGAGTATCTGGTTGAATCTCTTGATTCGTTCCCCTCTCTTCCCGGTACCAACCTTGTTTATATGGTCGGTACTCCACTATGCAAATTAGGTGGATCCTACCACAACAATAAGTGAGTAACTAGATATTTAACAAATGCAGTAGACTGCTAAAACTATGACACTCCTGAGGGCAAAAAAGCCACCGAGGAAATGCTGGTGCGCATCAAAACAAGAACAAAAGAGCATATGAACATATGTCCACAAATTCGACGTTTTCGAATTATTGAGTTTAAAGAAAGTTCACGGTAGACGGCGCTGTGTTGCCATGTAGATTAGGTTACATTTGTCATTCGTGTACATTTGTGTCCAGTCTGTCTCCAACGTTTAATGCGTGTATTAGTGAGAAGTGTTCCGTTTAACAATGACAGGATATTAATATCGTGAGCAAGCAGCTATCATTTTATATACGGCAGCGCTAATGGTGATGGATGCGAGGCTGTACTGCTGTGTCAGATTATGTTTCCAGACCGAAGGCAGCCAACTCATCAAACCTTTGCTGTTTATCGTCGTGTTGCTGAGACAGGATCCATGGCCAAACCAAATATGAATCGAGGAAAACCGACACCGATCATACAACTAAGAATATTATTCTACAGGTTGTCGGAAACGGTCCAGTTTTCAGTACACGCCAAATGGCTTTAGCATGTTTTCATCTCATAGTAACCTATGGGTGGTATTTCAAGAGCAGCTTGTATTCCCGTATCATTTTCAACGTGTGCGGGGTCATTCGCCCTCTGATCATTCATCATGGGAGAACTTTTGCTGATGGTTTATTGCACAAACTTGTTTACGGATGAGGCTTATATTTGGAAGAGATGGAATTACAAATATACATAACTAATACTTATGGGTCGATTGACATCCCTATGGTGCAATACAGACCAGCAGAATTGTAGGTGACTGTCTGGTAGGTGTTCTTCCATTACGTCTCACAGGAGCTCTCTACAGTGACTTGATTTCAAACACACTTCCAAACCTGCTAGAGGATGTACCCCTGCTAACACGAAAACACATATGGTTCAATTACGATGGGGTTCAAGCTCATTTTAGTCATATTGTTCGCGACATCTACAATGAATGATGGATAGGTAAGGGAGGACCGGTTCCATGGCCTGCACGTTCCCTACACCTTAGTCTTTGATTTTTGATCTGTGGGACCACCTAAAAAATTTTGTTTATGCAGAAGACATTAAAAACACAGAGAAGCTTCCTCAACGTGGAGTGAAGTCCTGCAAAAGCATTCGCAGCGTGTGGGAATATTGAAAGGTTGCACCTGTCAATACATTTTCCGTTTACTTGCTTCTTCAAATATTTAAATGCAACATCAATTCTATCCACTTGAGTCGCGTCCATCTGTTATCCATTCTTCGCAATCCTCCCCCTTCCTTTCTTTCATCTTCCTCATATTAAGTCTTTTCTCTCACTTTCACTCCATGTAACCCCCTCCCGCCTACTTGGGGCACTTGCACCTTACTTTGGGTGAAATGATTAATACATATATCTATATCTATGGAATGCTCGGAATGACTAAGAAGAATACTGATTTAAGCTTTATGAAAATTATCTTAGGTCAGAGATGAAAAGCGGAGCGGATGATCGCAATAGCCAGTTCACTCGCATGCTCAGTACTCTCATATGCCCAGAAATCTCACAAGCTCAGTCACAATGACTTTTGACCACGTGTAAGCACAGCAATCATTGGCGTCAGAGCAGTTTCGCCTATTTAGTTTTACTCACAAGACTTAGGTCAATCATAAATTTTCTTAAAACACTTTCCAACGGTTCCGTTTCTTCACTCAGATATTATCAATATAATCTCCTCAACAGATAATTCTTCTTCTTCTTCTTATATATATATATATATATATATATATGTTTGTGTGCGTATATGTGTGTGTGTCTATGTGTGTGTTTGTGTGTCTGTGTGTGGTTGGTTGGCATCTCGATAGTGAGACATTAAACAATGCGATTCCTTTTTTATTGTCAGGAAGACTTGCCTTCTCTATTCATGCAATCCAATGTTCTCGGGTATGCGAGATTCACTGAGAGTGTTTGTAATCTCCTGAAGCTTATTCGACTTGTGGCTGTAGTATTTGATTCTAGATTGTGAGAAGAAACACGACGTGTGTTGCTGTAAAGAACGTACAAGCTGGAACCGTACACACCTATTTAAAATATAACAGCATCATTTGAGACGTTTAGATTTATATCGGTCACAGCTTCAGGTTTTATTAAATGTCTTGCTAATATTGGTATTTGAATCGATTTATGATTTGAAAATTGTTAACATACAAAAGATGCGCCACACTAACACATACAAATATGTTTATATGTGTTATACAGCGCAAAGGAGGTGATATATTAAATACAAAGCAGCAAAATGGTATAGATAGACAGATAGACAGATATATAGATAGATATGAACAGACTGAGACAGACAGACAGATATTGATAGATAGACACTATTTACATTTATTCGGACTATTATCTTCATTTTTGTCGCCATATTTATTACATCGTTTCAGCCGTTGTACGCTTCGGCCTTCTTCAGGTGGTTGGAATGTCCTTGACACATGGCACATTGGATAAAGGCGTTAGTTAAATCCAGTGACAGTACCAAAAGAGTGTGAGTTCAATACCCGGTTAAGGCAGAGGAGAAATTTGAGAGGAGAATTAAAAGAATTAACTTATAACTGACATCCATTAATCATGGCACGTGCAACTAGAACAGTCTACCCAGTGAGCGAAATAAAGGGTTCAATTCGACATTCTATCCACTTGAAGAAGGCCGGAGCGTACAACGGCTCAAACAGAATAATGTAAATACCTCATTTCAGAAATATAGACAGATATAGATAGATAGATATTTATACTTGTCTCCTTTAGCATTAAATTATGAGTTTAAATTTATCTGGGTTCACTATTTATATATATCTTTTTTTTTTATCTGTCATGATTTTAGATGTAAAAAAATATAATTTTGTGGTATGGATTTATCGCCCCTCTACAAGCACCATAATAAATATTTACCATAATTATACGAAAATAGGATTACATGAGATCTGATATTGGATTATATCATTTATGCATATACTGAGAAACATATATACGATGTGGAGTTTCATTCCCAAATCTGAAAGGTCCTCTTAGTGCGATTAAGAATATTTTAGATCTTAAATATTATATGATTGTGGTTAGAAAAGAAATTGTAAATTTGTGCTCATTAGCTGGAATATATCAAGATTAGAACAAGCATTTCGATTACCTAAATAAATATATAGATATACATAAACAGTTACATACAATGCCACTTCAAAGTTTATGAAAACGCCCACCCACTCAGATATAGTTATTGTTATTTGGAATAAATGAAACTAAGCTATAATGAAAATAAAAATAATCAAATGAGCACACAGAAAACAGTTTGTGAAGTAGACTTTATAAATTAGGAACACAAACAAAAAATGATTAATTATTTATTCAAAATATGTGATTTATTCTCACAAAATTGAAAATTTGACGCGCAAACTTATGTGACACCAACCTCTGTATTGCTAAAACCATGTACGTAATAATTTCAGCAGAAGTACATTTAGGTGCTTCATTATTCAAGGTAAGCTGTCCAATCAAATAAGACATGCTTAGTGAATTGGTTAATCAATACAAATTGAAAGACAGGTGAAGTCAACTAAGCTACTGTAATGACACGTTTTAACCTCAAAGATCAACAATACTTAGAGGAAAAGATATATCGGAGGTTATCAAGAAGGGTTTACCTCCATTTCCCCAGTCTGAAGAAAGCTATAAGACCACATCAAAAACATTCCAGATCTATTAATCCACTGTTAAACAAATAATTTACAAAGGAAAGTTATTTAACACGACCGGAATTCTTCCTCGAACTGAACGGCTATCATCAACAATAAGTACAACAAGAAACACTAGAAAATAATAAATCAGGCAAAGGCCAAACCAAACATAGTTGTAGAACTGTATGGCAGCATATGCAGTAAATGTACAAGACAGTTCTCTGGACAGATAGTCAAAGATGATATAAATTACCATGACTAGACTACCAATCATAGAAATCCATTCAAACATGAAGGATGGGGTCAAATGTTAGGGTCAGGAGCACTTTTCTCTCACTAGACTTGAAATACTCTATATTATACAAGGAAAATGAATTCTCACTACTATCAAAATATTCTGGATCAGAATCTCCTGAATTCCGTCAGGGAGTATAAGCTTGCTCCAAAGTGTGCTCTGTAACAAGACAATGACCCTAAGCTAACCATGGAATTAATTAAGACAAAGAGGATTTGTACTCTGGATCGATAGAGTCAATCAAGATCTCATTCCAATAGAAATGTGGTTTAATCTAATGCTAGTGGATCATTCCAAATGACTCTCCCAACTTTCTCAACTGGCTGAATTTTCGAAGGAGAAGTGGGCAAAATGTGCAACAGCATATCCAAGAGATTGGTCAGTAATAACAGAAGACGCTTGGTTGAATTAATTACTGCAAAAGATGGTGCCACAAGCTACTAACTAAAAACGTACACGCATTTTTGCATATGTCAAATTCTCGGCTTTGGTGAAATAAATCGTTTTTTCTCAATAAATAAGTAAAATACATCATTTTGTGTTGTTAGTGTTCGTTATTTGGAAAGGTTTCTTTACAAAGTTGTCTTTAGGCGCACATTTAATAATCCATTTTATAGCTTTTTCACAATAACGAAAATTATGTCTGGCGGGGGATGGGGTCAAGGTTAAAATGAGAATGTGATCTGGTTTGTGTTTTTTCTGGACAAGTGGATTTAGGAAAGGAGTCAGAGAATTGAAATTAATGAAGAAAATAAAGCACGCACTTTAAAAATCAGATTTGTCACAAAGAAGTGGGCAGAGTTAGAATACCATGAAAGAAGGGGAAAGGGGCAGAATTTAGCTCCGCCTGTGTGGGGGGATCGGTGCGAGATGTGAAGTGAAGTGGGTTGGACTTAAAGGAGGATTAATCCCTGTAACTACTTCCAAGGAGGGGAGATAATTCTCCAAATTTAGAAAGTTGATTAAGAAAATGAAAGTAGGGAACGAAGAAAACCTTTAATGGAATTAAAGAAAATTGTGGAATCACCGAATTCTTATAACCCTACGGCCCCATGCCGATTTGGGGTGGGAACCTGCATCGAGTGTCTCTGAAATCTACATCAACTGCCACAAGAGTTCTTGATTCCAAGACTTTGAACCCAGCTCTTCCAGAATTTTACTCAAGGCAAGGTTTCACTATAGAGGTTGATAGAGGAAGGGTTAATGTTTGTTCTACCAAGAGCTATATAAACAAATCTCTCGTTTCATTGTTCATCGTGAAGATTTCTTCCTTAATATAGCACCTACCACTGCTTAAATCAGCGCTGTGATTACGACGACATTGAAACTAGCACTGCTCTGACATCAAGAACACTGCGTGGCCAGATTCGATGTGGATTGAAACAGCCATCGACCAACAGTGTCAGCATTGACGAGCGCTACGTTAGCCCTGTGGTTAAAACGTCGTCCTAAGACCCTAACGACAGGGTCACTAAACGTGATTACACCACCGGGTGTAGGCGACCGCGAAAAGCCATTACATTAATTGGTGACCGTAACCAAGGATGTAACTACGGCGGAAGGTGATGTTATAAAAGGGACATATGTGTGTGTATGGTGAGGGTGATCGTCTCCTTCCTGAAGGGACAAGGCATATAAAAAGAAGAAGCATGTGGGGTCAGACGGGAAATAATCAAGATATTGGTATTTATGTTTAAAAATAAATTATATTTAACCTTATTAGACCAATAGTACTATAATATATATTTTTATTCTATAAACTTAGTAGAATTAATACTTTTATATATTAGAAGTAGTTTTTTTAGTAAAATGATACTTTTCAGTTTAATTCTTTGTTTTCATGTTTGAATTGTTTTCATACATAATACATTGTCTGAAAGTTTTTATTAATTTCTTGCCAAATATATATATATATAATTACACCTAATGTAATGGTTTAAATTATTCTGAATTCAAGAAAGTATATTAAAATAGAGTTCCTGCTAACAACAAAATCAAATGATAAATATTCCTTAATAGCTATTGGATTGATAGTAATAATTGATTGCGATCACTTTGAGTTCTTTCTTAATTACTGCCTTTATTTTTTATTTTTGCCGTAAAATTATTATAATCTTATATAACCAATAATTTAAGAATACATTTTTTTAGTTTATATCCTTTTATTCAACTTAGTAGAATTGCCAAAGGCGTAAAATCAGAATTATTTCCCTTTTGTACATCTAGACAAAAATAATGTAGCAATTTCGAAATCGAAAAAAAATCTTTTAAAATGGTTAACACTCGAAAATGGCATAAAACTTTATGTTTTGTGATTTTTCACACAGGTTTCTTAGAATATCAATATAAAAATAACACTGACAAATTACAAGTACTTTTTTGTAAAATAAATATTAAGTGCATATTTATTTCTGTCCATTTTGAAAGAAATAATATTTTGTATTAAATCATGCAGGCATCAATTGTAAAAAGAAATATTGTTTGAGTTTAATTGAATTATTTCTGGCAAATTTCCAGGACATTTGAGATTGCCTAAATTCTTAGTGAAATAACATCTTCATGTAATAAAGTTAAAAAGTATACATGAGATATAGAAAGTGTTGAAGAGAGACGTTCCAAAATATTGTCACAATTTTTCTAATAAAATTACCTGTTCTGTACACAAGTCATTCATTAATACATTCAGGAAATTTACTTTGAATCGGACATTTCTCTGATTTTTAGAAAATATTTTAAAGCAGTAATCAAAAAATGTCATTTCGGTAAAAAAGCAAATTTATTTAGGTAATAGCTGATACCTGATGTCAATCGCTTAATGAAAAACATAGAGTGAAATCACTTAAGTTGTATTTAATAGATATTAATTCATAGGATTATTGATCTGTAGTCATTAATATATGTTGAATGAATTTACGCTAAAGAAATATAGTTGAATGGGATATATAAAATTACCCGCAAAGATTCACTAAAATGTACATACTAGTACATGATGCAACAATAGCAAAAATTTAACATTTTATCGTCAAAATCTTTATGTTATTAAAAGGAAAGGCTAAAAGTCATTTTGATTATTATATTATATTTTTCATACACTTTAGAACGTTCAAAATTTAGGTTACTTTTTTTGTGGGACCGGGTGACTATAAGTTAGTATGGAAAATTTTCGTGTCTTTTTGCGGTGAACAACACATTCATTTAAAAACTCTGGAAAAAATAGATAATTGTCAGTTTTTAATGGCATTTTCAGCACTTATTTAAAAATGGTTAAATTATTCTAGACATCCTTAATTTTTATAAAATCTTGGTAAAATATTTTTAAGTCTGATACGCTGCAATAACTTTATGAAATTTCGATAAATTTATTCATGTAGAGCTTTACGGTAATATTAATTATGAGTACAAGCCATTGGAGAATTTACGTCGCCAATTATTTTTAGTCAAACTTGACCTGCAGTTCCAGAAAATCTGCTATGAATCGTAAAATAAAAAGGACAATAATACCAAGACATTATACACAAAAATAAACCAATTTAAAATATTGAGACAATTGAATTATTGTAACCTTTTTCATTTATAATTAATATATATAGTTTTTACTTAATAAAAGTATCTCCTAACCGGTTAAAATTAATACAGAAATTTAAAAGTTATTCTAATTAAATTGAAAATAAATGAAAACAACTCTTGTAAAACTTCATAATTTTTTATCGAAAAAAGAATTCTTAACACAATAGCATCCAAAATATCTTTAAATCGCAAAAGCACCTTTAAGCGTTTCTCATTAAATACTGTCTTAGTCTTATTTCAATTTTAATTTACAGTCCAGAGCTGATTTTTTCTAACAGCTGGTCCAGTTTTACAAGGTAAATGATTTAATTCTCCAATGAGTTCTGCGGATTTTCTGTAAATGGTGGTCCGGTTTTATAAAACAATTTGATGATTTAATTTGTCCAAGGAGTTTTCCTTATAACTAATATAAATATTAAGTATTATAAAAATGAATTACACTAAATTTCATAAAATTAAGTAACTGAGGTTTACCAGATGCAAAAATATATTTTCCAATGATTTTCTAGAAAAGGAACGTTTAAAAATACTTTCCTTCATTTCTTTTTTATAATTCCTGATATATTTATGAAAATCAGAAAATCATCTGATTTTTTTCCAATAATTTTCAAATCATTGTATTTTTCACTGAACAAAGAAGCCCCAATTGTTCATGATAATTTATGGTTCCCCGTTGACGCAAGAAAATCCAAAACCTTTAATCAAAATTGCGTTGGAAAATGAAAAGGGATTTCAATTGTCACTGGACAAAGGAAAGTAATGTGCGCCACCAGAAACATAGCTACCGCGTTAGGCTCCATCTTGGAGTAAGAGAAGAAAAAAGCGAGGAAAGAAACTTCTTTTTATAACATTTAACCGTGCCAGCTTACGGATTTTGACGAAGTCAAGTGACGTAATCATATTTCTGGTTCCTTTACTACTAGCACCATGGGATTATGAATTTATTTTTCTTTTATTATTCATTATTATAACTTTATAGATTTGATATTATTTTCCCACAAATACGCTCTTGGTTAAAATCGTAAGCCCAGATAAAAAAGGGTTAAACAAATATAAATTATTGTTACTGTAACCGAAATATATTTGCGAAAGATTTACATTTAATTAGAAAATGTAGTTTTTCAACGAACAAGTGAAAGTTTTAACCTTTTAAGTGTTTAAGTTAAGCAAACATTGAAAAAGTATTTATTTGGTTGGTCATAAAGATAAGACCACGTAAATTAAAACAGAAAATACAGAACAAATAAGTCACAACGACAATTTAATATTCAGTATATCCTCCATGTTTGCGAATTACTTCGAAAATTCGCTTTGGCATACTCATTATTAACTTCTTCATGAGGGTGCATGTGATATTCGCTCAGGATGCATAAACTGCAGCACGAAGAGCATGCACAGATTCAAATTGCGAACAATGTTTATGAGCATCCTTTACAAACCATCTCCAAACATTCCCGATTTCGTTTTGGTCTGGAGAGCATGGTGGATGTCTCAAAAGCTAAATGTTGTTTTCCAAAAAAAAACAACTTCTTCGAACTTCCAGCGTTGTGGATTGCAGCATTGTCCCGCTGGAAAATACAGTTTTCTACACATAGACGAGCGCCTTTAATAATTTGCAATGTCTTTCTTAATATATCAATCTAACTAGCAGCTGTTTGACAATCTTTTACCTCCTGCAGCTCAAAAGTTCCATTGTACGAAAATGAACCCCAGACCATAATTGATCCACATCCTCTGTGTTGTGTTGAGAAAATCTCTTTTGGTGCATCGTCTGGCAGTCAAGGTTGAATTTTTCTTGTCTCTCATTTAAAAAAAAACATTTCTTCCATTTATCCACACCCCCAAGTTTGATAAACGGAAGCAAATTGTAAACGGGAGGTTTTATGGCAAGTAAGAAGGCGAGGCTTCTGCAGCTGTTTCACGTTCTTAACCTCTTTCTTATTTAAATGTCGTCGAATTGTTTGAGAGCTGCATTCAGCATCTGTATTCGCTTTTATATGATTTGATGTTAGGCTTGAATCTCTCTTAAATTCTCGCCTAATGCGTCTGGCTAGAAATGGTGAGATTTTACTGGGGCAATTGCTTGATTTTTTAGAAGCATACGCATCCGGACTTTTAATGAAGTTAGCAATGACAGTTCTGCTACATCTAATTTCATTTGCAATGGCTCGTTGCGGAAGACCACATCTTTGAAGTTCAACTATCCTGCCCTGTTCGAACGTTGTTAAAAGTTTAGCCTTATCCATTTTAAAAGTTGAAATTTAATACTGGAAATGACCCACGTAGATGTCTACACGCCTAAAGCTATGAGCACACTGACTAGTTCTAAACTTTTTGTCCAGAACTTTTTTTCACACATCGTCCTATCTTTATGACCAATCAAAAAATATACTTTTTCAATGTTTGTTTAAATTAATCAATTAAATCTTAAAATTGTCAAATGTTTGTTGATAAAAAACATTTTCTAATTACATGTAAATCTTTCGCAAATATATGTCGATTAAATTTTATATTGTTTAACCCATTTGTATCTGGTCTTAAGATTTTGACCAAGAGTGCATATACTACTGAAGAATTTTTACATTTTAATTTGTTTATCACTTACTGGACACTATCGTGTTTACAACTGTGCGTGATATGTCTTTTTGCTCTTTTGATTGTGCAACGATGCACCCACTAAACTTGATTTTATAAAGTAAATAATCTAAATTTGATTGCATTTTGAAAATTTATTGCCACATATTTTTATTGTAAGATGGTGTAGGCGATTATCACAGTGAGTGAAATAAATAACTAATACATACTAAAATAGCAGTTTATTACATTATTTACCTACATGCGAAGCAGAAACTGAGATGAAGTTTAAATGAGTCGAAAGTTGTTTTGAACTACAAAGGACAGGAAGTGAAAAACAATGAAAGGTCATGTTCTGAAGAGAGGACAATATTTACCTCATTATTTTACAACATAAATCGTCTTTATATCTATCTATCGATCTATCTATCTATCTATCTATCTATCTATCTATCTATCTATCTATCTATCTATCTATCTATCTATATGAGAGTTATATCACCAAACCTGATAAAGATGATGGTGTAGACATTTTATATAAACATGAGTATGTTAATAAAATGAATGTCATCTTAGGAGATACTTCGAAGTTCCGGCAGATTGGTTTGTCTGAAACTCACGGCCGCACTGATAAATTATAAGTAAAGCTCCAGAAAAGTTTAATAAATGTGTATAAAAGTAATTTTATATGCAAATACACCTATAACCGAATTAGACCTGATGGTTCTCAACTGCCCAGTCTTTACGGGTCGCCGAAGTTTCATAGAAATGATATACCTTTGCGACTCATTTTATCCATGATGGGCTCAGCACAGCATGAGTTAGATAAATGGTTAGCGGAACTGCTTAAACCTGCGTCAGACAATTTGTCGGCTTAATGTGCACCAGACTCATTCACTTCAGAATTTATCAGAACTTGCTCTATAAATTCTAGTGACAAAGACTGCAATTTTTAAGGTCATTGTATTTATCTATATTTGATCTTTGCAACCATATAACCCTTTTCGAATTCTTTCTGTTCCAGAGAAAGAATGTTACTTTCATCGAGAAAAGAGTAACTACAGTCAGTCGGTACAGACGTAATAAATTTATACATTGACGATAGACGTGTTATAGGCATATAGATTTTTGGTTAATCTGTTTCGCCTGTTTTTATATATGTAATACCATCAGTGATTCAGTCTGGAATTTCATTGGTATTATTCGTTATCATTGATACATTTTTACGCTTGATGGGTGTGGAATGATGATAGCGCCAAACATTGGATACCCTGTCATTTTTGTGATTTATCTGTTGGAGATTTTGTTAGAACTTAAAGTATTCTTGGTTATATATTTCCATCCTTGTGCAAGTTTATCCCTGGTTCTTTCTTGCTAATTCATTATCTTTTTGCATTGAGATTTTGGTTGCTCCAAATAATCTCCTAATACGTATGCACGTCTTCTATAGATGGTGTCTTTTTGATGTCTACAACGTACGTTTTAATTTCCCTATATAATTTCTTGAAGTCTGTTTGAAATATGCTATTTTTCGATAGAATCTACAAAAAATTCCTTGCTATTTTCTCTTTCTTGCTATTTTCCATTTCTATTCAAGAGTTCCCTTTACTTCTTTACTTTTATATTTATGATTGACTTTCATGCTTATTAGTGTTGAAACATATGAATTTCTTCCAATCTCATCCAGTATCGATATTTTCTTTTTCCTTTTAATTATGACATCCAATCAGATTTTTTTCTTTTTTATTTTCTGCTGATTAATCTTAATTAATGTTTTTGTTTTAACATTAATTTTTCTAGTCGCTGCTAAAGTTGCTGCATATATTACATTATTGACTTCTGTAATGTTTCACAGTGGTCTCTCTGTTAAGAATATTAGCAATGCCGCGTTATAAATTTTCACATTATCTATTTGAACTTTCCCTTGAGGATATGTGGGAGCTTTTTATGACATTTATGTGTGTTGAAACTTGACTAATGCATGGTATAATAATGCAAACACAAAATGTACTTAGAATAAAATGTATTGAAACAAGAATGTGTACACAATATTTACATATAGTCTTTTGTATATTTCTGGGAAGACCGTTCCTGAAGAATGTGTTGACTAAGTCGCAGTCGGGCAGAGTCTCTAGTTGGATCTCTTGATTCGCCTCCCTTGTCTTACCGGTACCAACCATATTTATATCGTCGGTACTCCACTATGAAAATTAGGTGGATCCTACCACAACAATGTGTGAGTTACTTTGCTGATTACACTGGTCAAAAGCCAGTTGTCATCAGGAATGTTATATGCAATATTATATAATACACTGGCGAAAATAAGTTTAAGTTCGATGATTAAAACTTTATTCATTTCGGAATATGCTTCAAATAAAACAATATAAATTAGTTTTATTGTGTACGCTTTATGCAAAATTCATTTCTCTTTCGAATGTTGTAAAAATTGTATATTTGTCTACAACTTGAAATATGTTAATGCTAAATTAATTTAAATTATCCAAATTTGCTAGCAAAATAATTTTAAGACCGCTTGTGTACTATTATATTTGAAACAAAAAGCCATAGCAATAGTACATAAGCGGTCTTAAAATTATTTTGCTAGCAAATTTGGATAATTTAAAGTTTGGGATCACGAAACAATATATGAAGATTCGTTTAAGGAATTGTTCAGAAGCCTTTGAATATGTAAAGACCATCTTCCCAGAATTCACCGAGGCAAAATTGAAGGCGTATTAGTACGTCAGCAGATAAAGAAACTCCTCAAAGACAAAGTGATTGAACTTAGATCCTGGGAATCCTTTAAGGATATCTGAAACTTTTTGCGGTAACAAGAGATCTCAGAATTTTAGAAATGGATTAAAATGACTTCAAGAGTCATTATCAGCAATGGAGTGTCGGATATCAGGGAAAATACATTTCCTTGATGCACATCTGGTCTCTTTTGCAGATAGCCCTGTATCAGTGACAGATAACGAAAAGGAACGTTTTCCCCCAGTCATCGCATCTAGGGAGCAGCGATATACAGGAATTTTGGAATGAAGAAATGCTAGCTGGTCTACAGTTGCACCAGAGAAAGTCTTAATCCAAAATATTTTAAGTTGTAATTTAATAGAAATATTGGTTCTAATTTTGATGCAATGGGTTTAACTTTGTACAATAAATAACCATGAAAATGTCTTATCTCGTATTTATTATACCTTATTAGTACATGAATTACGTACACAAACGTGAAAACTACAGGAATTTGTAACAAAACTTTGATGGAGAAAAACCGACTTCAGATTCATCATCAGCGTGATCAATTGACCGGGGGAAAGTAATTTTTCAAATCTAATTCACATTTTATTTAATTTTGTTGATTATTTCAATGGTGTTTGTTTTCGCTTCAGTGATTTATAGTACATTTTCTCAAGGAACTCTACCTTAATTTCTTTTGATTCATCTTCACCAGTGACAGAGTCTGAATCAGTGAAATAGTTTATGTCAGAGCGTGATTCTCCTGTTTCAATTCCTGAGAGAACATTATTTCGTATATTATTTACTTTAGCTTGTACCTCGTCCACTCTCATATTGTACATTTCCACTCCGGCCTCACTTTTCTTTGAGTTGTGGCTTTTAGCAATTTGTCTTATATTACATTTTATCTCATCGATTTCTATGTCTGCGTGTCTTTCATTTCGTATGATGTATTTGTAGATATAGGCAAGCATATTTGGGTCAAGATTGAGTCTTATTTCAGTTCCTATTACATCCTTCAATATCTGGTATATCTGCTGTTATGGGGATTTACCAGTGCAGTGTAAAATGCTGTTATGACTTTCATACACACTTGGCAATTTATTTCGTTCATTTCCTTCTTGAACAAAATTATCCCTTGACGTTTCAGGATAAAACAAAAAAAATTGTCGCGTTGTTCACAAACAAGAACGCCTCAAAAGAAAATGAACTAAATAAAATCGCCAAGTGTGAAGTCTTGACTGTTGACCAAGATTAAATAACACGTGAGACACGGCTCGTCTCTGTCGGGGGTCATCACGGCATTTTTAGAGCACGCTGAGTTATCATTATTATCACGATTTTCTTCTTCTTATAACATATGCGTTTTGAACACATTACGACCTTCGTCTCAACTTACTCATAGTAAGCGTCATTTAAACGAAGTGAGAGACAGACCCATGTGGGGAAAATAATGGGAGAGAGGAAATAAATATATTTATCTAGTGCCACACTTAAAAAATTGGTGATTTTTTACTGTGTTCCCACATGTTAACGAAATAAACAACAAACAAAATACAAATAATATTTGTGTCATCGACTTTAATATAAGCGGCATGTGCGCATATATATATATATATATATATATATATATATATATATATATATATATATTGCACACACACAAACATATCTGTGTGTGTGCGCGTGCGTGTATGTGTGTTATAAAAATATAATAAACACCTATGATTTATCAAGAAAAACACACTTAATGTGATTAAGCAAAAAAATATTTCGATGTACGCAGATAATTCTTTTGAAGCGTTAAAATCTTGAGAATGAGGTAAAAATATAACAACTAAGATTAATGTTCTGGAGTGAAAGATACGACATAAAGTGATGTATGAAGTCTGTCAAATTTTCAGGATTCATTTCCCTGACTTCATTTTTTATTCGGGCTCAGATGTTCTCCAAATGCCTGAATGTACATAAAGTTAGTGACACCTATGTCGTAACGTATGGCTGCAACATTTGAATGAACTTCAGCAGACCGGACTGGCATGGAATCTAGGATACTGGATGAAGGAAAATATATTTCTTATTTGAAGTAAATTGGAATGAAAATTGCATTGCAGAAAAATAGATCCCAAATTTGATACATGAAAAGTATCACGCCACTGTCCTTGTTCCTTGTTGATTGGAATCAGCGTTGTCTGAATGTTTCATTTGATCTTTGGTAACATCTTTACCGACCATCTGGAAGCTAGGAATATCTTAAATCATCAGAGAAAATGACATTCCGAAAGAAAAGAATATCCCCATTCTTATTCAAAGTAGATTTTATATTGTACAACCCGATTGGAAATGACAAATCCTATGAGTCTGACTGATGGAATATATGGAGACACTTTTCCTACACTGGAAGTCAATTTCTTGGACAAAGCAGCGATTAGCTGCTTCATGTCACTAGAAACAATTTCCTTCTTAAACTGAGGCCATTTTCTTTTGTAGATGTAATTTTGCCGATTTTCTTCATACGACAGTTCAATGAATAGAGGTCATGCAATATCCAAAATACATATGTAATAGCCTAAGAACTTTCACTCATTAATGTGTTAATACAGGAAGGAATATTTTTTATTACTGCATCAAACGAGATATTTCTACATGTAATTGTCCACGTTTTTAAATGTTTACTATTCTATTTTTACAAATTTAATCTGTACTAGTTTCCTGATTTGTAGTCTTCTAAGAGGTTTAGATAATGTCAGAGATATGAGGACAAAGATACCCTCGCACACACACAAACACACATTGTCTCCTCATCTCTCGATCTATCTCTAGCATATATCAAAAATATGTATGTGTGTGTGCGTGTGCATGGTTGTGAGTGTATAATGTGATATATGCAAGATGACATCTATTTACAAATGCGCAGTAATAACTTGTTGCAAACGTATATCACTGTAGTGTTGTACTAGAATAACATTTTCACTCAATATCACTCCAGATTAGCAAGTGAGAAAAGTGCACTTTTGATCTGAAGCCGACTCCTTGTCGTCGAATGCAGAATCACGTAATCTAATATTTGCATCCGATATTGCAAGCGTGCGAACCGGTTCGCACGGCACACACACACACACACACACACACACACACACACACACACACACATATATATATATATATATATATATATATATATATATATATGTACAAAAATAGAGATGAGTTGGGCAGTCTTTCAGAGATTGCAAACGAGAATGTAATGTCAACGTTTTGGTATAGGGCTTTGTTTAACACACCCACACCCTGGATAAGAATAGTTGACGAAGTACTGGAGTAAAATCAAGTCTCGCGTTATTCATTAGTTCGCACGTGTTTTGATTAGTAACGGCGCCATCTAACTCATTACATTACATTGTTACTCATAGACGGTTATGCACCAACATATTTCCGGTATTTTCTTTGGTTTGTGTTTCGTCTGTATATGGATAAGCATATATCTTGTTTTAATGCTGATTCGTATTTTGGAAGAAATTCATTCGCTTTTGGCATGACGATTGTGTATATAGCAATAGATGCATATATGAACATTTATATATATATATATATATATATATATATATATATATATATATATATATGTATATATATATGTATATATATGTATGTATGTGTGTGTGTGTCTGTGTGCATTTCTCCCTGTGTGTATATCTATCTACATGTCAGTCTCTCTCTTTCTTCTCTCAGTTCGATAGCATTATCCAATCTAGGCACGGATTTCGAATAGATATGATTTATCTCATTCGCTCCACTCTTGCGGCATTTCAAAGCCACTCTATTCTTTTTGACATTCGGAACAGCCCAGCGCTACACGCATGTGCAAATCTGTGATAGAATTTTTTGCTGACCACAATTTATGATTTTTCAACATAAACTTGTTTTTTTTCTCTCTAAATAAGTTGCGTTCATATTTGCAAGAGTGAACACACTCGGAGAGATACACAGACATTTGTTTATCTGTGGTTGTTCTGTGTTTTGTATATGTGATAAATTATATTTTATATATAGGAAAATTATATAATATAATTTACATTATTATATATAAAATTAAGCAGAGCTAAATATGTACATTTTAATGGATACACTGGTATACACCAGAAATTAGATAAATTATCTTGCACACATGTCTACACGCGTACTTAACTGAAATTTTTATTATTCACACACACGCACGCACACACACACACACACACACACACACACACAAACACACGTATATATATATATATATATATATATATATATATATATATATATATATATATATATATATATACCATTTATATTATCGTACTTATATCTAGATCGTTACAATTATTGATAAGGAAAAACGGATATATATGTAGCGAGGGAGGGTGAGAGAGAGAGAGAGAGACATAATTTCGCTGTGTTATTTTCTATATTTTTGTCTACGCCACGTGCTTTAATTTTATCCTGACTACCACAATCAATACAGTTTCTTTTCGTTGTGATAATACAACTCTTTTACATTTTCATTTTCACCACCACTGCTCTTTTGATTCAACTCTTCTTTAAAACTGAATCCTGACCACCGCCATCGTCATCCTCATCAGCTGTAGTAGCATTAGTATTAGAATTTCGTATTCATTGTAATTTCATAATATTTGTATCTGGTTTATTTCATTGGATTGCAAATATCTCCAGTACTGCCCACAATAATTTTAAATATTCTAGTAATGTCATTTTTGTCGGATGTGCCAATCATGACTTGAACATCGTCATCATACTATACCATCTTGTTAAATCTTGAGCCCCAAATTTTAGATGAGATTTCAAATGAAAGTACTCTGAAAAGAAATAATCTAATATTGTCTACAGAATCAAGAACTTAAGGTATCCTTTACATATCGGGGAGTTAAAATGTATCTCTGAAGTATATGAATCGATGACGTGTGGTACAGATATTCGAAGGCTTAAAACAAATTATCGAAAGATAAATTTCTGAGAATAAATAATTAATCGGAAAATATCATTCGAAACGAATGCTCGATAACAATATAATATATAATCTAATATATCACTGTGAATGCGGTACAATTTTCTCAGATAGTGAGAAACAACTTGAAGCGATATAGCTGTGTATTTAGGAGTACTGTTGGGAATAATCATTTATAGATTATTGGAAAAACATTGTAAGGAGAATAGGAACTACAATGAAACTGCTGTTAAAAATGAGAAAGAGGCATTAAACGTATTTGGACTTATGAGAAATTAAGACTTGGAGAATTTGCCACTCACAAAAATGTCTTTGGGCAGTAGAAGATGAGGAAAAGTGAGCAGATTAAGTTTAATTAATTTATTTAATATTTTATATATAATTTATTTAAATATCGACAGTAGTTGATGTGGTATATATACATATATATATATATATATATACACATAGGATGTGGTATATATATATATATATATATATATATATATATATATATATATATATATATATATATATATATATATATATTTATATATATAATAATGGACTCTCCCGTCGGTTTCGAGGTATGAGGATCTGACAACTTAGTTGTGAAATTTTGTGCGATAATCTTAAGTGGCACTTAAGACCCGCTAGTGATTTACAAAGGAAGCCGCATGTGGAGCAAGAGTGAGGATTGTGAGATGAGATCACTGTTAGATCGGCTGACCTTTGTTGTCGCTTCTTGAAGATGATTCAGACAAGCAGATTGAAAACTGCCGAGTCCACTAAAACACGTTGATCTCCATTCTACTCGCTCCAAGGCTAAGCGCTCAAGGGTGTTATGTAGTATATTGACGGCTGACAATTTGCTTTTCAACTTGTTTTTGTATCTTAGACACGGGCGTCCTACATTCCTGTATCTCTGATCTAACCGGCTGTACATTAGGATCTTGGGTATCCTGTCATCAGACATTCTCAAGAAATGACCAGTCCACCGTAACTGAGACTGTATGAGATACGTCTCGATTCCTCCAATATTACACCTCTTAAAAAGGTCTACGTTAGGTGTCCTATCTTGAAGGTTAACTCCACAGATTGCAGGCAGACAGCTATGGAAAACATCCAGCTGGTGTATATGGTACCTGTATATAACAGCTCTGTAAACCCGAATTTTCGTATCCAGTCTAATACCCCGCTCACTCCACAAGCGATGACGAAGTTTGCCGAAAGCACTGGTAGCCTTAGCAATCCGTTGCATGATTTCATCATCTAAATTTCCAAAATATTCATGTATATATATATATATATATATATATATATATATATATAAGATGTGGCATATATATATATATATATATATATATATATATATATATATATATATATATATATACAAACACACACACACATATATATATATCAGAGAGAGAGAGAGAGAGAGAGAGAGAGAGAGAGAGAGAAGGAGGGAGCTCTATTACTTGAATCTTTTTTTCAACCATATTTATTTACAGCTTTTTGATTTTGGAAAGCGAAAAATAACTTCCAAAAGCTAAGTAAAATATTAAGAAACAAAAAAATGTCAATATTTCGATTACTGAACTATGATGTAGTATCTGTTATCCTATATGCCAGTGAATAGTGGACAATCACACACATGAATAGACTTGAAACAAGAAAAATGTGTTTCTACACAATGATGCTAAGAATACCATGGACTGAACATGCTTGCAATGACGAAGATTGAGATAAAATGAAAAACAAAATGGACTCTTATATTTAACATCATGATTAGAAAATCAGGGATTAAAGATTCTTGATTTAGAATGGTACAATACCAATACTGATACAATACCAATACTGATACAATACCAATACTGATATAGGTCAAACAACAGGCAACCAGGCGGAAATTATGCGTTGATAATCCAGGATAATTAATTTAATTCATGATTCAAGCAGCCATATTTCTGTATTCCTTGGTGCCTTCAGATTTCAGAGTCGCATTTTCCGTCATCTTTTTCTTCACTAACCATATCTATACCTGCTGAATTCTGATGCCTCCAATTCTTTCTTCTTACATCATTTGGCTTTACTTTTAAACTTCCTTTATTACATTGCCTTTTAGTTATTTTAGTTTTGTTCTGATATTGCCATCGTCATCTTATGTTGTTAAGATTATGTCCGACGATAATAAATCCTGGTATTTCTTCTAGTTCTCTAAATAAAATATCCTTATATAGATTATATAAATCCAGCGAGAATAAAAAAAATTATTTTTCTAATCCTTTTTCTATTTTACGTACTGGCTCAACTCATTTTCTAACCGCATTTACTCAACTTGTTCCCAGGAAATTTTATTCTATTCTTTCACATAATTCAAGTTTCCTTAGTAGTTTACTAGTTTTTTGCTTATTTATCAAATACTTTTGTGTAATCTACGAATCATCTGTTTCTGTATTTGAATTATTCGCTCTAATAGCTCTTATATGCTTAGCATTTAATTTTACAATATATAAATACAAGAAAAATATTATTTTCTTCTTGCCATATAACTGATCTAATTCTGTCATGAGTTCTATGAAATAGTATTTTAATTATAAGCATAGTTATGTTTCTTACTACACTAATTATAGAACGGAGTTCGCATTCACTTGCACCTTGCTTCTTCGGCATCACTGTGGATATATGTCTACGTAAAATCGTCACTTTTTTATTTCATTTATTATTTCAGTAATCTTGTAGATTTAGAAATTGCCTAAGGTTTATAGGTTCTCTAATACAATCCAATATGATCATCCTGGTTTGTTTCTCTTCATTTCCGCCAGTGTCGATATTACCTCAGATTTTAATATTACATCTCCTTCCATATTTGCCTGTTTTGTGGCTTTCTCGTCTGTGTTGCCAAGCAATGATTATCTGGTGTAAAATCACTAAAATATCACTTCCACTTTTAGATATTATGCATCATCAAAGAACATGTCATAGTGTCTGATTTCTCTATGTTCCGTAGTGTTTCTATCTCTGCACACTTCACTTTGAGTTATTCATTTTTTGCCTTATTTGCATTTCTGTTAATGTTTTGCTTAATATCGCATCTATTGTGTCATTACTTGGCATTGTTTGTTGTTTCTATATTATCAATTCGGATTTAATTTAATCTGTCATCCACTTTTTAAAATCTCTCTTTCTTTAGAATGATATCGTTTGCCGATGTACAAGAGATTCATTTAACGTGTTAGATTTGAATTCCTGACATATTTTAAACTAAAATATATTCCTCTTTACTCTGTATATGTTCGCAAATTGCTTTTAGGTGTTCTTTTAATTTTTTCATTAATTCCTCTAAATCTTACCCATAGTTTGCATAAAACTTGGAGGTATTCACCTCCATGGTCAGGACCTTGGACGAGAATTAATGTGTACAACTGCATTTCTGATTTGTTATTGTTTGTTAGGGAGTTTATATGATTTTGTACCCCTACTGTCCACGGGTGTTTCGGGTGTGTATGAAACTAGGACATGGTTATTATGTGGACGATCACTGTACGACACTGAAGTAATTATCTCCAGGTTTGTAACGTGATTCAAGTCCATACGTGCCTGTTATTTCACTTAATATTTCCTTTCCTATGATTTATATTTAGACGATAATGATAATTCCATGCCGTTTGCAGTGTTTTTGCCATTATCTAATATGCTGTAAACTTATATTATTCTTCTTCTCTCGGGCTTTGTGATATTGACGCTAATACTATTATTACTTTTCAGTGTCCGACAGTTAACATTATTTATCAACACATATTTTCGACTAATATTAGTCGTAATCCACTTGAATCTCTCCCTCCGGTTGCGGATACGATTATATTTCGTCGCTAATATTCTGACCTAAATTTCTTTGCATACACTAAATTAGATTCTTTGAGAAGGAAATATTGAACTATCATAAAATTTTCAAAAATGATGAAACTCCAAAAGTGACGTGTCACTTGAAGTAGCTTAGAGAAATCGAATATTAAATTACTAACGGGGATAAGTTTTAAGATCAAACATTTTTCGCCCCCTTAAAATAAAAAGATATAACGAATAATGGCTGCAATACACAAATGAGGGATTTAGAAACTGGATAAAAGCAGAAGAATGTCATTCAAAAAGAAGGACATTACTTTATTGCATTTGACTAGCTTTTCATAAATTAAACGCCATAGAACAGGAGCAATAGTGGACTCACTATCAATTTTTTCGAGCTGATTTCATTATATTTTAATGTGCATACCTAATCATTCATTTTTTCACATCCACTTGAATATTTGTTCGAGAGTCCTAATATTTTTGCTGAAGTTTTTTTACTGCTGTTAAGCCTTAAAATATTTTAGAAGTTCAAACATGTGCTTTGGATAATAGAAACAAAAGAATAAGAAAAAATGATCAGACTGAAATATTGACAATACATCATGAATATTTAATAATGCGACACCTACCGGCTTTAAGAAATAAACGTTGTAATGGTCTCTTGAAAAGAAAAAGTATGAAAAGTGAGTATTTGCGCCATACTTTTTGACGATATTCTCTTTGGAGAGGCATGAATATATTTGTGCATTTCAAACGCCAAAACAAGAAATGAAATGAGAGAAAAAAAGAAAATGTCAAGGGAGAAATTGATTCAAAATTAGAGTCCGAAAACTAAAGTAAAATTACAAATTATAGAATTGCATAGAAGGGAGTTAAAAGAGAACACCAGTTTGGTGAATGCATTCTGTCTTCCCTATGGACATTTCAAATGGACTTTTATTTCATTAAAAGAAACATAATTTCGTCTGCCTAATCGCCTTCTTCGTAACAAATTGAAATATGTATCAAAAGCAAAGGATATGAATTTTTCGATAAATATATCATATGGTGTTCCTGAATGTTGAAGATGTAAAAAGGATAATAAATGAAAAAACAAATAAGGAAATAATTAATTAAGGAACAGGAAATTGGTAAACAAAATTGACAATGGATGGAAAAGCCTATTATTATTTGCTTTTCTCTCCAAGGCTACGAGAAATGAAAGAAGAAAAATACATAAGGGCTAAAGGACAACAACGAAATACCAGCAACATTTTCAGTTCGTTTTGTATCTTATATAATTCTTACGGTATGAAAAAGTGTTTCTAATTAACCTTGGGAGCATTAACACTACTCCAAAGATTTAATATTCCTAATATCTCCCATAAACCTTATATTTACTTGTGATGAAGCATTCTTCACCAGAACTTTACCGAAAATTGTATCTTGTGTCCACACGTTTGCATTAAATAACAATAGACACGAGGGAACTTAGGAAAATATTAAATTATGAGAAAAATATAAAAAACTCTCAAATTCGTTCACTTGAAATTATTAAGTTGAATAAATTAATTAAGAAAAGAAAATGAAAATGAAAAAGACAGGGGTAATATAAAATTATTGGGGACTTTAAATGTGAAAATAAAAATGCAATTTATTTTTGAACAAAGATCGATAACACACAAGGAGTGAATTTGTAAAGTCAGACGCAAAAGGAAAACTAAGCGGAATTCTTGGGTATTAATATAAATGAAGAAATGAAAATGTATATTGATTGAAAGATAATGAGGAGTATATGTAATTAAAAGAAGGTATGAAATGAATAAAAATGTAGATAGCATTGATGAGAGCAAAAGAAACAACATCAAACAAAAACCATAATTGTGCATAGGGCAATTGAAACAAAGGAATGGAAGAAAGAACTAAATGTAAATTCAGGAAAGGATAAACAAAAAAAAATAAACATTTCTCTGACCCTAGCATACAAAGACGCCTCTGAATACTAATTAATAATTAGTGGTCGAGACTAATCAGTCTAAAGTGACAAAAATAAGTATAAGACAATATTGCCAACAGGCATGTAGTATGTTCCTACATGCAAGATAACAAACGCATATATTTTGTTTCTAAACGTACGAAAATTATATGTATAGGCAACATATCTTCATTAAAACATATTACATTTAATAATATATACATATTGTGACAACTTATTTTTATACTAATCCGTTGCAGTTGCTTACTAAGGTTTTTAATGTTAAAAAAGGTGCAGTAGTTTTGGTCAACCCAATGACTTTTACAAGATCATCTTCAAGAGTAAATGACAAAGACAATCTAATTGTAACAGCGATAAAATCTGCGTTCCGTTGTGATCGCAACTTTAAAAAAATACGCGCGGACGCGGTATGTAATTATTTTAAAAGTTTCAATTTATGCTTTGTAACTCTGGAAATTATTGCAAAACAATCGTTTCAATATAAAGGAGCTGACGAGAAATTGTTAGAAATGAAAAATGGCATTAAACGTTATATGAATTTTAAAATGTTGCTGCTATATTCGCTATAGATTTAGTTGTGTGTTGGCTGGTTGATTTTGACCACGAGAATTTGAACTTTTTGTTTATTAATTTCTTTATGTAGTATATTGATGTTGTCAACAAGTATATTCCGGTATTGTAGATGTGGACAGGACGGGAATGTGTATTTATATATTATACAATACAACTTGTGTCCGAAAAAATAAAGTGTAATACGTCTTGATAATTTTGTGGTCGTCAAACCGACATATTCACTTTCTGTTTTGTCAGAGATCCAATCTCTCAAAGGGCATTTAAACTGATATAAAAATCTCCTTATATATATATATATATATATATATATATATATATATATATATATATATATATATATATATATATATATATCAACTGTTTGGAGAATTTAAGTAATCCCAATATTAATCAAGTGATTCGTTCCACTAGATTAATCGATTTAACGTTTGGCGATTGACCCATTTTCTAAACACATCATCACTTTTAATATTATAATGTCGAAACCAATGTCGAATGTAGCAAAATGATAATCATAGTTGAGTAGTTTATTGATAAGGAAGAAATATATGTCTTCTCATTATACATTGTGTTTTCATATTATTTCAGACATTGCATTTATAAATTACTTATGTTATAACCTGTAATTATCAAGACAAAGGAAAGCAATAAAATAAAAAAAATAATTACTGATTTGAAAAAGAGTACATCAGAGGCAGGTAATTAGAGATTCGTTTACATTTATTTTTCTAATAGACTTTTGCGTGTGGATCGATAAAATCCACTGATAATATTTCCCTAAAATAACAGAAAAGTTCGAGTAAACGATGTCACTGCACACTGTTTCTTACACATTATTAAATATATAAAGATTTAGTAGCTAAATATTCTTTTAGTTTACAAAGTAGATCATTTACTGACAATTGCTTCTAATTTCATACATCGAAGCAGTTGATATTCTTTATTTTCAAAATAGAACTTAAATATTTACGATGTAACAACGATATTATGTATACAAATTTTTCTCGTGGATACAATTTTTTCTTGATAGAAAGTAGTCATTCATTTCTTCAACTCCAGCATGATGCCGCAATTAGAAAATATCCAACTCAGGCATTGTGGTAAAACCAATACAAGTTAAAGAGGCGAAATATGTGATTCAGCTGACAACGTACAGAAAAATCCCTTGGGGAATAATTGTATGCATCGCGCGGTAATTAGTGATTGTAGCGCTGAGAGCAATCAGGAAACGATACAACTGAATGAATATTCAAAGTCTGTTCAACTTAAATACGGCAGTTGAATAGTAGTAATTTTTATTTAAGACGTAAAGATAGGATTCTATTTCTCCTATCAAGAAGTATTTTGAAAATAAGGACTTTTGCTATCAAAGTTAACATATATAGTTCACGTTCTCTCGTGACGAAATAAGTGTGTGTAAATGTGTGTGTATGTTTGTGTGTGTTAATCAATCCCAAATGAATAACTAAAGGGAGCTTATAATTAATCTGGACATCCGGCGTTTAATATCACTTTCCAATTCAAGATCAGTATGAATTTTGAAAGAATTGATTAAAAGGACGCTGATTATCTCAAAACTCCCATATAGATTTTAAATTGTAGTAAAAATTTCACAATGCTTTATTGAGCAATAATAAAAGTCAAATTTACGATTAAAAAAGAATGTCCTTTTCTCCCTCCATGTCAGAGTTTACTGCCATAAAACTAGTCCTGCTTTTTGCGATTATTTTTTTCATATCATTGTAAAATAATTTGGCCTTATACATTTTCATTTTACAGGAAAGACACACTTCTTTCAAGCGTTGACCAGAAACCTGCTGTAATATAAATTCTTACAATATTCACCGAACTGTCTTTTATTATCACAATTATGTCGTTGTCCTTGTTTAACTTTTCTTACCATATTCATATTTCTTTCCTCTGAGGCTCTATTTCCCTGCACTCCAGCAGGACGGATGAGACTTTGAAAGGGAGGGGATTCAGGTATGAATTTTCACAACTTCGTACGACGTTGAACGAGTTTCATTTTCCACTAGTATAGAGCGTATGATTTCTCGTGGTGATTAAAAAAAATCTAGATTTACAAATTTTGTTATCTGCAGTCAAAATTAATATCATGGGACGGTGATATCAAGAAATACTGTCACTGTTGTTGGACAGGCAGCAAAAAACTTTAAAGATACATGTCAAGAACTATATGTGATAATTTAAAAAAGTACTTTCTTGCATAGAATAACATCAAATCTATGAGCCTTTGTGGATCTTTGAAATAAATAAAAAACCGTGTTCCATCAGCAGATGATGATAATCACTGTTCTATAACAACATCAATAATGTCGATTATGATGATTATTGCAAGTACATCTGGTTCCAATAGGGAATGCTGGGAGCAAACGGATCGAGCCAGAGTTTGAATAAAATAGTTGTTGAGTTTAGCATGTCTAGTGTTGTCATTGTGTTGCTTCAGCTTTCAGTTACCACTTTAAGCACAGTGGAACATACTGTCAGAGAGGGAATCGTTCGAAAAGAAGAAACTTATGTTTCTAGTAGAAGAAAAGGGCCCATTTCGAAAAAAATATTTAAAATAAAATAATGTTCAAATGAACTATATCAGAGCTGTTTGACTTTACAAATTCGAGAAATTGTCAGAAATGCGGACATAGATTTCAATGCTTTCCAGTGATATTGAAGATAAAAAAACTCAATATAATATGGAAGGTAAAGCTGAAGATGTATATATCGGACATTTTCTTTCTCACGGCAATAACATGCAAATATGTCTGACTCAGTTTTGGAAAAAAATAATGCCTACTTGATACCTAAAATATATAGATGAAAGGGCGAAATTTGGACAACTTTAGCGAAAGCATGCGAGTTTAGAAAGGAAGTGATGAAATCAGAGACCATCTCGTGACCTACCCGAAATATTACAGTTAATTCATGATCGAGAAAGCCACGGAGATGGGCAGGAGAACTGATCAAATCAAATCTCAAATGGGAGAAAGTAATGTAAAACCTCGAAGCGGACGGACAATACATACTTCAATATATTAGTTTGATTTCAGAAAGTCAGTGAATATTGAAAATGTATTAACTTTAAATACAAATTGATTTCTATAGAGAATTCTTCAGCTTCATTTCTGGCGCTATATTTAATGCTTAACAAATGTCTACTGAAATAAATAATAATAATGATCGAAGACAGACAAAATCAGTAGTAAATTCGTAAACGATTTAATTAAAAAAAAATCTTTTTTAGTAGATTCAATTTTCTGAAGAAATTGGTTGTTGATGTGTGTTTTCTTAATGTTGTGGATTCCGGGATGAATCCGATATCAATGAATAACAAACACCAGGAATGGATAAGGAAATAACTGTATTAACGTAATAATACAAACTGGTAATACGGGTTAGTAGATCCAGGAATGCGGGTTAGTAGCAATAATATATGTACAGTCTTGGTATTGAAGTATCGCGGTATGACTCCTTACTGAGTCTACGTACTCATGACTGTGACTCTTGTGCTATCGTCCTCTATTACAGACAGTATTTAATGTCCCCCCCCACGAGGAATAGATGTGGCAAAAGGCCGAGTTTAACGTGGGTATTTCCCGAGCCCGTAGGCTCGGCCAAAAAATGCCCGTAGAACCCGTATAAACTGGATCGGGTTGGTCAACCTCCCCGAAATAGACTCTGTCCTTCGGCGGGTTCCTCTCTGCTCAGAGGCAGAGAGTTCGGCCGTCTGACCGAGAAGGCGTCGCCATCTGGCCGAGAAGGCGTCGCCGTCTCCTCTATTAGAGACTGTCCGGGTATTCACTGGTAGTAGTATATGTATACTTCGGGTGAGTTCATTTGTGTAAAAAGGGAAGACCCCTCAATACCCACTCCTTAAATCCTTTTTAGGAGGAGTTAATATATTTTCCTTTCTCTTAAGGTCGACAATTAGAGGCACTGTAAATTATACTCTTCCTGCTAGTGCTTCCAATTTCTGTGTCTTCTTGTGGTCTTTGAATCTCAAAAACTACAAAAATCGCCTCCATCGACTCGTGATTTTCTGCAGGTGAAGAGCTTGGCTCTTCAACCCGTCTTTTTTGTATTTGGTCAGTATGTTTTCTGTGGGTAAATTTTTCACCTTTTGTGTACATCACGTTTCCTAGTCTGTTAATTATTGTATTTTGTTCCTCATAAGCCATATTGTTACTGAAATAGACCCATTCTTGTTTGAATGATCTCTTGAGAACTGTAGGTGTATACCGGTTATTATTTATTTTTCCTTCGTCATCTGAATAAATTCATCCTTTTTCGCTTCTTTACTTATCTCTCGACATGTCACAGGTAGTTCCTTTACTGTCTTGTATAACTCTTTATTGTTTTCATCTGTGGTAGCAAATGGTGTGTCTCGATTCTTTTTACATACTGGTTGGAAATTTTCTTTCAATTCAATTCTAGCTGCACCCTTACAAAACGAGCTGATAGGTGAAACCCATACGTCGAACTTTTGCATACAGTCTGTACCCACTAGATGTTCTGTATCTTTCATTACGTATATCTTGAGTTTTTTTGTTTTCCTGTGAAATTTAACATTTACGATTATTTCACCTTCGAATTTTATACGCTTTCCTGTCACCGACTTAGCAATTTTTTGTGTATGTAACATGGTTGGTCTGTTAAGCTTTTCCATGTCTGTAGGTTAATTATCGTTAGATCGGAACCCGAGTCTAGGTGCAATTTTATCTTTTTATTTAAGATTACAAGTTCCACATATTTCCGTATATTGGTATTGTCTTCGTCATGCATCCTAGTAGCTCTTATCCTACTAGTAGCTTTTCTGTTCCTACATTAGGATGCAATGTTCCCATTTTTCCACACACAAGGCAGTTTTTATATTTAAAACGGCAATCCTTATTCTAGTGTAGTCCTCCACATCGATAACATGCAGATGGTGGGGCGCTTATATTGGCTTCGATTTTCGTCATAATTTGCCCTATATGTTGTACTTTTTCCCTCATTATAGAATTTCTGTTTTCTTTCCGGGAAAGGTGAAGAACGTAAACTTTTGTTTAACTTACGTATATGTGATACTCCTGACTCCTCAATGTTCTTCGAGTCTTTCTTTATACTCAGGCATTTTTGGCAATCATTTTGTAATTGTTGTAGTGTTAGTCCAGGTTCATTTTGTAGTTTTGAAAGCATTCTTTTGCGCATTTCACTATCTTTTGCCAAGACTAACCCTTGAACAAAGATGAGACACTTGAAATTGTCCGGTGTTAATTCTGCCAACTTGAAGTCGTCGCAATGTTTATTCACGGTTGCGGCAAACGGGGAATAGTCCTGATTTTCGTACTTTACGAGATTAAGACATTTCCACCTCGTGAAGGAGTGACATTTTTGGACTGAAAAGTTCTGTAAGACATGTAACTGCTTCGTCAAACGTTAATTCATTCGTCTTTTTTGGCAAAATGTAATCCACAAATTCTGTGTATTCCTCAGTTCCTAATTTTCTGAGCAACAGTCGTAGCTTCTTTGCTTCTGTCCAGTTTTGACAATCGATATTGTAGATGTCTTCATAACGTCTGAAATAATCCCCGAAATTTTTATCCTCTTCTAGAGAGTAATTGAAAGTTTCTATCGTATTCCACACTGCGTCTTGGGAAAACGTCGCCTCTTTTTCGATATGTTGTTGTTTGTTATCCGCTACCTTTAATATTAGTTCCTGCGTTTTTATTAATTGTTTTTGCCATTTTTCTGCCATTCTCTCCAGGAGTTGTAATTGCTGTTCATTTTGGTATTTTACAAGTTCTACTAAAATATTTTAAAAATCCTCCATGATAAAAGTCTTACGAAAAACTCGCTTTTCCGAATTTTAGTCCTCCTAATTCTTTTGTCGCCAAGTTGTTGTGGACACCGGCAAAAACGGCAAAGGAGACTTTTGTTGTTTTTTTTCTCAGTTCGAATACCTCGTCGTCAATTTGTTGTGGACAACGAGGGAGAATTTTGTTTCGATTTCCTTTGCGTGTGAGTTTGAATTCCTCGTCGCCAATTTGTTGTCGACGAGAGGGAATTTTTCTTTTTTCTTTCTTTCCCGTGTGAGTTCAATATACTAGTCCCCGATTTGTTTTGGACAACGAGGGAGAATTTTGTTTCATTTTCCTTCCCGTGTGAGTTCGAATTCCTCTTCGCCAATTTGTTGTCGACGAGGGAGAATTGTTTTTTCTTCTTCCCGTGTGAGTTCGAATTCCTCCTCGCCAATTTGTTGTGGATTCCGGGATGAATCCGATATCAATGTATAACAAACACCAGGAATGGATAAGGAAAATAACTGTATTAGCGTAATAATACAAACTGGCAATACGGGTAGTAGATCCAGGAATGCGGGTTAGTAGCAATAATATATATACAGTCTTGGTATTGACGTATCGCGGTATGACTCCTTACTAAGTCTACGTGCTCGTGACTGTGACTCTTGTGCTACCCTCCTCTATTACAGAAAGTATTTACTGTTCCCCCCACGAGGGATAGATGTGGCACAAGGTCGGGTTTAAAGTGGGGTATTCTCGAGCCCGTAGGCTCGGCAAAAAATGCCCGTAGATCCCGTTTAAACGGGATCGGGTTGGTCAACCTCCCCGAACGAGACTCTGCCTTTCGGAGAAGCCTCGTCCGGGTATCTCTCTGCTCAAATGCAGAGAGTTCGACGTCTGGCCTAGAAGACGTCGCCGTCTTCTCTATTACAGACTGTCCAGGTATTCACTGGTAGTAGTATATGTATACCCACGGTGATTCCATTTGTGTAAAAAGCGGAGACCCCTCAATACTTAACAAATAAAAGAATAAAACAAAACAAACTAAACAATAATGACCCAAATTATTAAAACTCTTGTGTTTTGTAAGAATCGTCGTGATATTTGGTTTTATTCCACTGATATGTAGATCCATTATTGTTCAACTGAATCTGTCTTATTTCTGAAAGAAAAACTAATCCTTAAATAAGCCTATTATCAGTTTGAATTTCATGTAAAATTTAGTGTTCGGCCATTGATTTCTATGCACCACTTACCTGAATATATCCTTTACCAATAATGCGAAAATAATTAGTACATTTGTGCCGTGTACAAATTTGCAAAATATTTTATCTATCTATATTCTGTTTTCAGTCAATTTTCTTGTTGAAATGAATGGGAATTTTATTCAAACTCCTAAAATAGCATGACAAATTCACGTAAACGAAACATTTCGAATATTGATTTAAATAAACACGTCCACATTAACTAGGATGCCGCCATATGTCTCGGAATAATAAGTAGATTCATGTACTTGTAAAACCGAGATGCACAAGTTATATAAGTGTCTTTTTGCTTTACTCACCATATTTTTCCTAACTTCTATGATCATTAAAACGTATGAAGCGAATTAGCCATTTACTAAGATATTTCATCTTTCAACATCTGAAGAGATCAGATAATTAGTTGCTTCTTTGCTTGTATTGCCGATACTTATCCTAATTGATTAACTTTCCAACAAACGTAACTTATTCGAAAAGTTTGAACTGTACCTCTTTTTTTAAGTAGACTACGGTTGAACGCTGAACTAAAATACTGGATAACATCCTGATACTTGCTGCATTGTATATGGAAGTGATTTGAATCAGTGCCAGTGTCTGTTAGAGCAATCTAGTAAATACCTTGGTAGTCATCCACTGTCCATGGTGGGCGTTAATACCTTCCAGCAAGTATTTCTGAAACACAGGATATCGCAGATGTCATCACAATATCGGAATGACATTTCCCATACGTCTGCCACTCACTTATTTGCTCGTTCGAACTCTAATAATTCAAGTCGGGATGATATGAACACTCAAGACGTTATTCCAACTGACTCACCAGCTGAACCAACTATAAGTTAACTATATATCTTTAGGCTCTAACTTATGATCTTGATTTAATATTAAATCTTTAACAGTCTTTTCTGTGACAAATCCTTAATATAATCATAGTCATTGTCTCTTGTTTTACTTTATTCGAAAGCTCGCATGAAGATTATTAAAACCAAGTAAATTTGATCAAATAGTATCATTCAAGTTCAATACCTCTACTTGATATATGTTCTTGTTTTCACAACGTTAATTTTATTATGAGTTTTCTTTCTCTTATTCATTATACATATTCGTATTGCTAATACATAATTTGCTAAGCAAGCTATCCTTTTGGTCCTATTGTTATTATTTTTAAAAAAATATTTTGATCTGTATTTGCTTCATTCTGGGCCATAAGCAATGAGCTAGGATAAAAGAATATGCCCTATTTTATGTTTCCCCTTAATTCAACAAAATACATTTATTAAAATAAATTTTAATCAATGTTCAAACTTTTACATTTCAGTTTTTGATAATAATGTCTGGACTATTTGCTTGTATTGTTCGATCTTTGTTAATAGAAAAGTCCCAGAGGATGGTAACATCTACTCTCTCGACAACAGATTCAGGATGATGTTTACACCAGTTTGCAGCTGTTTTATTCCGTAGCCATGAGAGATCTTGACCTACTCTTGAGGGTTTCTGTACTCAATAGATGTGAAGATTAAGCAACCTGAGATAATAGTTTCAATGTATTGGCCTCATAAACTACATTCTGGGTCGGTACTATTTTGCGAGATAGCCTGGCCGTTGCGTGTAAGCGGGCTCTGATACTGCGAAGCAAGAGTAAACACTTCAGTCTTACCCTTACGTCCTGAACTCCGTAGGTCCTTGTGAGTCGCGAATTAATTTACATCAGTATTTTTACTTCGGGGGATGTAGAAGCCTTTTGGCTCCAGGTTTCATCTATTTGCCTTTGGCCTAGCATTTTTACATCTTGTTTCTGTATTCTTGCTGATATTGTGACAATTGTCTATTTCAGCGCTATTGTCAAGATTCAACCCGAATCCTATTGCATTTATATCATCATCATCATCATCATCATTATTATTATTATTATTATTATTACTACTACTACTACTACTACTACTACTACTACTACTACTACTACTTCCCGGCCTTCATTTTTATTATAATTATTTTCTTTTATATCTGCAGTATACTATTTTCTTTCCGGGTCTCAACCTGACACTTCATGTCAGAAATGACATCATAGCATTTTCCACTGAACATTTTTGAAAACAAAACAAAACAAAACAAAAAAACAAACAAACCAAAAACACATTTTACATAGATAAATCCCTTCATAAGGTAGGAGGTGTACTTGCGAGAACATTTTTTTATATTTCCTTAATGCATTAGCTACGAGAGATCCCTTCGATGTGTCGACCCGAATCTTTTACAAACTAAAGGCTGCAAACAAAATTAGAATTATTGATGTCTTCATGTACCTCATTCAATCTCCTTATATTGTAAATGTTGTTTGAAGATATTCAAAGATACATTACAATCTACAGGAACTACCATATCAATAAGAAAGTATATTCTATTTTTGCGGTTTTTATAACTTTGTCTGGGCTATTAGCTTTGATTGCTCTGTTTGAGCGTATTGTGAGAACCATGAAATTGTTACATGGATGCTATTATTATTATTTTTATCATTGTTATTATTATTTTTATCATTATTATTATTATTCCCAGTTTTCCTGATTCCTATAGAAGCTTTTACCAAATATTTTAAGGGAGACTTAAAGTAAAGTATTTTTGGGAAAGTTATTTAGCATATTATATTAGGAAATATTTTCCGAGTATGATAGCGGTATTCCGGATCACAATCTTTTCTAACTCAGAGAATAGGAAATTCCTGAGTGTCCTTCATATATGTATCAGCCTTTTTAAAAATAATTCTTTGCGCTCTGATTATAACTGCTATACTAGCTGTCTTTAATTACACCATTTTTGTAATTTCTATATACAAACCTTGATATTTTGAAAGTGTGTAGACGTATTATGCTGAGATATATTAATCCGATGGGATGGCCTCATTTATGAGGTAGTATTTATGTTTGTCGAAATTTTATTATTATTATTATTATTATTATTATTATTATTATAATACTGGTCTGTTAGCTTATAAAGTGCAGTCAGCGTATATGGTGATCTCTCAAATTCTTGTTACCAGTTCCGGTATCTTACAATGGTTTGTAATAATATCATTTGTCTGTATTGTGCAAATTATAATGTTGGAGTATCACTATTATTGAGGTTGATAGTAGGACACCACTAAAGGTGAGGATGCGTATACAAAATCAAATATATCCACCATCAGAGTTAGGAGTATACTAGATACCTGCATCACAACCCAATGTGCGCAAAAGAAAACTGCAAATGGGGTCCAGTTTGAAATACAGTCAGTTCAGCTAACCCATTCAACGGCGTTCTTATGTATCTAGATGTGATTCTTAAGATGTCTTGTCTCATCCTTCAACTTAAAAATAGCCTCCCACTACTCGTATTCATTAACTGAAAAGTAATTAATATTATTATTATTATTATTATTAAAGAATGATTTTTATATACACATCATTGTTTTGTTTATCAGTACTAAGTTGATCTTCATTTAGACGTTGTCACTAATTTTCATAACATCAATTACTATTACCAAAGTAAATACTAACACTGTTATAGACTTGCATAAAAAACTTAAGTTTGGACTTTGACAAAAAATCGTCAAAAAATGTTTAAAACATGACAATCTCTCGGAATGCAAAAACATTTATGCGAAAACGCATTCAATATTATTTTATTTACATTTATCTTTATATAATGACGTTATACGGAATAATATGAGTTCAGTTATACTTATCGAATTTATACAAATACTTTTGTTTATCTCAAGAGTTTAACATGATTATGTTTAATATGACATTATTGTATTTAAATTATTGCAAGAACATCCCAATTTATTTTTCTCTCTCTGATATTCATCCGTCATGAATGCAAATGTCAATCTCTGTAAGCTTCTCCCAACTGCTTGCATGATAACTAAACGAAACTCAATACAAATCAACGATAAAAAAAGGAATTATTTCTCTTAAAGTTGCTTGTGGCAAGATAAAATTGTTTTGTTTCAATAACCAATTAGTCAAAGGCAGGCGGAATGGTGAAGGTCATAAGGTCGCTTAGCAACGATCGATATTCGGATAATTCAAGCGACTCTTAGGAATGACACATATTTATTTATTTAAGGTATATTCATCTACAAACTTAGGCAGTACAGATTAAAGAAACGTTTGAAAATATACTCTTCATTCTTAGGCCAATTTCAAGTTAGTCACGTAAATATGTAAATTATCAGACATGCACACACCAACGTATATCATACATGGTTTTGTGTTTGTGTAGGTGTATATATACATACATATATATATATATATATATATATATATATATATATATATATATATATATATATATATACAATACAAATTTGAACAAAAAGATTAATCGCAGTACGCTTAATGAAATTTTTAAAAGAAGGATTGCTTCCCAAGTATATAATATAACTGTGAATTAAATGAATAAATATACATATAAACAAACATACATGCGTACGATCACACGCATATATAAATTTGCAAATAAATAGTTTATTTAATTTTTGCTGATAAGAAAGCAGTGCTCAATTTGGTAACACAGAGCCATAAAGTATTTAATATTAATAAATATACATATTAAATTACGTCGAAATTACGTTATGTAGTATATTAATTCAACGATTAATGATTATATAATTATAATCTAATATTGAGGCATAGATCTGGATTCGATATACTTAACTTTTTTGTTGAAGATAAAAAGAAGAAATAGGATAAATAAAAATAAAAATTGGAGAAACCGAAATATTTAAGAAAAATTCGTTAAACATATCAAGGTGGAAATCTTATATAATTAAATAAGCATAAACACGTAAATCTGTAATAACTAATTAAAAAAATAAAAATAATAATAAAAAATTATAGATGTAAAGATAAGAAAAATAAAAATATAAATACATAAATATAAGACTATTTCGTAATTATAATATATAATTATAGAAAAAAAGAAAAAATGAGAATAATGTAATAAATAAAAAATAGAAATAGGGGAAGTAATATAGGGACATGGAGAAGAAATAAAATATAAAAATAAAGTTAATTAATGAAGAGTTAAAAAAAATAACATAAACAAAAACGGGATAAGTTGTGTAATTGTATGAATTGTTAGATTAATTAGGTTAGCCAGAATCGAAATATTTAAGATATATTTTTTCTATGAATGCATGAGGTCATAAGTTCACTTCATTTGTTCAGCACACTGGGGTTATCAATGTGTTTAAGGATGATAAGTTTTTCCAAGAGGCACAGATTACATTTATCTTTCTTGGAACTAAAAGGTTTGGGCTTTAGCTATGTAATTCCGAGTTACTAATGGGCTGTAGTTATCCGTCTTAATTTCCCAGACATATTTATTTAGTGCTGTATAGTTTAATAATATATACATACATACATTCATATATATATATATATATATATATATATATATATATATATATATATATATGGATAGATCGAGGATATGGCACAAATAATAAGAAAGCATCAGGAAATGAAGAAAAAGTATACATAGGAGTAACTGAAGGACCCTGGAAACAAAGAAACTATGCACACAAAACATATTTTACAACTAGTAATTACGCGAACAGCACAATGCTTTTTATGTATATCTGGGAAATTAAAAACAAAACGCAAATCACACCAAAAATATCATCGAAATAAAGAAAAGAGCATCAGCCTACAACAAGAAACCCAGAACCTGCAAACATTTCTTGGAGAAAAATAGCTATTATTAACTTCCTAGAACATATAAATTACTAAATAAACGATCTGATCTCATTTCAAAATGCAGACATGGAAACAAATTATTACTACATTACTTAAAAATCGAAAACTGAAAAGAATAAATAAAAATACACAAAATAATAATTTAAAAAAAAGTAAAATAATTTAACCCAAGCAAATAATAAACAAATTAACAAACCACTCCCGTTAGAATAGACAAAATAGAATAAATAAAACAAAAATACTACATAAAAAAATAATCAATCCAAATAAATAAATAAAGTAAATAATAAATATCGAAAACCGAAAAGAGTAAATAAATATACAAAATAAAAAATAAAAAATAAGTAAATAAATAAGAAAAAGAAGTAAAACAAATTAATCCAAATAAATACATTAATTAAATAACAAACCACTCCTGCTAAAATAATCGTTAGAACCCTTAAACATAAAAATAAATGAGCAAAAGTAAGTAAAAATAATCAATCCAAATAATTAAATAAAAACAAATTAAAAGCTGCACCCCCGCCAAAATAACAGAACAGACTACAGCAATCAATAAAAAAATTGGACGAAAAAATATCTTAATTATCGTCCCACAGCAAAACAAATAATTAAATAAGTGACCTAAGCAAATCCCCAAATTTTTTACTACGTTAATAAAACATCGAAAAACGAAAAGAAAAATATATAAAATGAAAAATGAAAATAAATAAAAACAATGGTGTCCAGTGTTGCATATCCAACCCCACTTGATATTTTGCTGTTGTTGTGAGAAGGGGAAAGTACTAGATCTCCGCGATGCAGTCATCATTACTCTGTACAAGAACAAAGGAGGAAAATCTGACTGCTCCAATCGCAGGAAAGATCCTTTCCAGGGTGCCGCTGAATAGGCTGATACCCACCTTCGTGGAACAGCACCTTCCAGTGAGTCAGTGCGGCTTCGGAACCAACAAGAGCACAACAGACATGATACTTGTTCTCCGGCAGCTGCAGGAGAATGTCGGGAGCAAAGCAAAGAGCTATATGTGGCGTTCATTGATCTGACGAAAGCATTTGACACAGTGAGTAGAAGAGGAAATGTGGCAGATCATGGGGCGCCTCGGCTGTCCTCCAAAGTTCTTGAACATGATCATCCAACTGCACGAGGATTAGCGTAGCCAAGCTAGACAACTGTGATTTCTCGATCAAAGCAGGGTGGCGTTTCAATATATTCACTATCCAGCATGATGCTCAAGCAAGCCATGAAATATCTTTATGATGAGAACGGAGTCTACATCAGATACGGTCTTGATGGTGGCCTGTTTAATCTACCGCGATTAAAAGCCCAGAAAAAGACCCTGGAGCAACTTATCCGAGACCTCTCGTTTGCTGGCGATGCCGCATTTGTAGCCCACAGAGAAGAGGCTTACAACGTACCACTTCCTGCTTCACACAGGCTGCCAATCTTTTTGGGATCGAAGTCAGTTTAAAGAAGACAGGGCCTCGAGATGTGTTTCGCCCTCCCCACATAATCATTGGTGCAACTGAGCTGAAGGCAGTTCATCTTGGATGTGCCATCACATCGGAGGTCGAAAACAGAGTGGCAAGGGCGAGCGTTGCATTTGTTAGACTGTAAAAACGTGTGTGGTACAACAGACACCTGAAAAAGGGCACTAAGATCAGGACGTATAGTGCAATCGTCCTCGCTACTTTCCTATACAGAAATGAGTCATGGGTCACTTACCGACACCACTTACGACTCCAAGAACGGTTCCACCACCGCTGTCTCCGCATGATCCTTTACATAAACTGGAGTGACATCATCCCTAATATTGAAGTTCTTGAAAAGGCGAAGATCACCAGCATTGAGGTCATGCTGCTGAAGTCCCAGCTGCGCTGGGCTGGACATATTTCCAGGGTGGAGAATCATCGCCTACCTAAAATTTTATTGTACGGCGATCTCTCCACTTGCTATAAAAGAAGCGATTCAAAATTGCCTGAAAAAATCGTTGGTTGACTGTCACATTAACCATTACCGTGACGCCTGGCATCTTACCACCAACCATTGTCTCTTTCTTTGAAAATACCTGCAGACCGATTTCAGAGACAACAGGTAGAAGCGGAAGTACTGCAATGATATGACATCGAGCCTAGATTTTAGCTGCAACTACTGCGACCGCGCATTCTGTCCCTCATTATACTTATCAGTTACAAAAGTGCCTGCAAGCGACGTGTACAGACTCCCTCATTATGTTCGTTTTGCGAATCCAAGCCATGATCGTAATGATATATAGGGACATTGAAATCAACACCCATCGGTGACAGTCTGTTTCATGACTTCGATGTCCACTTTTATATTTACACATTTTATATTGAGCACTTTAATCCATAAATACCTTAAAACTCCATTTTATCATATATATATATATATATATATATATATATATATATATATATATATATATATATATATATATATATATATATATGTATAATAAATTAACTGATTTAAAAATATGGCTTCATCGCTACACAGGAATTACCATGTTTCAAAATCTTCAATTATATAATTAAATGAAACGCATTAGTTCTGTTTAATCTTCATGCGAATTATAGAATAACTTATTTTGAAATTTACGGAGTTTTAAAAGCACATACATTCATAATTTTTGTTTCCGAGGATACAGAGAAATCCAATCATTTACACAGAAGCGGTAGCATATTCTTTTTTATTAACTATTATTGTATCAATTATGAAATATGTTCGAAAATAGGTTAAGTCTAGGTAGGGTAGGGATGCCTTTTACAAGGAATTATGTCATCCGTTCAACGCATGCCGTCTGTTTTTTTATACAGAAAAAATACAACAAAAATATTCGTTAAATTCGTACTTGTATACATACATATTCTTTCTAAAAGGGGTGTTTGGATTAGAATACTTTGTATTGAACTACAATTTTAAAATATTATTTTGTACATTTAATTACTAATAGAATATATATCTTTTTAAAACAAATAAATTACTTAAATTATTTAAAAATTATTATTACATATCAAATATAAGTATGTATATTACCAGCTACGCTTATTTTTAAATATTATTTAAGAAAGATTTTTGACAATGTCGGCAAGAATAGCTACTTCATGTCTATGATTCAGTAAATTTTTATTTTTTATAAACCTAAAGACATGGGTCATTTAATCACCTACATATTCTAGCTTTTCTTATTTATTTCCATTTTACTGTAGGTGTTTTATTGGTTTCTTTTAAGTGCCAGAAATATTTCGATAGGGACGTCTGATTTCGGTATTTATTTATCCTAAATGAACTTTAGTGTTGATTGAATATTTTCTTGAACTCATGGATTTTGCAACCTATATAGAACTTTTTGTTTTCGGGATCTTCAATAGATGATATATTGCATTGATTCCGTGCGACATTTATTTTGTAGAGGAGACACACACACACACACACACACACACACACACACACACACACACACATATATATATATATATATATATATATATATATATATATATATATATATACATATATATATAAGAAAAACAATGCTCAGTAACAGAATATTAAGAAATATACATAATATATTTTATAGCTACAACGGATAAATTTAAAATTTAAAATAATTATAACAGAATGAGTTCATGCCTGTTTTTTTTAAAATAACCATGACAAAGTGATGCAGATTTTATTACCACAGGCACATACAGTCACACACACACACACACACACGCACGTGTGTGTGTGCTATATATATATATATATATATATATATATATATATATATATATATATATATATATATATATATATTAAACATTTCCTTCTAAGCAAAACAATAAAACCACTAGAACGCAAGGAGTTAGTACGAATTAAAGGAAATGTGAAAAACTACTATTACGGAGACGCAAAAATAAAAGAACAATAATTTAGAAGACAGAAAATAGCGATTAAATTTTGGATGATTAATATAGCATATAACTTACGGTTATATTTAACCCTTTCCACTGAAAATTGATGAGACTATGCTGCCAATCTAGTACTATGTTTAAATTCAGAACGTCTGGGTATCATAGAGTAAAGTTCATCAGAATAATTACCATGATAATATTTATAGAAAAAGATCTCCTTTATGGTGGTGGGAAAATGACGAAAGCCGAGATGCTATGTCAGGGCCAATAACATTACAGATTCTTCTTAGGATTTTATCAATAATCTCTAGATATATAGCAAGTATACAAGAGCAGATGTCGCATCAATATTCAAAGCAAGGACGAATAGCAGAGTTATAAATATGTAAGATCAGTTCTGTCGAGAAAAATTGTCTGGTACGAAAGCGTTAATCAAATTTTTCAGATGCAGTTGATTCAATAAACTCTTTCAACTTCATGTCAGTTGAAAACTTCAATCCGAGAAAGACCACCTTAGGTAGTCCCCTGGAGATTAGTATCTCAGATGATTAAAAGAGAGCCGCTTTGTTTTTGATGCGTTAAAATCAACAAACCATTTCTTGCCCCATTTAACGAACTGTAAGTCATTTTTAGATCAGTAGTAAATAGTTGTGTCATTAGCACAGATACCGAGTTCAGAACTGATGACACCTAGAAGGTCATTTATGAAAATGAAAACAACGTAGGTCCATGGATAGAGCCCTTGGGAAGATCTGCAAAACGATCTAGAACTACGGTCATTCAAGAAAAATTCTATTTCGCGATTTGATAAGAATTCGTCCAGAGATACCATGAATTGAAACTTGTGAAAAAGAACAGTATGTCAAACCTTGTCAAATGCCTTCGAGATATCCAAAACTACAAGCCGAACTTTACCATTCTTACCTATTTCAGCAAGAATCGTTAACGTATCAGCAGGTGACCTAGAGAATCGAAAGCCATATTGCTTATCTGAGAGAAGACCCTGCCATGTGAGATGCTTAACCAATTCAGATTTAATTAGAGCCCATCGCTTTGCCAAAACGAGGAAGAAGGCTAATATTTAGTGTGTTAGATGGTTGGATTCATTTCTTAAAGACTGAAACAACAGAAGAGTATTTGAAATATGCAGGAAGGCACGAAGCAGCAAAGCATTTATTTTAGAGAGATCAAGAACACATTTCTAATATATATATATATATATATATATATATATATATATACAGAGACAAGTTATATTAACAGACGCGTTTCATCTCCTGGTAGACGTTATCTAGGAAAATCTGGGGATTTTCTTTTGCTACACGTATTTATAATCTCAGGAAAATGTGCTTAGTTTAGTAAATGCTCTGTTTATAATAAACAGTATTAACAACATTTGATACAAAATAGGCGTTTTCCGATAGGAATCGAACCTGTATCCTACACGGAGCCGTCATATATCCTGACGTGCTATACCAGTTTAGCTACGAACTAGCGTCTGGTTACCTAGGTCGATTTTAATCTACTAATGTCCCATGATTTAAAAGCAGTAAAATCGACTTTGCTAACCAGAAAACTACACTGGTATAGCACGTCATATGACGGGTCATGTAGGGTACAGGTTCGATGCCTATTGGAGAACGCATATTTTCTGTCAAATTTCGGAAAATGTTGTTAATACTTTTTATTATAAACAGAGCATTTGCTTAATTAATTGTGTCTATATAAATAACGTATAACAATATATTAAAATAATTGTCGGACTTAGTCCATTTCGTAATATATGTGTTGTGTACGTGGGTTTTTTGAAAATCCAAAATGTATTTAACAAAATGCTTTTACATAAAACATTTTTACAAATTTAAAATGTATCTGATTTTACAATATGCAAGCCGACATATTTACTAATGCAAATATATGAATTTCATAATTATATCTTTATATCATTTTATATTGCATATGCAGAATATAAGAAAAATATGAATCGAGTGATCCTTAAATGTATTCATTTTAAGCTGCTTAGGTTCTTGGTGAAAGCAAGAACGAACTTTTCGAACGCAGTGGTATTTAATGCATTTGCTGTGATATGTGATATATCACCGACTAAAAACTCTATCTTAATGACATGTCAACTTTCCATCTTCCGATGTGCCTAGCATCATGTACAGACAGGTTTTTAATGCATATTCTTTTAAGAAACTTATTTTTATAAAATCTATATTATTGACACTTACAGCTACCCATTCATTTATACAGCTTTTTACTTTATATTATTTGTAAATATTTCAGGTCTTGTTACAACAAATGACAGACAAAATCTTTGAAGTAACTCTTCTATTTTCAGTTGATGCTCATAAATATTGACATGATTTTAATTTGCCTGCGTATTATATTTCAAGCAAAAAACGTACATTCAATAGGCTCACATGTACCAAAATTTCATTAATTTCCGTTGATATTTTCGAAAGAATTTCAATGTTTCTTTCACAACATTCACACATGCTAACGTCTAATGAGTAACGCCTTTCATTTCGCTTTTAATCAAAATGTGAGTCAAAAGATTTTCATCTCAATATGGTTAAGTTTTTTTAAAATTGCAAAAAAAGTTAAATATAAGAAAAATCAGTCCATATTTTAAATTAGCCTCAATGCATATCTACACTCAGCTGCGTGCGCAAAATAGGGGAACTAAAACTACAAAATGACAGAATACCATGTTATCAGTGAAAGGATGAGCCCAAAATGCAAATTAAAATTCGAGGATACTAAAATCAAACAAATACAGAAATGAAAAGTTTTTTGAGAAGTCTTCTAAGAAAGCACAGAAAGTGCGATACTGAAATCCGAAGATGTATTGGGATGGTCAAAGTTGCATTCCAAAAGCCAAGCTAAGTGTCAAGAGACATAAGATATAGAAAAGATTATAAAACTGTTACCTTATATCTATTCTCCCGTATGACAGTGAATGCTGAACAATCTCGTCAAAGATGAAGAAGAGGAAGCAAAAGAAATGTGGTTCTACAGAAGGATACTGAGAATACCATGGACCGAACATATGAACAACAACAAGGTTTTTGAGAAAATGGAAAAAAAGTCAATTTATACTTAACGTTAAGATGAGTCAATTGAAATTTCTGAGGCACATAAGGAGGGAAGGGGTTTGGAAAATCTGATACTCACAGGACACATTGAGGGAAAGAGAGACAGAGATAAGCAGCGTGTAACATACTTGATGGGCTTGAGCAAATGGATTCTAGAACAGGACATGGGTGTATAACAAAACGACAAAACGTATTAAGAGGTATAAGGGATACGAAGATGTTGAGGGCCATGATCGCTTACATCCGACACGTAAAACAAGAAGCTTCCTGATGGCTTGGCGGTATAACTTTTGTAATTGCAGCATTATATTTAGTCACATGATCACAAATATATAATTACTATTTTAATTTACTTTTATACATTGTAAGTCGCATGAACAGCACACAGACACACACACACACACACATATATATATATATATGTGTGTGTGTTTGTGTGTGTATATATATATATATATATATATATATATATATATATATATATATATATATATATATATATGTATATATTTATATACATGTACACGTATATGTGTGCAAGATAGTGGATACAAACGTATTATATTAATATGTCAGACAGAATCTGAGACTTCTACGACTATACACGTGCGCTCACATATAGGCACTGAAAAATACGAACGCTTATGGTTAGAAATAAATGCAAAAGCACAAAAATAATTGATATTACACGGTCTCTAAAAAAGCCGGAGGAAATAAAAAAAAAACTCTTCAATATAAGCTCCATATTCTAAAATAGACAATGAATAGCAATGTCATTAGGCCGGCATTGTGAGTTTAACGTCGTACAGCTCGACGCTCGATTTGGAGAAACGAGATACCAATGGCTTTAACGAATCGCTTTCCTCTACTTTTTGCTTTACAGTGCTCTTCGAAAAGTCAGCGATATCAGAAATATGTTAATGGCTCTATAATGTTGTAGTAATACTCAGAAGCCAGTTAAAAGCAAGAGTTGATTTCAAAATAGAGTAAGATTAAAAATAAGAGTCATTTCAGTAACAGTAACAAAAGCGTTATGAAAATAACAATCATAATCATTACTGAATTCTAGTTATAACACTACCCTTGGTATTATCTGCTTTTTAACCTCCAGGCAAACAACAACAACAACAACAACAACAACAATAATAATAATAATAATAATAATAATAATAATAATAATAATATATAAGTAAAATCTCCAGAAGTAAGGAAAACAAACCGAAAAGAGGTAAACGAAAAGGTATATCAACAGAAGTAAAGCTGGAGTGAAGAAAAAAACCCACTGTGGATAAAAAGATAAGTACTGCAAAATGAGATGCATTATTATTATTATAATTATTATTATTATAATAATTATTATTTTTAGTAGTAGTAGTAGTAGTAGAAATAATAATAGTAACATTAGTAGCAGTAGTAGTAGTATTGAATATTGACAGGAGTTGAAACTTAGTGAGAATAAGTGAAATATTTGAAAATCTTTTAGTTTTTACTTCCTCCTGTTTATTCACAAGGATGTAGGGGCGTATTACTTACATTGCATTAAAGACTAGTATGACCCTCACTATCATATTCTACAATTTTCTCAACTCTCCATTCTTTCTTTGGTCTGCCGAAGCAACGAAATCCACCATATGGTATATTTTTGTTACTATTATTTTAAAATCCTCTTGTGACCTCAATCAGTTTGAATATCGATATGTAAAAGTCCTGCATCGTCTTTTGTCACATTCTCTGGGACGGATTCTAGACTGTGATTTGTTATTATTGATCAAAATATAAACACTTAACAATTCAATGTGGGTCAACGTTGCAATCTAGCCAAGTCTACGTTGTGTTATTTCTAGACAAGCTTGCTATATTAGCTGATGTTTGCCTTTCAGTGGTTCATCATTATTTCCACAGTTTAAATTTACTGTTCTGTTGTGAATATATCTCCCCTTTGATAATCCAAGCTATAAATGCTGTACATTTCCGCTTGTCAAGTAGACGAGTAGTAAGATTCTTAATTGAATAAGATTACTAGTTTGAATCTCTTGTCCTGTTTTCATTACATGTTCTTTCTGAAAAAAATACCAGTATTATTCTTGCATATATATATTTCTGCTCTTACTCGGAAAATAGTGTTATTATATGAACATTAAATATAAATTTACTCATGCATTTTAATAATAAAATCAAGTTAGCAAAAGAAAGAAAGAAAGGATATGTAATAAATATTAAGACAAGATCTTCGAGACTGATTCTCGCCGGAGACTTCCATAACTCGTGGATTTATTTATAGTTTTAAATAGATAGATAGATAGATACATAGATAGATAGATCCATGTGTTTACCATAGCATTATTAATCTTACATCAGAGTTTTTTTAATGTTAAACCGATATCTTAATATCATACTCAACTTTACAGATATTTGCCCCTGTACCAATATATAACTTGGGAAGAAATTCTCAATTAATTATATACAAAAATGTCCTTGCATTTTATTTTTATTCTCTCCAGTGATATTAAGTAGCTGCTGAAAAACGCGGTGAGCTATCACCTTAAAGAAAGCAATGTTTTGTTAAAGAAACCAACACACTAAATTAATTTTTGAAGTAAGTTTAATACTTTTAAAACAAACAAAATAAACGTAACTAATCCAAGTAAATATACATAAATATCTTAGTATTTCGAAAATTACCATATCATATTTTGCGCCTTATTTGACGCATTTTTTCCTATGAAAAATCCCCCCCAAAAAAACACTCCAATATATGTGTCCAATAAATTGAAGGTTGGTGACGGAAGTAATAAGTTTTGGTGGTGATGGTGGGCGTCAGCTCCTCAGTTACATCCTATTTTGAGCTCTTGAATGTAAAACAAAATGTATTGTGTTTCAAAGCAATATTTTGAGAGCAACTATTCATGCATAAACTTGACAAGATTACCGATCATGAGGATCTCAAGCTATAATAGTGATATAGGGATCCAGTAGTACGGTAAGCACTATCCTATGATTTTAACTACAAATAAATTAAACTTATTCCTTTATCCAAATGTATATGGAACTAATTTGAAATTAATGCTCCATCCTGATTTGCGATAAATTCATCATGATTATTGAGGATTTTAGGTTGCAATAAGGTTAGATTCTAGCTGTATTATGCATTCTAACTTCTCTTCTAATTATTGCAGTCTAAATAGTTACCCGTCACATAACGTTAAGACATTAGTGACATTGGTCTCTTTATCTGGCGTGCGTCTTACCATTAAGTGGGATGTATTTCTGGGAGATATATATGGGAGGTATTTCTGCTGCAGCCTGTATAAGCATTCTTTTTGAAGAAATTCTTATATTAAATGATACTTAACGTGTACAGTGATTATATTTTCTTTCCCTTGATAATATTCCCCAGTTAGAGGAGCTGTTCCACATCGTGTTATTTTATGAATTTATTGTAAATGGGGTTTTGCTTAAGTTTATGACTATACTTTTTTTTATCATACACCAGTTTCCATTTATTATAATAATTAGAGCTGTAGATTTATGGTGCCATATTCTTTTTCAATTTCGTCTATGAAGAATTTTTTCGCTGTAGTTTTTAATAACAATTGGTGGTCTATTACCTTTTTTATGTCCCAGTATGAATGGTAAAATTAAAAAAATAGGGATGTTATAGTTGTCTGTGACTAATTCAGCGTAATATTGATACCGTTTCTCACCATTTGGGATAATGTGCAAGTGACATCTTTCAATGAATATATTATAAAATCTTATGTCGATATTTGTATCCGTTCGGTGTCATGATTGGACAGTCGGATTCTACGTAGTCTTTATATAGATTTTGCCTGATAATGTTTCTTAAAAGGTTTTGGTCCTGTAGAGCCATTATAAATGCCACGCTAGTTAGATTATTTTAAAGAAAGTTGTGGTTATTTTGTAGGTCAAATCAAGGTGGATTAAAAACCTACCATCATTACTTCTATCAACATTCACTTTCGGATGGTGCAAGTGGTGGCATAACTTCAATTAATTTGGAATCTCTTTTCTTTATTTCCGTTATAGTCCAGTTGATAATGTTTTAAATCTTATTATTATTGGCTGAAAGAACAGAACGCCAAAATATGACGCTAGGGTACAATTATCCGAATCATAATAAACATATCAAGTCACTAGAACTGGTAAATCTATACCAGGCACAAAATTAACAGCCAAACGTGGACGATATAGTGAAAGGTCTTATTGAAAGTAATGCATAACCATGCAGGCTGGGACCAGTTAGAAATAACATGCCATGTAGCCCAGAGGGTTTCCCATTGAAGGTCTTCCCAATTATCTAGATGTAACTTCCAAATCGCTTTGTCAGTTTAAACTTAAAAATAACACAACCGCCTCAACTCCTGTACACGATGCCCCAAATACACCCAATTATGAACAGTGATATACTCTTCATGAACATTTATTATTACTATTGCGTGAGAGATTAGAATGTCAGCAAAGTGATTCTCAGTTTTGAATATGTAAAATCTAATATAACCATCATTACACCCAGTATGATAAAGGTATACCAGTCACAAGTATCAATATGCGTGATATGGTGACACATTTTGCTAAAAGTAGTGCAGTATCTTGGAAGTGGAATCTAGTTAGGCGTGGCTTCCGGTAAACCAATCCGATCAGACGATTTATAATGTACAGAGCGTTAGCTCCTACGTGGCATAAACTGTTTAAGGTCAGGAATTACATTATTCTATTTGTGCTAATTGTATGATGCAACTTGTGATTTGCTCATCACACACACACGCACACACACACACACACACACACACACACACACACACACACACACACATATATATATATATATATATATATATATATATATATATATATATATATACTAATTTCATTGAAAACGAGTGACAAGGTGCAGTGGTTGAGTTTTTTAAAATATAATTTCTCATGTGTTTTTTTTCAGGACATAAATTATACAAATATTGGCTGAATGTTTTCCAAGCATTTTCATCTGCACTTTTAGCCATTATAAAGGGTGGATTTTATTTTACTTTTAACCGAATATATGGTTTGTTCCATGTATGTATCTAGAGTTATAGGAATGTCTTATTTTACAAACACAGTCAGCACATTGTGGATGTGTTTATAGTTGATATTACTGGGTGTTGGCTTTTAAAAAAAATTAATAATGCTTCCACTATTTTAAGCATTTTTGTACATGTTGCTAATGCTATTATACTTGTAATATCAATGACTATGTTACGGGTAGAGTTTGGTAGGCCTCCATGTGTATTTAAATGAGTCCTAATTGAGCAATGATCAGAGAGATATAACGTTAGTTTCTGCTTAAACATGTTGTAGTATATCAAGTATAATTATTTACAAATTTGAACTGGTCAGCAACACGGCTACTTAAGGGACATAAAAATTCGTAAATAATATTGGTTCTCTGTAATTTAGATCTTGCAGGTGAAGTATTATTTTTGACGAAGTGGTTAGCCTTTTTCAATTGTTTATTATAGATAATTTATTTTTAATTTTTTGTCAACTGGAGATGTGTATTTCTCTACGATGTTTCTAAGTGAAGATTCATCTTGCTTATAGTTACTGCGCATTTGATTTTTGTAGGATATATATATATATATATATATATATATATATATATATATATATATATATATATATATATATATATATATATATATATATATATATACATGTGTGTGTGTGTGTGTGTGCATATGATTATGGAGAAAAAATTTCCAAGAAAAGAAGTATAAAAGAATTTTGAGGTAATAAATTATGTTATAAGTCATTTTAAAGTTATTACACTAGAAAAGTAACCAATTAATAAAGGATTAAGTAAGATTATAAAATATCAAAAATCCTTGACCTATATGTAAGATAATAAAGTTAGTATTTATGCCGGTATATTGGATGATGTGCAAGTCAATATATAATATGTGACCTATATTATTAGGGTTTATTTCTATGTAAAGCTTAAAGTATTAATTCACCTGCATAATAAAACCGCCCTTCCCTTTTATTTAATATGGATAGTTACTATATTAAACTTATCATGTTTGATTGGGTAATTATCATAATAAACTTACCAACTTTGACTGGGTAATACCAACATTATTATGAAAAGATTAACTTCCATAATATATTTATGATAAGCTTTTTCATTTGATCAGGTATACTCAATTTGTTTTTCAAACTCACAACATTTCAGTGTGTACAGCCCCCCCCCCACACACACACACTTCATCAGGTTCTTATCATCGTTCCCAAACTTTTGAGCTGGGCCAAGAAAGTTGATTATTCTGATTATGCTTTCCATACTTTGGGAATATTTCTTATCAGTGAATGCTCCTCTGTCGCTTCTCCGTTTCTTTCACTTTTCCACCTTAACTTCCTCAGGGACATAGATCAGAACTCTTTAATATGCAAGGGAATTGGTGAAATTTGTGCACGTTAAACACAATATCTTTAAACAATTTGTGTAAAGTTGTTGAGCGTTGTTTCTTTCCTAATTAAAAGTACCTAGCTTGTGCCCATCTCTGTCTGATGAGGCAATCACTGTTTAGCATTATGCACTGATTTGACTGTTGTTTTATTATCACGTGTCGTTCTCTAACCATTATCTTGACTTCATTCCACATTCTCCTCAATAATCCAGGAAATATTCATTGTTACTGATTTTATTAATTATTTATAGGAATTCCAATAGAAACATCCTAATTGCTTATCTCTTTGTGCCTCCATTGTGAAGCATACCATTGTTCAATTTGCTTTCGATAATTTTTCCTTTCTATACAAAAGTCCAGATAATCTCTCTTTTATTCACATACAATCAATCTCATTTCCTGTAGAACATTTATCACTTGTGGATCAGTGACAACAACTCTAAAATTTGAAGCAGCTTTTCCAATATTATTGTAGATCCTAGAATAGCTTTCATATAGATGGACTCATCTTTTCCTTATATACCTACATCTACTTACAATTCTGGCTTTTACGGTTTATCACATAATCTTTTCCTTATTGAATCCCAACAACGTTTGGTTCCATGTAGTTGTTGGTCAGTATCCAAAAATTACAGTGCCTTTTTTCTTTTTTTTACTGAATTATTCTTGTTTGTACTGGTCCCATTTGTGTTTATGCTAGAACCGTATTCCATAATCATTTTAAATGACACGCTGAACTAACACCGGGATGATTTGCTATATTGGTAGCCTACTTTGTATATTTTTATTTGTATTAAAAGACATATTATGAAAACTGAGAAAACAACATTGACGTTATTTAAGGAAAAATAAAAGTTGGATATTGAATGTTTACCGCAACCACATTTCCGACCAAAAATTTCACTTTACTGATTGTATGTAGTGAGCTAAACTTCATTACATTCCCACTCACCAACACTATAGCGTTTCTTCTATCATCTAGTTAGATTTGTGTTGGTTTAAAAAAATTATTTTACATGTTATGGTTTGGTAAAAATTGAGGTCTGCAATAAAAATACGATTTCAAAGTTCTCTTTAAAAACTAAATAGTTACAATTAAAAAAAAGTAATTGAACCAGTATAAGAAAAGTTATTACTAAGGAATGGATATAGTTTTAGTTTACATTTAGCAGCATCAGCAACAAAAACATTCACTTTGGTTCATCGAGTCAGTAAAAAATATTATCATGGTTGGTGTTCATTCTGGACTAATGTATAAGCTACCGGAATTTTGAATAATAAATATTATTTATTGATAATAATGCACTTACTACTACTCTAGACATTCCTGTATTTAAGACGGATATTTTGCCGGCAGAGTATTAGAGACAGAGTGTGAATAATTAATATTCACAGGAGATCGTGAATGCAATGGAATCGATGGAAACAACAAGTAATCTACTTTGAATCAATGGAAAGCAAAACAAGGACAAGCAGTGATAGGAAAGCAGAGTAAGAAAAAAGAAGTTGGGGAGAGCCCAGATCATGAACATGTATAAATATATTTTTACGAAGAAGGTATATTTTACTAGTGATTATCTCAGATTTTTAAGGAATTCTAAATTTTTATCCTGGTTGCAACAAGCGAGACTCTTCGAAATATAAGAATGGACTGATTTTTCCTCTGTCCCTTTAAATCAGATTGCGGGGGATATTCATCTTAAACTTTCATACAAACGTGTTGACATATTAGCGTGAGAAACATAGATGAAGATCGCGTAAGGCCGGGGATGATAACTGTAAAATCAGATCTAATTACAATGCAAGCATAACAATGGAGTGGGTGATGGCTCGAGATTAAAATATTAATTATACCTTGTGACTTGAAGGGCTGGATTGCTGACAGATAGCTGGTCTCATTGCGACGAATGATTATACATGCGAAACAGAGTGCATATGCTGATTCGTGATTGATGATTTTAAATAGCTAATTTCTATAGCCTTGTGCTCTCAAACATTTTAAAACGGTTTCGCCCCCACGAAGCAAATAAGCGATCGACAATTAACAATTTGAAAGCTATTGAATGTTCTTAAATATTAAAGGTAGGAGTGAGTGAGAAAAGGAGCAACGAATGTTTGACATAAGAACAGGCACAAATATTACGTACGTTGACATGTCTATCGGCAAATTGAAGCTACTGTTAGTTTAATTCTAGTATATATAATTTATTTGATGTATCAAAATGCGTAAGATATCTTTAAAATGAACAATAGCAAAATAGAACGCGTATACATTATAATAAATATTTCAAAGTGATTGTAATTATCGCTGTATTAACATATCCTTTTCTATTAAACACAAAGTAACACCAATAAGCAATGGCAAACCATTTTTTGTACTGTTCTAGCCGTAAATCCATAAACGCTTGCATGAATAATGCTTTTATATGTTTAGAAAATCAGATTATATTTAATTTTTTCGCCAGTAAACCAAATTAAAGCAAAATACTAAAACATTACTTCGGAAAATAAAATGATTAGATCAGTGTTACAGAAAGTGTCATGCGAAATAGTTGTTTTAAAATATTTTATTTGAACTACCATGAAATATGACTCATGCAAAATTTAGAGTTACAAATAATTATCTATAAGAATTGGAGGAATGATTTAGAAATCATTTTAAAAAGGTAAACGGATGAAAGATCTCGTTGACTGATTTTCGTTTTCTTATGTAAGCCTTCTTTCCTAGTTCGAGTGGTCGTCTGCACCAGAACCTACCTTCGATTTCCTGTTGTCTCGGGAGCATCTTATCTTTCATAATAATAATAACAGCAATAATAGTAGTAGTAGTATTAGTAGCAGTAGTAATAGTGCTGCTATCACTACTATTTGTTGTAACTGAGCAATCAAAAACAATTGTAGAAATCCAGAATAAGTTTAACAACAAGTTTACTACATTTTAGTACAGGGAAACATAATGAAGAATAGAAAACGAGAGAAGAGAATGTTTAGCCGTGAATGACAGTTTTCAGCAAAAGCTACTATTGCTAATGTTACTCCTTTAGATGTAGAGTGTATTTTATGTCTTTTGTCCAACGACCGTGTCCAAAATTGTAGGGAAATATTCCCCCTCACAACAACCCTCCCCTTTTGAGATTTCACTTCCTCTGGAGGGAATAACTCTTTCTTTTGTGATCCATGTCCAGGATTTCCTTTTGACTTCTTTTCCTTTTACTAATCCTTTTAGTAAAAAGTGTTTCCGGTATAGGGACGTCAAAGAAATCGCATAATATCTGCATTGGTCCTTCCAATCTTGTATGTTTACTGTCAGAGTACCTTTTCTTTAATTGGTTTAGGTGGCGTTTATGTACCCACCTCGGACCTGTAATCATATATAATACACTGCCGACACGTTTTTCAATTACTCCTTCTACCCAGTGTTCCTTATACTTTTTATAAATTTTAAAGAATAATATTCGCCAGGGTTAAAATATTTAACGGCATCGGTTTTCTTTTTATGTCCTATCAAATACAGATTTTACTTTTGTCGCAAACATCAGAACTATTGGAGACATAGCTGACATTGTGTTAGGATTCGGTGTGATACAATATCCTTGTAGGAATTGTTGAATTCCCATTTCCTCCGTGCCTCTACCGTCTTATTACTTTAAAGCTTTCTTCAGCGTATCAACAAATCTCTCTGCTAATCCATTTGATCTCGGTGGAAAGGCAGTGTTGTGATATGGTTAATTACAAAAGATTCACAGAATATTTTAAAATCTTTTGACGTGAACTGTGTCCCATTGTCAGATGCAATGGAGTCTGGGAGAGCGACCTCGCAAAAAGTTCGTATAAAAAATTAAAAATAACGTTTGATGTCGGTCTCTTATACTTTAGCACTTCTGGCCATTTTGTAAAGCTGTTTACCATGACAAAGTAGTAAAATCCATTGAGTTGTCTTGCAAAATCAGCATGTAACCTTTCTTAAGGTTTATCGGTGGCAGGCCAGTTACTAAACTTTACTGGAGTTGCACTTAACAATTTTTCACTAATTTTCTATGTCCTTATCCATATTTGGCCAGTGTACATAGCTACGCATGAGAGACTGCATGCGTGAAATTCCTGGGTATCCCATATGAAAATCATTTAATACCCGTTTCTGCAAGGAAACTGGCATGACAGTTCGCTCTGAATATAGCAGTAACCAATCACATATGGAAAATTAATTACGACTATTAAGGTCCCTTTTCTTATTTTGTTCATTTAATATCCACCTCACTTGTTTTTCCTTTTCATTAATTAAAACATCCTTTTCTGCTCTTATTTTTATATTAGTCAAAGTTACTGGTAAATCTTGCACTGAATTATATAACACAATTTTTATTTCGTTTTTGGTCCTTAATGCCACTATCAGCATATCTTCTAACGGTTCGAAAAATCAAGCTTGACGAAGCTGATCACGGTGCCTCAGTCTACTGTCTTCAAAACCCTTTAACAATGAAACATGTCTTCCACCACTCCTTTCGGTTTGATGTTTGGGCTTCCCAGGTTTTCAGATCAACGTTAAGATGTTTCAAGTTGTCTTTCAATTTGTCTTTGTAGCGTAAGAATGGACGTCAAACTGAACGCTTGCCGCTTAGTAGTTTTCCATACAACACCTTTTCTGGAAGCCTATGCTCATCCATTCTCACAGCATGACCAGCCTACCTAAGTTGTACTTTGCTAGAATGGTTTCAGTGTCTGTATTATTGTTATATTTCTTCAGTATTGCACTATTCTTGATTCTGTCACCCAATTTTATATCATATATGGCACGGAGACAGCGCACGTGAAAAACGTCAAGCTGATTTATGTGCTTGCCGTACAGTGTCCAAGTTTTAGCACCATAGAGAAGGGTTGAGAGAACGACTGATCTGTCGATATTTACTCTGAGAGACACGTCTGTCTCGTACCATAACCTATTTTTAAGATTACTGAATGCTGTGCTGTGTTTGGTTATTCTACATAAGATTTCTGTCGATTTTTACATCAGAAGAGACTGTTGATCCAAGATATGTGAACGCCTCAACAGTTTTCACACACACACACACACACACACACACACACACACACACACACACACACACACACACACACACACACACACGCACGCACGCACGCACACACACACGCACGCACGCACACACACACACATATATATATCCTCCGGCGCAGGACTCGAACAACAAATGCACGAGTTACAGAGTTCTAATACGTCAATGAAAACTGCACCCTGGTGCATGAACTGGAAGACCTCCATAACTCAGTGCACAAATTCTTCATTGCGTACTTGCGCTAAGGTCTTACCATCAACATACCAAAGCCAAATGTCCTGCTCCAATCTGGACTTCAACCACCACCTGGAATCAAAATCCCTATCTACGACCTGGAGACTGTTGAATGATTTCCATAGATTTGTAGCGTACTAAAATCAAATGCATCTTCTGAAAAATACATTTATAATCGAATCAATGTCGCACATCATGGTTCGCCACCGACTTCGATGGCCGGCACCTTGTCCAAATGCCAGAAGTCCGCCTACCCTAACAAACCCCCTTCTCAGAAATCGCATCAGGCATGAGACCACGTGGAGCTTCACATGGTCGATTCAAAGGTGAGCTAAAAATACTTCGCTGAGGACAGATATTCGAGCTGGTCACTTGGGAGACGAAAGCTTCAGAAAGCACAAATTTCAGAAGAGCAGTCCACAAAAACACAACATCCTTCGAAAATATCATATGACAAAAAGAAGTGATGAAGAGAGTTCAAAAATATGTCACAGGTCTCAATCCTCTTACACTACCATACTGCTGGGACGTCATACGGCTCATTTCTCACAGAAAAAAAGGTTGACGTGCACCACAATAGTCGGCAGAGAGTTTTACCAACAAGGACAATATATATATATAGGGTGTGGCAAAATCATCTGTCACATTTGCAGGTTTAATAAAAGCTTAGTAAAACCGGAAAAATGTGCTTTCATTTTCGAAATGACACAGAATCCCATTTAGTTTTCAGTTGCTAACATGAATTGGATGGGCGATCATCGCGCTTTCATTGTGAAAAAAATTATCAAGAACAAAATATTGGTAACTGAAATACAAAGAGCGATGGCCCGCCTGATCACATGATTTGAACCCATGCGATTTTTTTCTGTGGAGATACCTGAAATCAAAGGTATACACTCATCATCCTTGATTTATTGAACAATTAACAGATGTTATTTGTCAAGACATTGCTGCCATTGCACATGAAATGACCCGTCAAGTTATGGACTACTTTTGTGAACGCCTTCGACAGTGTGTGGGAAGTAACGGCACACACGCACACACTTGACGGATTAAATTGTTAAACTGAAAAGAAACAAATTAGCTTTATATGTACATTTCTAAATTAAACACACACACACATTTTTCCTTTCTTTATCTATTTCTATGCTCTCGTTCGCCGATTGAGAACTATGGAGAAAAAGAAATTTTTAACGTCTGCTGCGGCCAGTATGGCGTTTTTATACCATGTATATAATGTAGTAAAATTATGTTTCTCTGTCGTGCGCCGATGGCCCAGGGATAAGAGTCTCTGAATGATGTCAAATCGGTTGATCCCGGCGTGAAGCAGTCATATGTCTAGCTACACTGAGGTGCTGTGATGCAGGGAAACAGCCTGTCTATTGATGACTGTTTATCATCTCGTTCGGCGATTGAGAACTATGGGAAAAGGGAATTTTTTTCACGGCTGCTGCTGCTTTAATGCATCACTCTTCGTAAGAACTGAGCGCTACAGCGGCCAGTATGGCGTTTACATAGCATGTATATAATGCGTCAAAAATTTTATTACTCCGCCGTGCCTAGGAGTAAGAGTCTGATACCAGACTGGTCGAGTTTCTATCCCACCTTCACGCAGTCCAATAAAGCAACAGTGATGATCTGCGAAACAGACTGTCTGTGGATGATTATATATATATATATGTATATATATATATATATATATATATACATATATATATATATATATATATATATACACACACACACACACATATATATATATATATATATATATATATATATATATATATATATATATCTATAGTAATCAACACTGCATTTTTTACTTTGCAAGTAAAACAATTAACTTTCAGCTGAATACAGCAATTTTGTCTTTGAAAATGGTTACTATAATATTTGTATTGAAGGAAACAACACCCTCATGATGATATTGTAATAATATCGAAAGAACACGGAATAAAATATATATCAACATGGCAATTTTCTCTATACCTTTAATAATGGCACTAAAGAGTTTTTCCATGAATATGAAAGGATCCCATTGAAAAAAAGTAGACAAATCTCATCTAAAGAATTCAATGAAACATGTATTCATATATATATATATATATATATATATATATATATATATATATATATATATATATATATATCAGAATTACTTAGCTGTAATTTTTCCCGACTCCGAGGTTTCGTGGTAATATGTTCACTTTTCAAGGGGCGAATCGCTTAATGACCTTAAGTAATTTAAAGTACAAAAATGCCCTCTCCAAATATTTGTGGCGATTAAAGAATGAAGTCATCGCACCATCAAACCATCAAACAACTGGGAAATTATATCAATGGTTAAGCCTCATAACGGTAAAGGAAATAAATGCAGTTTATGTTTAGTTGAAAATTGTTTATCTTAAAATACTTAAATAACCCCAGCTTTTTAAACAAAAGAAATGAATTAATTGTTACATGTAGTAATAAAAATAAATACGTTGATCCTGATTATTTTTTAATTTTAATTCTTAGTGTAAATTGCAGTTCATTTATATTTCAAAGAACTATTTATTATTTTGAATACAAATTTGTTTTTTGTTTAAATAAGAACAAGTAATCTCTCTTGAAAAACTTTTTAAAAAATAAAAAAAAATTAAAATATCTATATTCACCATTAAAATATATTTTTTTTAAATTTCCTTTTTTCACATACATATATACATACGGCTTATTTTAGATGTCAAATATACTTTTAAATTTTAAAATTAAAAACTGTAATCCCAACATATATATAAAATCAAACAACATTGTGATAACCAAATATATTAAGATTCAAACTGTGTAACGGTCAGTTCGTATTCAGCACCTAAAGATTGAGTTGTGCAAGAAACTCAGTGTCTTGCTAGCAGTTAGGGGCAATATGTATATTTATTAATATATATTTATATACTCTTTTCATTAGAGAGTGCCTTGATTGCTAGATCATCCATAGTACATTTGAGCATAGCTTCATTAAAGTCAGCACTGAATGTACGACATATATATATATATATATATATATATATATATATATATATATATATATATATTAAAGTTTAAATTCCTCGAGGTTTCTTCTATGTAATTCATGTGACAGTTATTTCCTCCATATCATGCTACACAGCAGTATCAGTAATTTAAATCGCAGCACCCACCGAAAATCAATTAATGAAACGATCTAATAAATTTCTATTCCCAACATAACATCCAAATAAAATCCAGAATAATCATAGAATTCAAATTAAGCACACTCAGAATTTGTAGTCCTTGAGGACTACAAATTCTGAGTGTGCTTAATTTGAATAGAAGACGAGACGTGCACTTAAAACACATTACATTTATACAATAATATATTTTATATTCAATGAGAAACATAAAATATTCCAAAATAGAAAAAAGATCCCTCCTGACAAACTCAATGACTCAAAAAAATATTATACTACCAACTAATTCTATCACAGTTACAACTGAAAATGATTTGTCTAAACTCAACATAAAATTGGTTATAACTACATTTAAAACAATAAAGGACTTAATCAATACGAAACAAAACAATTAGCTAAAGCTTGAAGGAGCAATTTGCACCATCGCCTGTAATAATTGTTACAAGAAATCCATAGAATAAAAACGCAAAGAATTTAAATAAATTATTATATGAACACAAAAGGGGCATTTTACAGAACAACACATTGAATGAATTAGTTGCTCAGCGTAACGAAACTGATCACAATTTTGGTATAAAAAATGCTACTCTGATCAAACGAGAAAACAATTCACTAAGATGAAAATGTTTAGGAGTTGTCTTCATCACCAGATCATTTACAGTATGTATGCGCCCAGACTTTAACAACATTTAACAAGTCTTGGCATATCTATTATCACAGTGTGGAATATCTGATAACAAAAATGATATAAACAAAAGGAAAAAGAATCTGAATTAAATTGGCTAGATTATATACCAAAAAACACACATAAAAATTTAAAGTAATTTAAAATTTTGAATTCCAAGAGTCTCTCGTTCATGCGCCTGTGTAGTCGCACCATTGTAAACAAATTAAGTCCGAGGAAGAACTGAGCACATCGCACGAATTTTTTTCCACTTTTTCATATATATATATATATATATATATATATATATATATATATATATATATATCACGTGCGTTTTACGGAATCAGCCTTAATACCATTCTCTTTTAAAATTATGATCTAGATTTATGTCTTAAGGCTAGATGGACGAAAAGCAGATGGAGTTGAAGAAATTTTCCACTAAATCTTGCCTGTCAAAGATTGCTGATCGCCAATCAAGTATTTCATCCTGGTTTGACCCCGTGATCCTGTTAGACAAGAGAAGTTTTTAATGTCATAACATTTCTACTACGTGCCGAGAATCCAGGATAAAAATAACGCAACACTTGAGTTATCACCCAATTTCAGTGTTATGGCTGTATTTCATTTTGTCTTGTGAAGATAAGCGCCAAAGTTGTGCAGTGCATTGGTGGAGAGAGTTAAAGTAAAAAATAGCGAGTTGAATCACTCACAGGAAAACTGAAAAGAGGAATATATTTGCCGAACAAAATATTTATTACACTATCGTTAAAGTTTCTGAAATGGCTTTCCCAATGAAGATTAATATACATGATAAGAATTACTGAAGTACTCGGTGTTACATCCTTAATCTAACCGAAAGTTGAAAACAAAAACTATAATATTTACACTATTTTCATTGTTCGAATTGTTATCCTCATTTTTATTGCTATATTTGTTGTCATATATTTGTTGTTATATTTACGACGTTTCGATCATTGTATGCACCGACCTACTTCGGAATTTCGAACTGAACCCTTCATTTCGCCCACCGGAGAAGATTGTTCTAGTTCCACGTACCATGCCATTTCCGAATACATCAGCTTCCATTTAAAGCAACACTCCAAATTTGTTGTCCACCTCTCCGGTGGCCCGATATTAAACTGACAAAACTAAAATATATTTATAACTTTTTGATTGAAAATGTACTTTAAATTCATTTTTATTTTTCTAAATGCTTCTAATATTTCTTTTATATTTTAAACAAAAATACGACTGCAATTTCATTTTACAATAAACTAGACCGGTTTTTATTGCAAGTTTATTTTATTATAAACTAGACCTTCCTTTAGAACTTCTGTTAGGCATTTTGTAGAAATGTTTCCGATATTGCTTTTTAGAATTCCCAGTTTATCGAAGAATTGCGCTAAACGTTTTTACACATCCGTCTGATGCTCGTTGATATAAGTGCTTCTGACACACATTTTTAGACATGTTACTGATAATTATTTTAAGAGGTACTTCTCGATTTTCATTTTAAAAAAATCTTTTGATAGGCGAATATTTTTACTTCTATATTTGAATTCATATATTGAGATTGAATATTGCGGGTCAAGTAGAAATTAATTTAAGTAGATATATTTATGTACACTAATACAACTGTAACAAGCAAAGTGATAGTTAACAACCCGTGATTCGACAAGTAATTATTATTTTTTAGAATTATGCAAAAAGAAAATAAATTATTTTATCAAATGCAATACCCCCCACACACAAACATATCTAGTTGATATACGAGGAGACGTTGGATATTCAATAAAAAAACAGAAAGTATTTGAGAGATGCTGCTCTATACAGGAATAATGAAAATAGTCGACAAGAAATACCATGTTATCTTTGAAGAGTGTATATTTCTGCATGCATTCTGAATGATTTTCATTTTCAATATGATTTGACAATTGCTTGTCTTATAGATTAAATGCAAGCTTTCATTTTATAACTTCTGCTTATTTAATAATTTAGATAAAATAAATATAAATCATATAGACAAATTCTAAAATATCTTATGATTACTTAGAAGTTAAAGCTTTTCAAATTTCTATTATTTTCATTTTGCACAATCTTGGTAATGTAATTTTCTTCAGTTTCAGCCCTGTAACTATTATCTTGAAACCATTGTTTTGTTTGCAAAATTAAATAACACGTTATTTCATATATGAAATTATGTCACGCGTTGAAACATTAACCATATATATACTAGAAAGTGATATTTATTAGAGAAATTTCAGCAATAGATTGTAAATAGTCTTTCTACATAGAATAAAATTATTCTTAATTTCGAGTTGCTCATTGTTGATGGAAAATATGTTGTGTTTCCTCAAAGGATGATGAAGACGAGATACGATTCAACCTGACAACGATCAAACTATTCCACTAAAAATAACAGTTCCTGAAGAGGCTCGTTAATCTTGAAAGTACAGAACCAGACATTAGAAGTATGACGTCCATTTAACAAGACGGGTTTTAAGGCAAGTATACTGCAAAATTTATTTTTGTAAATGTATTAAAATCAAGACCCTCAGCAGCAATACAAAATTAAAACGATTATATTAAATATTGGTTTTCAATAAACTGTTTTCATAGTAGATTACTTTTATATTGGCCGTATCATTTTTATACACTTGGCAACATAGTTTCAGTGCTGACAAGGTTTGTCATAAATATTAGCTTTTTAGATTGTGTGAATTCTCACTAGAAAAATAAATCTTTAATAATAAGAAAGTCTGTGGTTACTAAATTTCTGGAATGAGGAATTATCGTTATTTATATTATAAACACTTGGAATATTTTCTTTGCTTGTTTTGTATTTCTACCTTCATCAAGTGTTTGCCGATCAGGAGATTGACAAATTAGATTCAGAGGAAACAACCCCGAGATATCCTAGACAATGATAGCGGATCGAGAATAATCTACGTGCGTTGATTATAAAAAAAGGTTCAGTTCGGATCACTTTTTTTAATTATTATTATTTCATCCCAAGCAACACAATAAATCCACTAAGACAGAAGAAGTTACTGAGTGTCAGAAGATATGAAACTGAAGAAAAAAAAACGCTATTAAGGCAAGAGAACAATAAAAGATCAGGAATTAAGAAGACATAAGATAACAATTGACATTGCATTTACATTTTTGAAGATCACATGTAACCGGGAAACAAGAATCCGAAAGAGAGTTCCCCAAGCATGCAGTGCGAGAAAAGAAATTTGATGTTGCCGCAAATCTAGTATTGCGTTTAAATTCAAACAGTCTAAGTATCATAGAGAAAATAACAATTACAACCAAAGTATTTATAGGACAGGCACAATGTATCTAAGTTACGGTGGTGGGAAAGTGATTGAAGCCGAGATACCAAGTCAGGGCTCATAAAATTGGAGGCCATTATTTGGATTTTATCAAGAATCTATAAATGTGAGAGACCAAACGTTACAGCAATATTCAAAGTTAGGCAAATTGTAGACGGAAAAATATACGATAAATTCTGGTAAGAAAAATTGTCTAGCACGACACAGTGAACCAACTTTTCTACGAGCAGACCTAGCAATTGATTCAATATAATCTTCCCACTTCATGTCAGCGGGAGATATTAGTCTGTGAGGACATAGCGAGTCACTCTCTTGTAGTTTAGCATCAGCCATGCTGATAGAAAATAAAACGGTTCTCTCAGACCATTAAAAGAGAGCAGTTTCCTCTTTGGCCCATTAAAATTAACAAACCATTCCTTACCCCAGAACGTAGTTTATTTTTTAGATCAACTTCAAATTTGGCCTTATCTAACCTATCAGACTTACCATTAAGAGAGTAATAAATAGTTGTGTCATCAGACTAGATACAGAGTTGAGAACTGATGACAACAGGAATGTTGTTGTTGAAAATTAGGAATAATGTATGTCGCAGGATAGTCCTTGAGAAGACATGCATTAAGGCAAAAAGATCTACAAGTTTGCCAAGAGCGACATACAATGATGAAGGCCGTTAGAAATAATGATTCAAACGCTGTGATAATAACAACAACGAGAAAATATATCGAGTGTAAATAATGCAATGAGAATAATATTACCAGTTATAAGTGGACTGTACTTAAAATTAATCCATCCAAAACGTTAGTGAGCTAGTCAGGCTGCCTATTACGACTTCGTAGTGATCAGTTCGATCATCGCTCCGTGATGTTTGTAGCGTAACTAAACTGCATTATTAAATTCCCCAATATTGACAAATCATCATAATATTTTTAATAAGTCATTTTCGGTTAAGTTAAGAAGATTTCAGCACCCCTCATATATAAATGACAGTGTATATCTGTTATGGTACAGGTTAGGATCAAGGAAGAACAACACGAAAACAAGAGTATAATTAACGAAGATATATTACAGGGAATAATAATACAAGATGTGGAAGGTGTTAGTATGACTGTCAGTCTGGTATGGAGTGAACTACTATCGGCACGACTCGATTCGTCCCTCTCTCGGGAGAAGCGTAGTATTCATAGTGTTAGGAAGAGTTCATTCTGTAGTTATAGGTAAGGACCCATAACACCAGACTCCCAAGCTTTTATCTCGCAGGGGTCTTTAATATTTTTCCTCTTTGGATTAATCATAAAAGGCACTGTAAATTTTCTTTTTCTGCTTGATTTCCGCGGTTCTGAAGTTGCTTGAGACCTTTGCATATTGAATGTGTGAAATATTATGTCCATTACTTCCTCTTCTTCCTGAAGAAGACCGTTAGAATCCTCTAAAAGCCTCTTTCAGATCTGATTAAGTGCCTTTTATGCGAGAACTTTGGACCCTGAATTATGTAAATCACGTTCCCAATTCGTTTCTCTATTGTACCTGGCTCCCAATAGGGTGTGTTGTTTTTGAACATTTAAAAAAAAACTTTCTCTCCTGGGTTAAATTTTTCTTTTTGGTACAAACGATGTTGGAGATTGCTTTGTCTATTTTGGCAGTAATTTGTCGAATACCGATCTAATTTTTCGGGCGAACATTACTTCCGCCGGTGATAATGCCAATGGCGTAGTACTGTTCGGTGTAATTCTATACAGTTGCAAGAATTGTTGTAAAGCCTTTTCTGTTGGTACATCATAAGCTTTCCTTAGTGCTCTTTTTAATGTATCTACAAACCTCTCCGCTTGCCCGTTTGATCTTGGGTGATATGGCGGGATTTGATGTGTTTCACCTGAAAAGTTTCACAAAATTCTTGAAAATCCGCAGATATAAATTGCGTCCCATTATTGCTGACTAAACAATCAACCACTCCGAAACGAGCAAACAGCTCGTGAAGGCAATTAATTGTAGTCTCAGAAGTAGGTCTTCTACAACGAAATACTTCTGGCGATTTGATGTAACTGTCTATTACAATCAAATAGTAGAAACCCTCTAATGGACCTGCGAAATCTACATGGATTCTCGACCATGGTCGATCTTTCTTAGGCCATGGCTTATGAGTGATCGGAGGTGCCCTGACTGCTAAGGAACAGCCCTTGCATTTGTCCACCATATGTATAATATCTTGATCCATGTTTGGTCAGTACACGTAACTTCGCATTAAGGATTTCATCCTGTTTTTCCTGGGTGGCCCATGTGAAAATCCTTGGGGATTCGCCTTTGTAGCGTTTTCGGGGTTACTACTCTTTCATTATATAGCAGAACATTATCACATAACGAAAAACTGTCTGATACATGTTTATCTTTTCCTACAATTTTTGTTTTCGTTTCCTTTATAAATTCGTCATTCACTGCTTCGTGTCTTATTTCCTGTAATGTGACGGGGAGGTCTCGAATTGTACTACATAATGATTTTCTAATATCTTCCTCATATCGTAGAGCTGCAATTACGGAATGTTCTACTGGCTCCGTTTTCTTTGGTATTCGTCTCAAAAGACCATCTGCATGCCCCATTTTGTTTGATGGAAGATGCTCCAATTTAAAGTTATAGTTTAATAAAATCGTCCCACATCTTACCAATTTATTAGCAGTGTAGACAGTTTGTCTTTTCTTTGATCCAAACATTGTCAATAACGGCTTGCGGTCCGTCTGTAAGTTGAAAAATCTACCTTAAATATATCTGTGGAATATCGTAACCGCAAAAATAATTCCCAGATCTTTTTCGATTTGCGAGTAATTTTGTTCGGTTGGTAGTAACGTTCTTGACGCATGCGTGATGGGTTTTAGTGTCCCATCAGGCATTTTATGAAGTATACATGCCCCAACACCATAGGCACTCGCGTCACTCGCGACTATTATTTCCAATTTTGGATCATAATGCGCTAAAAATAAATCTGATGTTAGAGCCTTAATGATTTTGTCAAACGTTTCCTGGCATTCATATGACCATTCCCAAACATTTTCCTTCTTCAACAGTTCGTTTAGGGGTGCGCGTAATTTGTACTTGTTAGGAATAAATTCTTGATAATAATTTACTAAGTCCAAGAAGCTTTGTAACTCGGCTAAATTTTTTTGGAGCCGGCATTTTTTTTATTGACGTGGCTCTTTCTGGGTCTGGTCTTCTTCCTTCTTCGTCAATAATATGGCTCAGAAATTTTATCTCCTTCATAAAGAAGTCACATATATTTTCCTTTAACTTAAAATCGTAATTGTGTATCTGACTGAAAACCTCTTGAACGTGTTCCCAGTGTTGCTCAATCTTTTTGCTATTTATCAGGATGTCATCAAGGTATGCGATCGTAAAATCCAGTCCGCCTAGCATAGTGTTCATTATTTGCTGAAATATCGCCGGCGCGATCTTGATCCCGAATGGTAATCTCTGGAACTTATATAACCCTTTATGTGTGTTTATGCACAACAACGTCGAACTTTCCTCATCTACTGGTACTTGTTGGTATGCTACGCTCAAGTATATCTTTGATAAAAATTTTCCTCCGTTCAACTTTGCGAAAACATCCTCTGGACGAGGGAGAGGATAGTGATAATCCTTAATCGCTGCATTCAATCCCGTCGAGAAATTAGCGCATACTTTTATCTCACCCGATTTCTTTTTCACATAAACCGTAGGTGCGGCCCATTGACTATATTCCACCTTTGTCAATATATAGAAGAAAATGGTTTTAATTGTAGGCGCTTTTAATAGACATAAAAATTAAAGTACCAAGTAAAAAAAGCATGTAGAAAACACATCTATTAAAACGATTCAATAAACTGTAAAGACATACAAACATATTGTAACATAAAGATAATCATAAATTCATTAAACTATAATATGATTATATTATCATGTTATCATTAAACTATAATATGATATTATTTCTTCAAAAGAATAAATGTCGTATTTATTCATTTTCCTCATTTGGTAACGACGCCATTTTTTCCACTCTTCTGTCCGATAATACTAATGAACGCCTAGCAACAGTGCTGCAAAGATAAACAGACATTTATTTTTAAGTAGAGAGTGGTAATTGTAATTAGAAATAAAGGAACACGTTTCATATCATATGCTTCCGCGTAAGATTTATAACGGAAACACTGCAAAGCACACGTATCAAGAAGCAAAGGAATAGTGTTTGGACAGGAAAGAAAAACAAGCTGCAGCTAGATGTTGCGGAAAAGGCCGATAACAACAGCACTTTTTAATTAGCGAAAATGATAGAGCACATGAACAACTGAGGTGAAATGAATAGCAGACAATGGCTGATTACGCTAATCTTATGCCAATCGTTTCAAATACACATAAAATTTCATTTAAAATTACCATTAATCATATTGTCAGGCAGGTATATGAACATATATTTATACCTGCAGACGAAAGGATACTGGAATAGAAAGGGCCTAATCATTGAACATTTTCTTATCAAATGGGAAGGTTTATCTTGTCAAGAAATTTCCAGCAGGTACTAGCAGATATATTTTTTCAGATGAATACAGGAATTTTGTCTTAGCAAAACAAGACACTGAATATGACATAGTGCTAGTGTCGAAAGAACCCGAGAATAAAATGGATATACATCAATATGGTAATATTCTTTCTTCCTTTAATAAGGATACTGAGAAATTCGCTCGTAATGAGAAGATCCTATTTAGTATAAGTAGAGAAAACTCGTTTAAATCTTTTAATGAGACATGACTTAATGGAAGCTTTCTGCCCAAATATATATATATATATATATATATATATATATATATATATATATATATATATATATATATATATATATATATATATGAAGAAATGTAGTCTTAAAGTGTGCTATATTTATGGGATAAAGTGTTCAATAACAGAGATAGAGCGTGTGTAAATATAAAAGTGAACATAGAAGTCAACACTTACAGGCGACAGTCTGTTTCATGCTAGATGCAATCGTCAGGCCACTAACACACGCACACACACACACACACATATATATATATATATATATAGGAAAATTTTATATATATATACGTTTTATATAAAATATATATATATATATATAAATTCATATATATAGGTTTTATATGTAATTTTTTTAGGCAAATCAATGACAAAGTGGAAAGATTTTAATTTTCAGTCTTGACACATGTTCAGATACAACATTGTAACTGACGCTAACGTTTTTATATTCCCTTTCCTCTCCTGCACATGTATAATTCCTTCAACAATTATATGAGTTTATTTCGATGAATTTCTTCTCGAGAACGAAATTCTTTACACAGGATTTTTCTGCTTTGTAATCTCTCTGTCTCTCTATTTCTCTCTCTCTCTCTCTCTCTATCTGTCTCTCTCTCTCTCTATATATATATATATATACATACATACATACATATATATATATGTGTGTGTGTGTGTGTGTGTGTGTGTGTCTGTGTGTGTGTGTGTGTAACCTTGTTTCAGAATTGTAGATAAATGCTATAGATTATTAAACTCAGAAATTAGGTTATTTCTATACAAGGACCTGCTCAAAAATTTTGAAATTTTGTATTGATATGTATTAACCAATCAGCAAGGTCATATGAAATGCTCGGTTTTCCTTGAATTTGAAAATGATTAAGATTTGTTGTTAGCTCCTAAATTTCAGAGGATCACTTCAGAATATGAACAACAATATTTTCCCTCCTTACAATGGATATTTAAAAATTGGAAAATATTTATTTGCCAATGAACGTGAGAGAAAAAAATACATTTTTTTTTCTGTACCCGATATTTCATTATATAAATGAACAATTTTTAGATAACTAATTATTTTTTTTTCCAGTTAAGCAATGATTTATTAGACAAAACTCAAATTCATAATTAATTACTCATATTTTTCGCATATTTATTCGCATATATACTATTCCAAATATTGCTTAGCGCTATTGGTACATCACAAAACATGCAGACTAGGTTTGTTTACGAGCGTCAACAGTAGCAAGCTATTACCCTGTTTATTCTTACTGTTGACTGCTACAATTTATGCGCATACATAAAACAACGTACATCTGCGTCACACGCATTCTTATATATAGACATATTCTCTTTCTCCTGAATTAACGCAATTCATTTGGTTGTACCAAAGAAAGACACACAAAATATTCTCTGATATTGTTTCGCAAAAAACTTTATATTTCAGTATTTCATTTCTTTCGATTTGAAAGAAAAATAATACTCCGATAAAAAAACATATTTAAATCTGGAGAGACATATCGAAGATTCGCTTATTTCTTTGCTTTATACATGCATAATAAGCAACACCTATATATATATATATATATATATATATATATATATATATATATATATATATATATATGGAGAGAGAGAGAGAGAGAGATAGAGAGAGAGAGAGAAAGAGAGAGAAAGAGAAAGAGAGATTCATCTAATATTCTGTACAATTTATATTTAATGGCTAAACGTCTTTGTGACAATGCCTTCCACACGCCACTGCACAAGTTTTAAGGTCGATGAAATGAGGATATCTACTAGACTCGCTATGTACACAGCCTTGTCTCATTAGTCGTAATCGAATTTAACAAAGAATAACGCCAGTTGCTTTTAAGACACTGACTGGGAAATAACAAACACTACGATTTCTCTCTAAATAGGCTATGTCTTCTTTCGTCTTCGAGAAGGTGAACTGCCTAGTAACTTCCGGCCACGGGAAGTGGGCACTTATATTCACTGACCATCTCGGCGACCTCTGACTCCTCACTACTCGCTGGTTCCTTCCTCACTTTACTCCTGACTGACTACTCATTATATGATCACGGGCTGTGCTCTCACCACCGCTATCCATCCAATTGTGTTTCGTTAAATGAGACCTCCCATTCAGCTTTTGGGTGGTCAGTATTTGAAAGGACTCTACTTTTATGATTATCTAAAATCACTTACAAAATTTTATGTTTGACAATTCAAAGGTGGACTGAAGACAGAATTCCTGAAAACACTGGTCATTAAATCGACTTAAAAAGAAAAAAGAAGCTATCGCTTGATCTAAGGATTTGAGAGAAATCGTATTGTTGCATAAGCAAACCTGTATAACTGACCTCTACCGACATGGACATTTGAAAATCTTAATGATGAAATGTTGCACATCGGCAATGTTAGAAACTGCATCACCTTTATTTTGGGGAATCGCATTTTTACTCGCACTGGACACGAAACCATTCACTGCAAAGCATTAATAAATTATCCTTATTCAAGAAATGCAAATCTCTAATTACTTAACTGCGTATCTCGCTAAATCCCACGCAAGCAAGGCGTTGATCCCACAAGTATCAGCTTTCCCCTCCAGCATTTATGGTCTTAGCAGTACATTAGAACTTCCACTATTGTCTGACGAATCCTTCATCAGCAAGGACGAATGGATTCTCTCATCACCAGATATGACTATTGTTTGTGGGCAGGTCATACTAGTGAAGACTTTTCTAATCTTCACCGCAATAATGAAGTTCTAACAGCAAAATTGAAGAGAGTGTGGGACAAAATACCTATGGAAACTGTGCATGAAGGACCACGGAAACTATACTGAATAAGGTTTTCCGGTGTTATATTAAATTAATTTGCGTTAATGTTTTATGTTGATATAATAAATTTGTCAGAAGGCATGCGCTTTTTCTTTTGTAACAGTATTTATGCCAGACCATGTACAATGGTAAGTAATGATTGCATTTTAGTAAATATTTATTTTTAAATTATTTATATTTGTTGAGATAAAATTAAAATGAATAATTACTCTTCGTAATTTTATTACTTTTTAATTTTAAGGTATTTTGTTAATTAAAATATTCTCAATTTCTTTCAGAAATGAATAGTAATAGCTTATCGTGAAGAGTGGTGGTGTTGTGTTGAAGCTAAAAATCATATTGATCCAATCTTGTTTTGACCGTTGAAAAAAAAAGGTCAACACATTTAGAAATGTATTGGTTAACACTGGATCAAGTGCTTTTCGATGATTCAACACATCTGTCTTGTCCAGCATCTGTAAATAGAAAATAGAATATATTTGAAATGTATTTTCTACTTTCATTTTCCATTTTTATGTATGACTATTTATGAACATTTACGTTGCTTTGGCTAACGTTGTTTGTTGTTTTATGTTATATTCTTCTGTTATTTTTGATTTTTCATATTTTTAATTTCTCTGAAATGCCGATTTCCCTTAATTACTGATGCGTGGAACTTTATTCACTAACGTTTTAATGGTTTTATTTACAAGAAGTCAGTTTGTATAGGCTTTTATTCCATGGACCCTAGTTAGCTGGAATTGACGAGACAATAGTGAATTAAAGTAATGAAGAGGGCACTATTTTAGCAGAAGCCTGTTAGAGATTCCCGTAACAAGGATGTAGTAAAAAGGAACTACTCTTTCGAAGGAAAATATACGATCTATGATTAATTTGGTAATGTTGCTATCGAGATTGGTAGTTTTTGAAATCACCACAAAAGGCCACGTTTCAGGCTATGTCAAGCATCCCCAACTAACCGTTTCTGGAATTATGTAATCAAGGTATTAGTTTGGTGCGAAAATAATGTCGTTTTTTTTACATGATCTTGAACGACAAAAAACGACATTATTTTTGCACCAACCTAATACTAGAAGCAACTCTATAAAGAACGTGAACATTATTGCTGTATCGTTATTATTCATCTGATTAACTAAACTCAATCCTCGCTCTGTCATTCCAAAAAGATTTTGGCAACTGAATTATTCCGCAAATTCATGCATGGAAACTGATCAATTATCAGCTAGATTACATTGCAATCAATTTCGAACATATCATTTTACTTTATATTAGGTTGGTGCAAAAATAATGTCGTTTTTTGACGTTCAACTTCATGTGAGAAAACGACATTATTTTTGCACCAACCTAATAGTTGCTACAATCTAATATTCTTTTAGATTTACCATCTTCATCTAATTTTCTACTATACTAAATTGGATTCCTTTAAAATCATCGTCTATGAGAAATCTACAACTATCTGAGAAGCAATAACTAGACGATTGAAGCTTTCTCTTTACATCACGAGTTAACACTACAAGATTGTTTCCTCGTGTTTTTACGTTAGCTCATCTATTCACAAAACTTTCTTTATTTTCCCTTACCTTTCATTATATTCTTCTCCACTGGCGTTTTAAGGCCATTAATTTATTTTCTAAAACCATTTGTAATTGCCAACAGAAATATTTGAAATGTGAGACTGATGGTGTTTCTGTTCTCAAAGATAAACGTTCAAATCCGTTAATATTCGGCTTTTTCTCTATCCCTCTTCTGAAAATGCTGTCACTTTTGATATGTGGAACTTTTCATCTTTAAATCTCTTTGCATTTCCTAACACCCAAGAAATAGCTACTGCTTCTTCAGCCAAATAATAGCACTTGCATTTCAGAGCTTTTTTTTCTATTTTCACCCAGTTATACTTCCGATGTTAGTTCTTTTCCATTATTATTATTATTTTTTACCTTATATATTTGTCTTTGTATTTGGAATTTGCGCTCGGAACCGTTTTTTCTTCCTTTGTGTGATTTTCTCTTTCAATTTCCCTTACAATGTTTTCATTTTGTTCTCTTTTTAAACGTACACCGTTGTGGCATAAGTTCATCATATTATTCTTATTCATTCGTTTCTCTCATTCCTGACTGAATTTGTTTTCAATTCTTTCTTTTTACTGGCTACATAATTTCTTCTCTTTGTTCCACCTACTACTACTTCTCTCTCACAATTATTGCGTCGCCGTCGTCATCGCTTTCTTCTTCCCCTATCAGTTCCTATTCGGTTGCCTCTCCCCTTTCATACTCACTCATTTTTCTTTCCATTTTCTATTATTCTTTGTTTCTTATTCTCTTTCTCTATTGTTTCCCAATATCCCCATGTAATCAATCAGGTATTTTTTATTTACTTTGTTTTGCCGATATATATATATATATATATATATATATATATATATATATATATATATATATATATATATATATATAGTTTTATTATTTCTGATATTTGGTTTTTCAAAATTTCATTTTGAATGATGGATGCCCAGTATGTTAAAAAAAACCCAACAAAACATAGAAACGAAGCGTCTCCTTTCGTTCGTTCTTATCCAATCCTTAACTATTTTGTCCTCTCATAAAAGGAGGATATTTACTGTTGGGTACTCTATGACGTTTAATGTTGATGTTTTAGTGAATATCTTCAGTCCAACAGATGCTTAACCTTGTTGCTCAGGTATTTCTTCTGCAGATACGTGATTGATTTAACCTATTGTATCTTTCTACAGTTAATGTCAGAAATCATCGGAAATATATTTATTTATAAATAATTACTTTCTCATTTAAAACAGATAATAGTTTACCTTTGAAAAACTTAACTAGAAAGACAACGAAAGGATGCTGTATAGAGCATATATGGATCTGTCGAATATTACACCATGAGCGGCTCTTTGTTCTGGCAATGTTAGATAATTTATTTTATGTTCGTTCAATGTAATTTACATCCCAAGAAAACTAATCCATTGCTCCATACTTCTCCATGAATAAGTTCTGTTCAATAATTCGCGTCTCTCTAGGTCAGTCCCGAATTTAACGATAGTATACTTTCGCTAAAGAAAATAATCACACAATGGATTATGGGCCGTTTCTGAAAAAGAACATTACATTTATTTCTGCAAAGTGAAAGGTTTCCATTAATTACTTAAACAATGAAAAGATTTTTAAGCTGAGTTGGCTAAAATTCACAATTAGAACGCAATTTATATCTCACATTACTTTTATTATAGAGCATTTTAAATATTATTTTGTTTTATGAATAGTTAATGCGTTAGTCCCCTATTATGCCTAATTTATAAATCAACCTTCTTCATAACTGGGTACATATAGAATCAAATTATATATATATATATATATATCAAAGTCAGCATTTTCCACTGTTTCATTTCTAGGGTTTTCCAAATATATTTCTCCGAGGATATGAGTGAGAACTTTATCCTGCATTCTGTTTTACCAAATATGAAAATGTTTCATTATTTCAGAAAATTCGTCTGAATCTTTGCTTAGGTCACAATTTTATTTCACTTTCAGGGCCCCATATTAAAAAATAATAATATTTACTGGTTCTTAATTCTGATAACTTCTCTTTGAGAGCAAGTCAATGGCAATATACAATGAAAATAAATAAATATAAACTTAGATTTTCTGAACACATGTAAGGCATTCTAATGAGCAAAATATAACACAGCATAAATAAATAATTCATTCATTTTTGTTTGAAAAGATATTCGACATAAAATAGAGACGAATTCGTAATCACCTTTGCAAAAACGTTCTAAGCAAATATTAGAAATATCTCAAATGTAATCTCTGAGAAAGTAAAGCAGAAGAAAAATCTATTTTCACTCAGATCAATTAAACTTTTAGTATTCATAACAATGAAGAATCAGTATTTAATCAATATTATTAGATGTTGAAGAAAACGCAAATAAAGACTAACGGAGGTATATACTGCCTTCATTTTGCGATAAATTCATTCAATCATAAATAATATAGCTAAATAATTTAATGTTTTAATGATGAGAAATTTTAATGAATAAGCGCATTTTTGAAGTTGCTTATATATTACACTGTAAAAAAGCATATTTTCGCTTTTGTGAAATGTAAAAGAAATCATTTGCTTTATAGTTGACATGTTTTTACGTTATAATATGTTTATAATTTTATACAGAGAAGGTCATATGCGATGATTTGTGACTTTTGTATTCCCTAGTTTTGTATGTTACTAGCATTGCATGAATAATTTAGCGTGCCTTTTGAAAATATTTAGTGAAATGTTAAGAAAAATACGCGGCATTAGTTGCCATAAAGACGTGTGCATAATATTTAATCACCCGTCCATGTAATGTATTTCTAGTAGATTAAACGAGCAACGTAGGAGTTTGGCTATTGTAAGACTAATGAAATTAATATGTCCAAGTTCAGATGTGCCTGAATATCTTTGACACATAAAACACACATACACGCTCGTGCGTGCGTACAGACGCATACACACACGCACATGCAAATATATTCATGTATTGTTTTCTATTACGTAGTGCATATACTGTCTATTGAGGTTTCTGGTAGTGGTTTAGTCGTTTTATTCCAGGTAGAAATAAAGCGTACCCAAATTAAATATTCAGATGCAAGTACTTTTCGTATACAGATGATATTATTGAAAGAAAGATAATTGAAAATCCATAAGGAGTAGGTGCACTGCCAATAAATGAAAAATAATAAAAAGCGCACACAGTAGAAGAATCAATTGTACACAGTAAACATTCAGAGTTCATGTTAAAAATTCAGAAAAATAGTTAAATACCGACAAGATTTTAAGTGCCTGAAAAGCTTAACTAATAGTAATATATTAATCTATCGCAACATAAAGGAACATATAAAATATATATTTCAGAATAACGGAAGGTCACTGGAAATAGAGATGCAATTTAAAATCATGAAATAAAACAGTAAAGCAATAAACACAAAACAAATATGGAATCTTAAAAATGCAAACAAATCATATCAAATATGAAAATAAGACAATTTACAACACTTGAAAGAAATCTAACATTTTCAAATAAAAGAAAGTAGTCATAAGCCTCATTCAAGAACAACTTAAATTCTAAAAATAAATTATAATCCATTTTCAAATGCAGGCAAAAATAATTTCCTAATACTGTAACTATAACGACATCAGAACTCTAGAAATTAACGAACTAATAATCTATTAAGTTAATAAATATTCATTCAAGTATCAATCCTTAAGATCTAAAAATCATATAAACACTTATTTAAGATAGACAACTTAAAAATGTAAAAAAGACTAGTGAAACATAATAATGAAAAGTTATAAAATATGTAAAGAAATACAAACAAAATATAACATCAAAAATAAATAAAACTAAATAAATAATGAAATAAGCAAATGGTCAAAAGTATAAGTATTCTAAACACATTAGTAACTCGCGAAATAAACTGGAAGATAAAACGATTTCCGCTTCCCGTCCTTACCATGAGCCTCCATTGATCTTTTTTATCGATCCCACACAAAGAAAAAAATGTTGTCCTATGATTGACAATGATTATACAGTGTTATTTTCTCATGCTTATCTTTATCTCTCTTTCACACACACAAAGAAATATAGATGAGGAATTCATATTTGGGGGAATTTGAAAAGTGAACGCTATGGTAGGCGCCTTCTGGTCGGTATCAGAGACAAATGCATATGCAAGGAAAGTACTTTGGTATTTGAGAGAGAGGATATAAATATCTTTATCAAATGCTATGTCATGAATGTATTTTACCCCATATTAAATGTCTGCTAGATTTGAAATTAGCCTATTCAGGGTATACATCTCTTTATATCTATTAGTTCGTATACTGCATTGAATAAAATTTTGCCAGATTTCAGATGGTATACTGCAGATGAATGAACTAGTCGAAAATACGCGCCATTTGTATTAGACTTCCGCTCTCAAGAAACATATCTTAACTGCGACTTTTTACTATATTTATTTAATGTGAAATAGAGGTTTTCCTGGTTGATATAAGAATGAATTCTAACAAAGAAACAACATTCTCTGCAAAATATTTCATTAAATAGGAATTCAGAAAAATCTTACCAACACAGACAAATATGATCTGGAAGTGGAATCAGGGTATGATGGCCGTACACAGAATCCATAATAAAAATTCATAAATGATATATTCGAAACATTTCAAATATCAAAAGGTATGGTTTGTACATATACTTTTTATATGGTTTATATATATGGTTTATATATATTCAAGCTGTCCGGATGAAATGTAAAAGGTTAGATTTGAGCAAAGAAGAAAAGTACATATAGAATATAAAGTGAAGTTACATGAAAACTGAATGAAGAAATTTAAAGAGAGAAATAATTGAAAATAAGAAAGACAGCAGCCTTTCCTTTTTGATAATTATTTAACTACTTTACATTTTTGGTATCGCAAAAGAATCAGGATGAGATAAAGGATTTTCAAATGCAACAAAAACACATAAAATGCTTTTGATAAAATGATTCACGATATAATTAAAAAATTCAAAGGCATGTAATATTAAATTTCTGCGTAGTTAAGATTCTGTTTTATCAATCAATATTTTTTTTAGATCTTCTTGCTTTGACTGTTACTTTATTTTTATTACCGTTTTTCTATCACATCTAATTCCACTGCAAGGAGGATTTTCGTTAAAGGAATTGAAATCAACAATTTCTATTCGAATACTGATATGTCCAATCACATATAATGTGTATACATGCAACTATTTCACAATGAATACTGTTGTATGTAATAAAAGGGGAGGCCCGGATTATTAAATTGTAACTTACACTTAGACAGCAATTTCTCTGTCATGCACAACAGAGAATTCGTATATGTGCCTGCATATTAAAATCTTTTAAATATCACACGCAGAACTGAGAAAAAGAATAATTATATCCACAGACATTAAGACGAAACTTAAAATCTCGTCAATTGCATATATTCATTCGAGATTTAAGCCACATGTTTATTTGCTTAGTGATTTCAGCCGAAATAGGTATATCTTCGTTTCCTAAACTCAAATCTTATACAAGCTTTGGCAAGTTTAATAATTCGCGACCGAATTATATTTTTAATGCCATAACAATCACCTTAGTTGCATTGCCTGTATAAAGGCTAGTAATGAGATATTGGTCCGATAAAGAAGCTCTTTGAAGAAAATGCTTGGTAAGGCATGGATAATTTTTGGTCTAGTCAAGAGCGTTTCAATACTGGTTTTATGGTTCAGTGTGGGTACATATAGTTACATCTTGGAATTTAGTAAACAACTTATTAGTTTTTTGTCCTGCTCAACGTAATTGTTCAAAATATATTATTATTTATGCATAAATCTTCCCAAATATATATTTATTCTGATATGTATATGAATGATAATTCTGTCTTATGTCAAGTCAAAATAGGCATACTTAGATTTATAGAACGAAATATATAAGCAGTTTAAAGGTATTACAATTTAGAACATTTATATCTTTATTTATATCTATAGGCAGCCACAATAGATGTCAACTATTATAATGAAAATGCAAACTTTTGAAAAATTCAGGCAACATTTTTGGGCCAATTCATACATAGCAAACCAGATACAATAATTTAAAATACGAATGAAAAAAAATTAAATAATACATAAATTCATTACATATATAATGTTCATTTCGAGAAGTTATTGGATGTGGTTACTATTTTGTGCGCATTTTATTAGCATAACTCATTACATCGATGTGCCTGGGTATCGATGCATACAAATAATGAAATAATTAAGTTTATCTAGAGAGATTGGCTTATCGTTTGAACATGTTTGCATAAATAATTCATTATTCTATTCAGTCAAGTGTAACAATTCGAAGACTGATTTATACATAAT